>CAOKZL010002581.1:0-182198 GCA_948472985.1 Iguana delicatissima | reverse complement strand
TTGTATACAGTTACCACCTTTCAGCTTTTATAAGTTTCACCATGCCGAATGACTGTCAAGCTACCCTCCACTAAGGATGCAAATCTTTCCTTTCCTGCAAGCAGGAACTAATAATTTCAGGCACTTTTTTCCTGCTTAGCAAAAACAGGAGGGTTTACACATAATACTAATGTTCTTTTTGTATTTCACAGGGAAATGTGAAAGGACCCCTAATTTTTCCATGAAGAAATTTATTTTTTCATAAAAATGTGTTTTGTTCAGAAGTCATCAACTTCTGCCCAAATAGACATTATTGAAAAGCTCTCCGAGGCATGTGACAATTAGGTGTTAGTGAACTGCAGCACTGCACAACTGAATATGCAATCAAATGTGAAAAATGTCATAGCAATATGCATTGCACACCTGGATGTGCAGTGCTCAAAGCACATTCTACATCTGGATCTGCTATGATACAATGGCGCTGCATGCTCAGTTCTAGCTGTGTGACAGTGGTAACAATAGAAAAGGACCAAATGCAAGGAAATCCAGAAATCATCTGTCACAGTGACCAAACAAAGAGAGGTGATGATTGTTGATTAAGAGATCAATGCATTTCATTCAAGCACCCTCTTCAGAGATAGTATTTGTCTAGATGTATGACTCACAAATATATGCAGAAACCTCAAAGAGGCATACTTCAGTGTTTCAAATGCAGCAGCTTTAGCATGCAAATACCATTGGCAGCCAAATCTCTCTCTCTCTCTCTCTCTCTCTCTCTCTCTCTCTCTATATCCCTGAAGAATGGCTTTGGGCTGGAATTTGTTTAGACCATCAGGACAAAAAGATGGGAACTAATGGTCATATAGTTAGTGTTGTTTCTGATAATGTAGCCTCTCAGTTTTGATAATTCATAGGACATAAAGATGTTGGTCTAACAGGAAAAAAAATCACTGAGGTAGGATCCAAATACTCTCAAACCACTTAAATGTTGTCTTGCAATGAGTCACATAGGTCAAACCTCCAGCAAAGTTTGCATGACTCCTCTGATGTTTCCTGGATTTTTCTGAATTGGCATTGAACGTCATCTGTCTCACTTCAGAGAAAGTACAGGAAGAGATTGACCAAGTGGTTGGCCGCTCGAGGAGGCCTTGCATGGCTGACCGTGGACAGATGCCTTACACAGATGCTGTCATCCATGAGATCCAGAGGTTCATCTCTCTTGTCCCATTGAGTCTCCCCCATGCTGTAATCAAAGATATGCCATTCAGACAATTTCTCATCCCCAAGGTAGGTTCTTTGCTTCCATTTCAAGTGGTTTCCATTCCCAACAAATGCTAGAGTTATTTCTCTTAACCTTGCATGGCTTCCAAGGATCACTGAGGGGTTTGCTCTTTCACAGGGTATCTGACCTCATACTTCTGATAACAGAATATTTCCTAGATTCTTTTGTTGCCCTGTTTTCTGGGGGTCCCAGGAGGGACTCCAAAGTATGCTCTTAAAATATGGTGGGGAAATTAGCTAGAGCACAAGTTAGCAAAGCGAGAGGCAGGGCAACGCAGCGGAATCTTTAAACCCAACATCTACAGCGTCAGGCCAAGCCAAGAAGCACACCAAATATGAAATAATAACTGTGATTTTATTAAATACAAGCAGATAGTGTATGCAACACACTCACACAAGTAACTATAGAAAATAAAGGTGGTAGTGGTATAGAGGAATTTTGAGAGGGATTGTTGAATTGGGTGATACTACACCTGTCCGAAGCCCGGGGTTAATCACTGCAGAGGTCCGTAGATGCGCAGTCTCGGAATGAGACTGAGAGGAAAGCTTGCTGGACATACCGGCAGCAAGGCTGGATGGAAGTTCGGAGCGATCCGAGGAAGGTCTCGGAATTGGGGGGTTTTATAGGGAAAATATGACTGTAGGCTAGTCTGTACTTGGGGAAGAACAATGAGGTTTGAGCGTGAGACAATGTTTCCGATAGGTCAGAAATTAGCATGACTGAGTTAGGTCCAAATCGACAATGGAATAGCCAGTATGCAGATGCAGAGTACTTGACAGTTAAGTGTCTCATTTGTCAAGTTACCTGCTCAGGGCAGGGAGTTCTTTGTAGTAGTGTGCATCCTTAATAAGGTGTTTGTCTGAGAGGTCTTCTGAAGTGGTTATCTGGCTGAGTCTGGCCTGCCTGGGTGGAGAATGGAATGTTCAGCAATCAATGGCCATGCCTAGTTCTGTGCTTGTCGGGGGGCCTCACAAACACTTGGCTGAGGGTGGCAAAATGAGGCCGAATTATGATACCAAAATGATATCCAATACCCTGCAAGTTGGGCTAGCAAATGTTGATAATACTTTATTCCCTGCAGGGGACCACTATATATCCTGTTCTGACCTCTGTACTGCATGACAGCAAGGAATTTCCTAATCCTACAACGTTTAACCCACATCATTTCTTGCATGAAGATGGGACCTTCAGGAAGAGTGACTACTTCATGCCTTTTTCAGCAGGTAAAGTGATCCCTTATGCACTGGACAATTTTTTGGGGTCTTCTTAATCTTCCATTGTTTAGCAAATGAAGTAAAGTGTCATCTCCAAGCTACGCTGGACAGTCATCTTGACTGTGGTCTGCAAAGCACTTCAGAGCAAAAGAAGTTCCTTCTCATTTCCCATCAGACCCATGAACAGAATTTAGTGCATCCAAGTTAACCAAAGCTTGGTCCAGGTGTGGTAGCCTTGTGTTTCTGACATTGCCCACCAGTTCCTGGTCTGGTAGCCTTGTGTTTGTGATGTTATCCACCAATTCCCCAACACCACATTTGAATTGGCTGTGTGGGTCTTTTACCACCACTCTCATTCAATTCTATAAAATCACAATCAGGAGAGTGTCCCTGTTATGGAGAAATTAATGGGTGAATCTATATTGCACAGTTAAAGCAGTGTGATGCCACTCTAATTGCCATGGGTCCATCCCTTAGGATCCTGGAATGGGTAGCATGGAGATGTAGTGTGCAATCCAATCTAGATTGCTTGCACACTGGCCAGAACTGTCAGACTAGAGGAGTCGTCTGGGAGGGAATTCTGAGTCCCTCACACCACTACAATCCTGGATTTCATAGGACACAGCCATGGCAGTTAAAATGGTATCAAAGTGAAATCATAGTATTACAGAGCACCCTCTACTGATGTGGCCTCAGCATGCATGAATGCAAGGTCATGCTGAGACTGTGCCCAATTATCATCAATGGATATGTGAGGTGCACACTGTTGCAGGTGTACACATATTGCATCCATTGAGGATAATTGTATGAAGCATTCACATTTTTTTGTTTTACCTCAGGGTTCCTGGAATAGAATGCCTCCATATACTGAGGAGCGCTATATATATTTTACAGTCTTTATATATGAAATGTGAAGGCAGTAAAGAACACCAGAGCTAAAGCATTTAAGTTCCTTTGCCCATGGCAGCTCAGGATGTTGAACTGATTCTATGCCAAATCAGTTGTTGCTGTTGCTGCTGCTTCTCTCCTCTCACCCTACCCCAACTTTTTTTCCATTCCCAATGCATTGGAAAAAGAATTTGAAGTTGAAGAACATTTTGGTGAAATTCTTGTAGGTTAAGTGTCAGGCTTCCTTCCTTCCTTCCTTCCTTCCTTCCTTCCTTCCTTCCTTCCTTCCTTCCTTCCTTCCTTCCTTCCTCTTACCTTTTTCCAAGGTCTGTATGAATGTCCTGTGTCTCCTTAAACAAACAACTGATTTATTCTTTCTATCTTTTATTTCTGTTCTGCCTTTCTTCCAGTCAGGGACCCAAGGCGGTGCACAACCTAATCCTCTATGCAGATTGTGCCCTCCTTGTCTTCTGATACTTCCCTTAAATCCTCAGAAGAAGAGTCATAAGGAAACTCACCCTCTTTGCCTGTCCTCTCTTGTTTTATTAAGAGCAAGAAAAACTAGAGACAGACTGCAGAACATTACAGATATGTGCAATAGAAAGGACAAACATGCAGTATTTTTGTCCACCTCTCAGTGATATGCCACCCAAAGAAATTTCTCACTTCCCTTTGTAACACCCCTTGTGGGTCTCCTTGCAGGCAAGCGGATCTGTGCTGGAGAAGGTCTGGCCCGCATGGAGCTCTTCTTGTTCCTCACCACCATCCTCCAGAACTTCAAGCTGAAGTCCCTCATGGACCCCAAGGACATTGATATCACACCTCAGTTGAGCAGCGTGGGGAATCTTCCCTGCCCCTATCAACTCTGTGTTGTCCCACGCTAAAAAGCTCATGTCTGAGCAGCAAGTCACTTGACACAGAGAGAGACTGCTTCTCTTTCTGTTTAAGTGACATTTTCTGGCCCTTCCTACAGCAAAAGTATAGACCCATTCCAGCACCAAGTGAAAACACGGTTGTTCATTAAGGCCTTTGGAAACTAACTGGCTGGCTCCAAATCTGTGCCTGTGCATGCCTGGAAACCTCTCTGCACTTCTTTTTGTCAAAGATTTATGCTGAGTCAGGCATGCTTTCCTCTAAGGCCATTTCCACACCGGGCTTTTAAAATGGTGCAGAGCGATCTCCAACAGAGGTCTTCTACACCCTAGAGTGGACTGGGTCAGACTACTTTTTATAGTTCCGTACCTCAGTCCAGTTCTGCACGACCAGAACTGGTCATGGAGTGTGCTTTTTAAAAACCTCTTTTTAGAGGTTTTAAAAAGCACGGAGCGCACGATTCCGTCTCCGCGCTCCAGAGCAGATTTGCAGGCACGTGCAAGTGCATGCCTGCAGATCTTCCGGGAGCAGACTTTCAGCTGGTGAGCTTCTCCGGTTGGTGGAGAGCCTCAACCAACTGGAAGCCACCATTTTGGACACCAGAGGAGTGTAGAGCGACGGATTCGATCGGACGGAGGAGAAATCTGGTGAGTCCCGTTTTTACCCAGTTATTTTCCGACATGCGGAAAGGGCCTAAGTGGACAGCAGAGAAAGAGGTGATGTGATCAGATGAGCAGATGCAAGGTTATCAGGATTGTTATGATTATGACTTATGTACAGGGGAGTCCACACCCAGAAAGCTGATTGGGTCACCCCACCTACTCACTGTGACAGTTAGACTTAAAAAGGCTGGGATTTGTCTTCACAAGTCACCAGTTAGGTTTCCCTAGTTGGTCATGTCTTGTTGCTAACAATTTATGCTTTGTAAGGGGAGATACTGTCCATTTATCTCCTCATGTTTTTCTTTCTTAATTGCTTTCTGGAATGTTTGTGAAAGCCTTATCTTAATGTGCAGCAATAAATCTGCCTCTAAGCATAACATAGTGAAACTCTGGAATTTTTTCCTGCTTCACTGAAGACTCCTGCCATGGCAAACCTTTGCTTCACTGTCTGAACTCTTCATATGCTCAGAGGAGCCAGTTCCTGTTAACCCTGACACTTTTGACTTCTTAACTATGTAGAATACTTTGAGTAACTTTCAATTATTTTTCTATTGTTTTACATTTTCCATTGTTTTAAAATTGCTTCTGTGATGTGAGATATAAATATTTGCATAAATAAAATGAAGTAAATAAAAACTCTTTAGAAGGTAGTGGCCAATTATCACTTAATGGGAGACCTCCCTGTCAACATGTTATCACCGTGAACTGGCCTGGCTTTGGTAGACATTAGATATCATTTTGATATCACAATTCGGTCTTATTTTGCCACCCTCAGCCAAGTGTTTGTGAGGCCCCCGTACAAGCACAGAGCTAGGCATGGCTATTAAATGCTGAATCATTTCTGTTTACACCTAAGCAAGCCAGACACCACCAGATCTTGCTTTAGGAGACCCCTGAAACAAACACTTCATTAAGGATGCACGCTAATACAAAGAGCCCCCTGCCCCGAGCAGGCACCTAGGTGAGCTGGATACTCCACCACTCAGGCAAGCTGCATCTGGATACTGGTCGTTCCTTTGTCAATTCGAACTTAACTCAATCATGTTAAATTCTGACCTTTTGGAGACATTGTCTCGCGCCCAAATCTCATTGTTCTCTCCCAAGTACAGACTAGCCCATGGTCATATTTTCCCCCCATATAAACCCCCAGTTCCGAGAGCTTCCTCGGACCGCTCGGATCACTCCAGACTTCCATCCAGCCTTGCTGCTGCTCTGTTGAGTGAACTCCCCTTGGCCACCACGCTGAGTTTCTTCACTTCCAGAGGAGAGAGCAGAAGGTGAGCTGTGTCTGTGAAGATATCTTTGATTAGGTGTTTTTACAGGATTGTGGGGCTGAGCTTGTTTGCTTATTTCTCCGTGTTGTTTTTTTGTTTGTGCGGGCCGTGTGCTCTCCCTGAGCTCACAGCCTTTGTTTTTAATTGTTTTTAATTGTTTTTGTTTTTAATTTTAGTTTTTAATTTTATTTTAATCTGTTTTAATAGTGTGTTAGGAGGATGGTAGGGTTGGTGGGTGGGGAGGGTGGGCTACATTTTGATGTTTTAATATATTTATATGTTCTGTAATGCCGCCTCAATCCATTTGGGAGAGGCGGGATAAAAATAAATATTATTATTGTTGTTGTTGTTGTTGTTGTTGTTGTTGTCAGCTAATTGTCTGTTAGTCAGTTAACTGTCAATCAAACTAGGAAGAGTTAATCAGACTAGGGGGAGGAGCCAGCTAGGGGAAAGAGGCTTTATTAGGAACTGCCAGCGGCACGCACCTACGGCACACGCAGTTTCAATCATCTACTTCACTCCTTCAAGTTCAACCATTCAAGTTTAGGAACACCAATCCTTATAGTGACTGAAAAAATTTAATAAGAGTTCAACCGAGCTTGGCAGTTAGCTGAGCAGACATAGCTTATACAGCTCAATTTGAGAAAGAAGACCCAGGTTTTTTTTTAACAACTATTCTCTGTATTATCAAGTATGGAAGGTGAGGGAGCTGCTTCTGTCACCTGTAGCACTTGTGGCATGTTCCTTTTCTTACCACAAGATGTTGTCGGGTACACCTGCAGCAAGTGCAAGCTGGTGACCTTCTTGGAGGACAAGGTTCGGCAGCTGGAGGCACAGGTTTCTAATCTTCATCTTATTAGGGAAAGTGAGGAATTCTTGGATAGGGCAGAGAGGACCTTCCTGAAGACCGGATATGCGGAGGAGCTGCTAGATGAGGAAATCAGTTCCGTGAGCCAGGAAAGCGATACTTGGAGGAATGTCACACAGAGAAGTAGAAGGGCCAGGAAGGAAACAGAGACTCTCAAACTAAAGAATCGCTTCAACATTCTTGCTGCTATGAAAGATGAGGAACACCAGAAGGAGGGAACAGAATATCAGCAAGAAGGAATCCAACTTCGGCAACTGGAACTTGAACACCAACAGGACAGCATCCAACATCAGGAAGACCAGCACTCCCAGCCTCAACACAATGCCCAGGCAATCCTGGAAGAATCTGCTTGTCGAAGAACCCCGGACAGGCCTCAGAGGAGGCGAGTTCTGGTGGTTGGGGACTCCTTGCTCAGAGGAACTGAACCGGCAGTTTGCAAACTGGACAAGCTCAATCGAGACGTCTGCTGTCTTCCTGGGGCCAAGATAAACCACGTAACAGAGAGGCTAGCCAGGCTGGTCAAACCCACTGACCGTAAGCCTCTCATTTTAGTTCACGTTGGAACCAATGACACGGTGAGGCGCAGGTTTCACCACATCACAAAGGACTACGAGCTTATGGGGAGAAAGCTTAAGGATCTTGGTGCGCAAGTGGTCATTTCATCAATCCTCCCTGCTCAAGGATATGGTGCATGAAGGGAAAGGACAATAGTAGAGGTCAACAACTGGCTCCGCACATTTTGCCACCGGCAACAGTTTGGTTTTTTGGATCATGGCTGGAAATTCCATGAACATGGGCTTCTGGCAACGGATGGGTTGCACCTCACGAAACTTGGCAGGAACGTTTTTGCAAACAGTCTCACAAGGAGGATTAGGAGGTCTTTAAACTAAGTACAGCTGGGGAGGGAGATAAGATTATTCAGGACAAGGACTCGGCAAGTGCAGGGAAAAAGGCCCAAATGATACTGGCCAAGTAGGAATAGCATCCAATCGTGGGAGGCGTGGAAACAATGCTATGGGACTTGCAGGAAGGGCACGGGGACTTAAGTGTCTCTACACTAATGCACGGAGTATGGGAAACAAACAAGATGAATTTGAACTCCTAGTACAACAAAATAAATATGATTTGATAGGCATCACTGAGACCTGGTGGGATGAGTCTCACGACTGGAATGTAGGAATAGAGGAGTATAGCCTATTTTGTAGAAATAGAACAAATAAGAAAGGAGGAGTAGCCTTATATGTCAAGGATGTTTTCACCTGTGAAGAGATCCATGACTTGAACACCGGAAGCCAGGTCGAGAGCATCTGGGTAAGAATTAAGGGAGCGAGAAACAATAGGGATATTATAGTGGGGGTTTACTACAGACCTCCAAGCCAGACTGAGGACCTCGATGGCGCTTTCATAGACCAAATGACTGCACATTCAAAAAGGAGAGATACAGTAATAATGGGAGATTTCAACTACCCAGATATATGTTGGCAGTCAAACTCTGCAAAGACAGTAAGGTCCAGCAAGTTTCTTGCTTCTCTTGCAGACAATTTCATGGTCCAGAAGGTGGAAGAGATGACAAGGGGATCAAATATTCTGGATCTGATCCTCACCAACAGGGAAGACCTTGTTAATGACATAGAACTGGTTGGATCTTTAGGAGAGAGTGACCATGCCCTATTAGAATTTGCCACTCAGTGGGGAGGAAAAGACAAGTGTAGCCAGGCACTCGTCTTAGATTTTAAAAAAGCAGACTTCTGTAAACTGAAGGAGCTGCTGGCTGAAATCCCGTGGTCAAGAATAGTAAATGAGAAAGGAGTTCAGGATGCATGGGAGTTCCTTAAAAGGGAGATACTGAAGGCAAGGCTAAAACTGTGCCATTAAGGAGGAAAAATGGAAGGCATCTGAAGAAACTGGAATGGTTGACTAAAGAACTCTCAGCTGAGCTAAGTGTTAAGAAAAACATGTACAGGAAATGGAAGAAGGGGGAAATCACCAAAGAAGATTATAAGCAAGTAGCCAGGAGATGTAGGGAGAAAGTCAGAAAGGCTAAAGCACAGAATGTCTCTGGCCGGAGACATTAAAAACAATAAAAAGGGCTTTTTTTAAATATGTCCGCAGCAAAAGGAAAAAGAAGGAGATGATAGGGTCACTGCACAGGGAAGATGGTGAATTATTAACAGGAGGAAGAGAAAAGGCAGAACTCCTCAACACCTTCTTCGCCTCAGTTTTTTCCCAAAAGGATAAAAACACTCAACCTGGCGGTTGGGCAGCAGGTGAGGAAGTGGGGGAAATGCAGCACAGAATAGGTAGAGAGGTAGTACAGGAATACCTGGCTACTCCGGATGAATTCAAGTCTCCAGGGCCAGATGAATTGCATCCTAGGATTTTAAAAGAACTAGCAGAGGTCATTGTGGAACCTCTTGCTATAATCTTTGAAAACTCTTGGCGGACAGGAGAAGTTCCGGCAGACTGGAGGAGCGCAAATGTTGTCCCCATCTTCAAGAAGGGAAAAAAAGAGGACCCAAATAATTATCGCCCAGTCAGCCTGACATCAGTACCTGGAAAGATCCTGGAGCAGATCATCAAACAGTCAGTTTCTAATCACTTAGAAAACAATGCCGTAATTACGAAAAGTCAACATGGATTTCTCAAAAATAAGTCATACCAGGCTAATCTTATCTCTTTTTATGATAGAGTTACTTGCTTGATAAATGAAGGGAATGCCGTGGACATAGTATATCTTGATTTCAGTAAGGCCTTTGACAAAGTTCCCCATGACATTCTTGCAAAGAAGCTAGTAAGATGTGGGCTGGACAGGGCTACTGTCAGGTGGATTTGTAACTGGTTGACTGACCGTACCCAAAGGGTGGTCACCAATGGCAGATTCTCATCCTGGAGAGAAGTGACTAGCGGGGTGCCACAGGGTTCTGTCCAGGGCCTGGTGCTGTTCAATATCTTCATTAATGACTTGGATGAAGGAATAGAGGGCACGCTGATCAAATTTGCAGATGACACCAAATTGGGAGGGGTTGCTAATTCGCCTTATGACAGGATCAAAATTCAAAAGGACCTGGACAGATTGGAAAGCTGGGCCAAGGCTAACAAAATGAATTTCAACAGAGAGAAATGTAAGGTCCTACACTTAGGCAGAAAAAAATGGTATGCAGAAATATAGGATGGGGGACACGTGGCTGGCTAACAGTATGTGTGAAAGGGATCTAGGAGTCTTAATAGACTACAAGCTGAACATGAGTCAGCTGTGTGATGCAGCAGCCAAGAAAGCCAATGCAATTCTTGGTTACATCAATAGGAGTATGGTGTCTAGATCAAGGGAGGTACTGGTACCACTCTACTCTGCTTTGGTTAGACCTCATCTGGAATACTGTGTCCAGTTCTGGGCACCCCAATTCAAAAAGGATATGGATAAACTGGAGCAGGTCCAGAGAAGGGCAATCAAAATGGTGAGAGGCCTGGAAGCCATGCCCTATGAGAACAGACTTAGAGAGCTCGGTATGTTTAGTCTGCAGAACAGAAGGTTAAGACGGGACTTGATAGCCATGTTTAAATATTTGAAGAGATGTCATGTCGGGGAGGGAGTGGGCTTGTTTTCTCCTGCTCTTGAGACCAGGACAAGGAGCAATGGATACAAGCTGCAGGAAAGGAGATTCCACCTGAACCTCAGGAAGAATTTCCTGACGGTCAGGGCTGTCCAGCAGTGGAATCTGCTGCCCCGGAGTGTAGTGGAGTCTCCTTCTTTGGAGGTTTTTAAGCAGAGGCTGGATGGCCATCTGTCAGGAGTGCTTTGAGGGTTTTCCTGCATGGCAGGGGGTTGGACTGGATGGCCCTTGTGGTCTCTTCCAACTCTACATTTCTATGACTCTTTGACTCTATGACACTACCATCTTCAATCTCTTCAGGACTATGAGAAAGGTGTCGTATCACCCATTTTCCCCGAAAACTCCTTATTTCTTATTTCTTATTAGCTAGCTGTGTGGCTGTGTTGTCGTAAGTGTTTGTCTGTTCTTAATAAAACATCAATTTTGCTATTTTAAAATTGTCTGACTGCTTGACTGACCTGACCCCGTATACATAGGGTTACAAGATCCTCGCAAAGTTACCCTGGCTCTCATTAGCTTAAGTGAGTGCTCCAGTTAATTTCCCCATCTTTGCTTGTTGTTGTTTGGTTATTTGGGCGCCCCTCATGCCCCCCCAGCTCACAGGGTAACAAACATTCCAGTTTCATTGAGTGATTCTGGGTTCTAGTCTTGTTATCTTCAGAGCTTTATATTCAGAACCCCCATCTTCATTGCTCCTTTCCATATGAAGCAGGCATGCTTTCTCTATCCTGTATCTCTTTTTTTCAGTCACTGAAGGTTCTTTAGTTTGTGCTCTTCAAACTGTGGCTCACTGATGTTCCTTTTTTAAAGAAACATTTTGTCCACCATAAGTCATCTACCAAAGACACCACAGGACTCTGTGTCCCAAAGTAGGACCTGAAGCCAGATTGAAATGGATCAACACAGTCCATCTCATTTATAGCCTCCTGGAGCTGACGTGTGACCATGCTTTGGGATGGTCTATGAACCAATCGTAAGACTACTTAATCACAACAGTCCCTTGATTTTCTCGACTGATCATGTTATCAAGAGACAGGCAAAAGGGAATTACACTAAATTCAATGCTGTGTGGGTAGAATTCAGCAAACACAGTGGAAGCTTCATCTCCTCTTTACAGTGCTCCTTCTGCTATGTAAAACCCACCAACTCTCTGCAAATTTGGTTAGTGGAAGACAACTGTTTCCTCTGACCAAAGTCTTCTACCACCAGAGGCTCTTGAATTCAACCCAAAGTTAATCTGGCATGATACATTATTGAAAAACCCTATTTGTTCTTTATGATCAGAGCAATTCCCACCTCCCCTACGAAAGTTCTTGGAATAACTGCTTTGTGGACTGTTCTAGAATCCTTGAATAATTTATAGAAGTTAGGTGTTTCTGTGCTACATGTGCCCTACCAAGGAGCTCTCATGTTGCAGAGTTTCTCTTAAAGGAGCAAATTGAGATAAATAAGAACTGAGCAGTTCTAATGTCCCCGTGTAAGGCACTATCATTTCTTAAACCTCCTACTTCCTCGTTCTTCCTCTTGCTTCCAATAGAACCACTCCCATGCAAAGAACAGCCAAGATGGGTTATTTTTGCACTGTAACATAAGTATCTCTGTACAAGATGTAAAAGCCCACACAATCTCATTCCTACAGCTGTGGAAGTGTGTATTGTGGTCCTTTGAACATCCTCTTCAATTCAGTTCTTTCATTAAATGATGCTGACAACAAACAAAAATAGAAAAGTTAAAAGCAAACATATCTATATATCTAGAGCTACATCTAGATTGAAATATTCATAATTCCTAAAGAGAAGACCTTGAATATCTTCAGAACCTCTCAGAGGTTTCAGAGTCTTAGAGTCACCATTGCAATGATAAAAAAAGTTCTGGGGGTCCCGTGACGGACACCTAAATGCTCTCCAAATTCTATTAGTTGGGGAAATTAGTCAAAGAGCACAAGTTAGCAATGCAAGATACAGGGTAACGTAGCGAGATCTTGAACCCAATGTCTACAGGGTCAGGGAGAGTCAAGAGGTAGACAGAAGTAAAATAATAATTGGTGTTTTATTAAAATACAGTCAAACACGTGTATGCAACACACTCACACAGATATCTAGAGAAATAAAGGTTGCAGTTGGATAGAGGGATTTTAAGAGGAGGTTTGGTATAGGAAATACTGCACCTGTTCTGAACCCCGGGTAGTCTGAAGATAGAGTTTGTGGATATGAAGGTTTTCAGTACATGGGACTGAGGGGAAGGCTTGCCAAGCAAAGTGGCAGCAAGGCGGTATGGAAGTTGGGAGCGGTCCCAGCAATTCAAGCAATCCAAAGAAGTGCTCAAAGTCAGGGGTTCTTATAGGGGAAATTGCAGCCACAGGCTAGTCCGTTCTTGGGGAAGACAATGAGTTTTGGGCTGGAGACGAAACCTCCGAAAGGTCAGAATTTAGCATGATTAAGTCCAAATTGTCAATAGAGTAGCCAGTATGCAAACACAGAGCGCTTGACGCTTGAGTATTAGGCTTGTCAAGCTGCCTGCTTGGAGCAGGGAGTTCTTTGTAAGTAGCATGCATACATAATGAGGGTACTTGCCAAGAGGTCT
The DNA here is from genome assembly GCA_948472985.1 of Iguana delicatissima. Taxonomy (NCBI): domain Eukaryota; kingdom Metazoa; phylum Chordata; class Lepidosauria; order Squamata; family Iguanidae; genus Iguana; species Iguana delicatissima. The sequence continues at coordinate 168,964 of CAOKZL010002581.1, read as the reverse complement.
CCTGAAGTGGCAGCCTGGCTATTTCTGACTTGCCTGTATTTGTTTGGAATATTTTCGCGATTATCAGCTGAGCCTGTATGCGTGCTTGTCCAATGGCCTTGCAAGCATGTGGAGAGGAATAGGTAAAGGACGCCAAATTATTGATATCAAAATGATATCTGGTATCCCACAAGTCTGGGCTAGAAAATTGCAGTAACACTCTGAACCAATTACTGAATGAGAAGTTGACACTTCTGTCCCATTGATTCAGTGAGTCTACTGTAGATAGAAGAGCCAGCAGTGTTCAGGATATTTTTTTTTCTGGAAAACGAAAGAATGAAAAAACATTGGGCATACTGCCAAGTAGGCCAAAATGTCAAAATACTTCTCTTAAACACACTTTTTGCCTCTAGGATATGCCCATATTTTCAAGGTTATATTAACTCCATATGATTGCACTGAAGTTGGAGTTTGTTAATTTGGAGATGAATGTCCTTCATCTTTACCCCCCGCAGGGAACATGTGGCAATGGGGTATTATGCTGTCTAACATAAGATGTCTTGCTTTTCATATCTACAGAGCAAAAAATTGAAAAGCTCCTATCTAAGGGAAACTGTTCATGTAACTCTTTGCCACCCCTCTCCCAATAATTTAGAGCAATGATCATTTCTTAGTATGTTACTTGCAGTTCTTACATAAATAAAGTAAAATAAAGTAAAATAAAATAAAATAAAATAAAATAAAATAAAATAAAATAAAATAAAATAATAGAAAGATTTTTTTTTACATTACATGTTACGTTACAGTCCAGACCAAGTTGTTATCTCACTGGAAAAACCCTATCCCAGGGTCTACAATTTTGATATTAAAATATGATTCAATGTGCTTGAGAGGTCACCTGGATGTGCACGTAGATAGCAATAGTCAAAGATCGAAAACCAGATCAGGCCAGTAAAATCCCCAGTCATGTAGCCCCAGGAGACCTCAAGATGTGCAAATCCACAAAAAATAAAGGAACCTCAGCACTAAGAAGCCAACTTGAGGGGATTAGCATGTTTTCCCCAAGTTGGGCAAATATAGTATCAGGCGAGGACCATTTACATGAAGTCACACTACAAACTAACACAGCCGAAGATCCTGAGACTTTGGCAATATCTTGCATTCCCATCACACAAAGGAAATTACCACGGTGGAGCTTCGTTATCACTCCAATACCCATTGTTCTCCCTGTGAAAGGATTAGTCATTCAGGTACTTTTTCCCCTACAAATAGTCCCAGTTTTTGAGTAATTCTTTGGATCACTCCCAATCATCCCATCAAACTGTTTCTCCATCCGTTGAGTGATCCCCTCAGCCCTCTCTGTGCTGAGCCCCACTTCTCCGCTGTTTTTCCTGGACCCAGGACTTCACGAAAAGGTGCAGTATTACCCCAACTGTACCCCTTCAATACTCCCCTATCCGATTTCCTCTCTTTTGTTTCTTAATAGCGCTTGGGTGTGTGTATGTGTGATTGCATTGATGAGTGAGACTTTCCTTCAATAAAATCATTTGTTTTACATTCTTGTTTGGTTTTTGGCTTGGCCTGACCCCATAAAAACTGGGGTAAAAGACCCCGCTAGGTTACCCTGCTTCTCGCATTGCTTGTGCTCTGGTTAATTTCCATTCCCCATCATGTGGAGCACGTTGAGGTGTCCCCCAAAGGGACCCCAGAAATCACAGTAACAAAATATGCTTGATATTTTATGTACCAGAGTGCACTGATCTCTTACCCTTGGATGCCTTATAGCAATATTTACAACTGCAGCCCCTGTTGATGGTACATATAGATCATAACTCTAAATGCCTTAGCGAACCCTGCTATACTGGAAACCTTAATTACAACATTTACAGCATCTATCAACATTTATTGAAAAGTATTGAAAAGTACAAAATTTGATATTAACAAAGTTCAAATTGGCTTGGATGCATTTATGCTTTAATTGATTGTATTGGTAACTCATCGTCACCTAAAAAGTCCCACGAAGTAGCTTGCAAATCATTAAAGTTCCCTACCCTCAAGGTTGTAATCTAAAGAAGATATGTTGCACAAGGAAAAAGGGGATGGCAGAAGGGGGAGAAATGTTCAGTGGAACCTGGCTACCCTTCTTCTCCCAAAGTCTATAGAGGTAGCCAATGAAATCTTGAGGCTGGGGCTCTCAATAGCCACTAAGACCAAGACATGATGGAGATGTGCTTGGCCACTCTTCTCCCTCAAAGGACAGAGCAATGGGACCTGGAATCTGGAAAGAGAGGGTATCACCAGCTGTTGCAGCCCAGAGATATGTGCACAGGTGCACTTCTTCTCCCTCAGAGGCTAGATAAATGTCTATGAGAATCTGGACAGATGGGCTTCACCAACTGGTAAACAAAAAGTGGTAAAAACCAAAAAAGACTCAGATTGTGATGTGCAAATCAACTAGTGGGAAAGAGGTTATTATATGCCAATCAACCAATGAGCTTGCTTCAGCATCTCAAAGCTACACTTGGTTCAGTAAAATGGGTACATTGGAGACCAATAGGCCTGTTATTGCAGTTTAGGCCTACCTGGCGATAGCACCCGATATCACTTCGATATCATAATTCGGCCCTACCTTACTACCCCTCTCCACATGTTTGTGAGGCCCCCGGACAAGCACAAAACTAAGCTCGGCACTTAACGGCTGAAATGTTCTCAAACAATACAGGCACGCCAGAAATAGCCAGATTGCAGCTTCAGGGACCTTCCCAGCAAACACCACATTATGTATGTGCGCTACCTACAAAAGACTCCCTGCTCTGAGCAGGCAACTTGACAAAGGCTGAACCATCCACTGTCAAGCGTTGCGCATTTACATACTGGCTATACCATTGTTAATTCGGCTCTGATTCCATCATGCTAAATTGTGACCTTTCGGAGACATTGTCTCGCACCCAAAACTCATTGTTGTCCCGAGTAAGGCATAGCCTGCAGTCACACTTCTCCCTATAAAAACCCCTGATTCTGAGACCTTCCTCGGATAGCTCCCAAGTTCCAACAGCCTTGCTGCCACATTGCTTTGTGAGGTTCCCCTCAGTTCCATGTGCTGAGCCACAACGAACCCCAGTATCGCTTTGTATCTTCTTCCAGGCTTCAGGAACAGGTTTCGTATCACCCAAACCAACTATCCCTCTGAAAATCCTGCTATCTTACTCACACCTTTATTTTCCTTAGTTATCTGTGTGCTTGTGTTGTTTACATTGTGTGCCTGTATTTAATAAAGATTATTAATTATTTTCAAACCAGTCTGCTTCTTGACTTGGCCTGACCCCGTAAACGCTGGGTTGCAAGATCCTACTAAGTTACCTTGCCTCTCGTAACACTAAGCAGTCCTCTGAGCTAATTTTCCCCACCTCTAGTTGAGCACATTTTGGAGTCCTTCCCGGGACCCCCAGTAAACAGGGTAACAGGCCTGTTTAGAAAAAAAGTGGCAACTAAATGTTACCAAGGCAATGCCAATATCTCTCTCTATGACATGGATGTGTTCAGGGATTAACCCTTCAAGACTGGATGATTCACAATACATTGATTTTGTGCTAGAGTTTTAAAAATGATTCCAGATGCTTTTAAACTATACCTGTGAGACTTGGAATTTAACAAATGGTCAACGTCTTTGGATCTTCCATGCTTTGACTGTTCCTAAAAGACTCTTTTTTCATGGTTGGAAAGAGAAATTTTCAGTATCTGTCATTCAATGATCAGAAAAGCTTTTCTGCTGTAGTTTCACACAAGCATGTATTTTGCAGAGGTCAACTTCAAGAAAATGTATTTTGGACAAATGGTCTGTTGATATTTATGTAAAGGCCTAGCCCACATTTATATCATATTCACTTCCTTTCTTTACCCCACTTCTTCCTTTTGTTTTCTTTCTTCTTTGTATTTCCTTTTCTAAATTTTAACTAAATAACTTATTTTGATAGAGTTTTACTGGTGTGCTGTGCTGTTTTGTTGGTTTTTAGGTGGATTTAATGGATTTAACGGGTTGTTTCATTGTTTATTTCACTGTTATTTTTAAAATCTCTGTTAGCAGTCGTACACCCCAATGCTTTGATATGGTCTAATTGGCAAATATTTGTTGGCATGAAATTAAGTTATATACACTTATGGCTGAAAGGCCATGTGGAGAAGGGATGCTGGCTGGGAAGATGTGCAGAACTAGGTCAGAGGTGATCTCGGTGTCACCAGGTCATAAATTCACTGTGGATTAGCTGGGAGAGCCTGACTTAATGGCTCTAAGCTAATTATCTCAACTGCCCATAGAAAACAATAATCAAACAAGATGCAGCAAGTAAGCACCCTTGCTGTGTGCATTTCCTACCAAAGCCTTCCCTAGTCACCTTACCCAAACAAGACATTGAACAATCAGTACATTCCAGACCTCTTTTTTTTTCTTTTTTTTTTTTACTGTACTAGAAACAATTAACTCAACTCCTTCAGGGAAGGAAATGGAGTATAAAAATCCCCAGTTTTAAGCAACTAGCTTGAAGTTTATCAGTTGCTGAATGTCTCTGTGCCAGTTTGATTCCTGGCTATGTATTGCCCTTAGATACAGAAGTCTAAGCCACATTGCTGCTTCTTCACTACTGGACTGATAATTATAACCCAAAACCCTCAGCCTCACTATCCATAATTTTTCCTCCCTTTATCCTTTGGCTAGCTCATGTGTGAATGTATGACTGTTTGTATCTTCTGTGCATGCATGAGTGAATTCCCCTCAATAAAATATATTTTTAGTTTACTTTTTAATCTCTGGCTGGTTCTTTCCTATGAGGACATCATGAACGCTGGTGGAAGATCTTATTAGGTTGCCGTACTCTCACAGACCTCCTAATTTTGCTAATTAATTCCCCATTGTCACTTGGTGGTACTGGCATCACAGATGGACCCCTGAGTCACCCACATTTTGGGGTAACATCTCTTCTGTGTTTATACATTTTGTAAATTCTGGGTTGTTGTTTTTTTTCTATTCCACTCTAGACATAAGCTCCAAAGGAGAATGATCTTTAAACCAGTACCATGCTCAAACATAAAGCAAATTTAATATTTTAGATAGTGAAAACAATGCATGATTATAAAATAGTGAATACAGGCATCCCTAGTCTTTTGATGCTTCATTTTTCAACTGCTACTCACTTTTTCAACACTTGCAAAGTACAGACAAGGTCTATTAATTCAACAAGGGCTCTGCTCTTACATCAGTTCTTCTTGACTATGTGGCTTGCTTGGGATCCCTCACGTGCACATGATTTCAACACTTGCTTATAGAAAGAGCGGAGACTTCCTTGAATTAATGGAACTTGTCTGTGTAATTTGCAAGTACATTCAGCATTTTCAACAAGGCATCATTCAGGTTTTAATAAGCTGATTGGACCTTAAAAGTGTTCATTGTTGTAAAAGACAGACAGTTGTGAAAAACCTATTGTTCCCAAATACTTGTAGGCTTCACTTCCAATCTTAACTAAGCTCTTCATTTGTCTGTCTCTCATATCATATGCAACAGTATATGTGGAGACCACAGTTAGTATTTGAACTACCATCTTAATCTATTTGGTGCATGTCTCAAACAAACACAGCAGCTGAAATTCTACCACAGGTGTCAGCGCGGGCTGAGGTCAAGCAGGGGCCGGGCCAAGGCAGCCGGCAGCCGTGTCCCAAGCAGACCTTCGGAAGGGCGGCCACAAGCAAGCGGCCAGGAACTAAGGATCGCCTTAACAGCAGGCACACAACAGAAAAGAACGACGGGTTGCCTCACCCTAAACACAAAGCGGTTGCAGCACCAGAACGCAGGGAAGAGTCGCGGGGAAACCACACAGCAGCTCACAGGCATGGACCGGACGGGGCCAAGGCACGGGCGACAGACGCACGGGTAGCCGACGGTTGTTGCTCCGTGCCTTGCCCATCCCCGCGCCTGCCTAAAAAGGCCTGCAGCTCGGCCCGCAGCCAATCCGAGCGGAGCGCGTGGCTGGGCTCGCAGCTGAGCTACAGCTGGGAGCTCCCCGCCTCCAGGTGTTTCTCCTGGAGACGCCAGGAGCGGCGGCTGGCCTCCTTGGCTCGCCGCCGCTGCAGGAACGTCGGCGGCGGGGCGGTTACCTCGGCCGAGGCCTCCTCGCGAGTAGGCGGAGCCCCGGGATCGGGCCCGGGACCCGCCTCCTCCCGCGGCGCCGCGTCCGCCACGCCCCGCGGCCCGGGAGCCAGGCCGGCAGCCTCCGCAGCGGCGGGCCCTTCCGCGTCGTCGGCAGCAGCCTCCGTCCGGCGGGATGGGCCCTCGCCGGGATCGTCGTCCGCCGCGGCGTCCCAGCGGGCCCCCCCCCGCAGCGGAGCCCTCCGCGACGGCCGCAGGGCCGCCGCCGCCGATCGCGGCCCCCGATGGGCCTGGATCCGCGTCCTCCTCCTCGGAGGTAAGGCCGGCATCGGCCTCCGCGGCGCCCGCCGGCGCGGTCACACCTGGGGCCCTGACAACAGGGTTGCTTTAGATCAGTGGTTCTCAACCTGTGAGTCCCCAGATGTTTTTGGACTTCAGCTCCCAGAAGCCCTGAGCATTGACCATAGGGGCTGGGGCTTCTGGGAGCTGAAGTCCACAAACATCTGGGGACCCACAGGTTGAGAACCACTGCTTTAGATAAATCCCTACATGTGGAGCGGCATAGTAATTGTATTACGCAACCCTTGTGTTGAATATTTACATTGTGCAACTGAACTAACACTGAAGATTCCTAGAGCTGGTATGAGCCAGAGGAGCATAACAGCATAACAGAGGAGCTGTTAGGTAGATGATATATGTGAAGGAGAGAAAAGGAGAAAAGGATTGTTTTATAATAAAATCAGCCAGCATCTCCCAAAATTGATGTGGCTCTTACCACCTTGCAATTTTACACTTTGCAGTGTCTGTGACATCATATCTAAAACTGCCTTGCTATTGATTGACCAACCGTGAAATAATGAGATCAGACACTGAGAACTGGGAAGAACAAGGGCCACTTTATTAAATTTGAACCTATTTAAACTGTGTTGAACCTGGAAAGGAGCAAGAGGGGAGCCATGTAGTGCTGGATCAACTGTGGCAGGTGGTATGCTTGATTACCTCCTCAGTATTTCCCTGGGTGAACCCTATGGGAAATCCAACATCCAAGTTGCTCCCCTTCTAACCATCTGCTGAAAGATAGACCCAAGGTACTTCCTCCAAGTCACAGGGCTTAAAGTGAAGACAGAGCCCCAGATCCACTCCACCCCACCCCACACTGGGTTGCTGGATCTAAAGAGGCAGTTACAGAGCCCTCCCCTTCACATAAGGCTGCCAAGGTGTTCACTGCGACTCTTATTTTAACTCTGCCCACCATGTGCCATGGACAAGGGACAAGCATCTGATTAGTCCCTTTCCCTCACCAGGCTGTCCCAAAAGGGCCATCACTCCCTCTTCGAGATCTTCCAGGAGCAACGTATTGCCATCCTCAGACAAATGCCCACTGTCTACTCTGTAGATCTCTGGCCTGTGAAGGACTATCTGTGGATGAGGAAGAAAGTGGTCCCATCCCTTTTCATGGATTTCAAAGCTCCCTATTGACCCTTCTGCTACCACCGTGAACTGGCCTGGCCTTTGGTAACCTTTAGATATCATTTTTGATATCAAAATTCGACCCTGTTTTGCCACCAGCCAAGTGTTGGTGAGGCTGCCAAACAAGCACAAAGCCAGGCATGGCTACTAAACGCTGACTCATACTTGTTTACACCAAGGCAAGCCAGAAACTGCCAGATCTGCTTTAGGAGACCTCCCAAAACAAACACCCTCATTACAGATGTGCATCAATACAAAGAGACCTCTGCCCCAAGCGGGCACCCTGGTGAGCTGAGAGCTCAACTGCCAAGCTGGCTGCTTCTGCATATCGGCTATACTATTGTCAATTCAGACTGTAACTCAATCATGTAAATTCTGACCTTTTGGAGACATCGTCTCCAGCCCAAAACTCATTGTTTTCGCCCAAGACTAGACTAGCCCACTGTCATACTTTCCCTGATAAAAACCCCCAGTTCTGAGAGCTCCTCGGATCTCTCACTGGACCGTCCGTTTGGACTACCTTGCCACAGCTTCATACTGTGAGCTCCCCTCGGCCACTGTGCTGAGTTCCTTCTCTTCAATTGGACCTCTTCAGTACTACGAGAAAGGTGCCGTATCACCCATCTTCCCCAAAACTCTCATCTCCTATTTCTAGTTAGTTGTGTGGTTGTGTTTTCTTAATAATTTGTCTGCTTGTTAATAAATATCGTTATTGCTAGTTTAAACTGTCTGACTGCTCACTGACCTGAACCTGTATACATAGGGTAAAAGATTCCCGCTAAGTTACCCTGCCTCTCGCTAGCTTAAGAGAGTGCTCCAGCTAATTTCCCCATCTTTGCTTGGTTTGTTTGGTCATTTGGACGCCCCTCCCAGGACCCCCAATTCACAGGGTAACACTTCTACAGGTAAACAAATATGTCAGGAATCTCCTTGACCCTGCCAAATTTGGCAAGGCAAAATAACTGACCACATCAAGGTTGTTCCTGATCATGTAGTCTGTATGACCCAGAGATCATTCAGAGCCTGAAAGATAAGGGCCTTGCCCTTTAACTGACCCAAGTCATTCCTACCCAAATGATAGACCAAAACATGAGAAACAGCTTTAAAGTTAGTGGTCCAAGAAAAAAAGTTGGGTTCGCATGTGGTCCTATGACTCTCGCACCCATCCTCTTTCTTGGGTATTGGGTGACATCAGGACAGGGTTTGTAGTGTGGAGAAATCCAGCTGTAAGCCGTTCTCTGCTGGCCAGGCAATAGCTGGTGCAGGAGGAGGAGGGTGGGTCTTTAAAGGTGGGGTCTAGTGGTGGGTCTTTAAAAGATCTGCTCAGCCTGATCAGAGCTGCCAAGAGAAAAGGTGACCCCAGAGAAGAACCACCTGATGATGAGGAGCAGGGGTTCAAGGGGCTGAAGAAACTCATAAATAATCAAATCCATGAAAGTCAGACCCACAAAGGGTGGAGGGCTGACTGTCACAATTGAGGCTTACAGGAAGTTGCAGGAAAACAGAATCGAGATTGTCTGCTTCCAAGCATCTGCAATTTCCAAGCATCTCTAATTCCTCAAAGGTCCCTCCCTAAACTGCAAACCCCAGGATTCCATAGCATGTTGAAAGTGGAATAATAGTGCTATAACAGTCTAGTGCGGAAATGGCCATAGTTTTGACATCTTTCAATAACGTATTAAGGTCTTATACTTTAAGATGAAATGCAAGTTTGGGTGTCGCTTTCTTTTCAGGGAAGTGAGTTCATAAAACAAAATCAATGAAAAATATAAAAGAGAAAACAAATACAAATACAAAAAAAAAGCTCAAAGAGAAAATATAAATTATCAGTCAAATTCTCAGTGTCCACAAAATTTGCATTCATGAATCTTCTTCCTTTCTCAGCCTGTCTACACCTTCCAACATTACTCAGATGAACCCTCAGACTGGTGTGGTCAAGCAACATCACAGTGCAGTCAAAATGGGAAAAGGTATTCTAGTCTAATTTTTCTGACTAACAGACCTTTTTTTTTTGGATTTTGGAAGCTCACATCAGGTTCAGATCCAAAAACAATCCAGGCTATCTCCAAATGGGTGTTACTGTAATAGATAACCTTACCCAGGGTCTACAATTTAATATTAAAAATATCTCCACGTGCTTGAGAGGTCCCCCGAACGAGCACATAGGCAGGCACGGTCGAACAGCCAAAAACAGGGAAAACCCAGTCAGGCTAGTAAATTCATAGTTATGTAGCCCCAGGAGACCTCCAGACATGTCAAACTTAAAATACAAAGAGGGTCCTAAGCCCGAAGAGCCGGCTTGAAGGGATTAACGCATCTTACAAACAGCCCATGAAAGAGGACGATTTGCATATAGCCAAGGCTTTGACAACCCTGGCAAATTCAATCATGCAAAGGACGTTGAGGTATTGGAGCTTTGTTCTAGCTCCTACACTTATTGTTCTCCCCAGAAAAGGATTAGCCCTCCAGGTACCTTTTCCCCCATAAATAGACCCAGTTTTTGAGCGGCTCTTTGGATCGCTCCCATCTTCTCAGCAGACCGTCACTCCATCCGTTAAGCTATCCCCTCAGCCTTCCATGTGCTGAGTCTCATCTCTCTCTCCACTGCTGTCTCAAACCTCCAGACTTCAGGACCAGCTGCAGTATTCCCCAGCTGTAACCCTCCAAAGCCCCCTATCCAATTTCCTCTCTTTTTATTTCTCGCTAGGTCTTGAGTGAGTGCCTAAGTGCATACATGTGAAAGTCTTTAATTTTAATAAAATAATTTATTAGACAATTTTGCTTGGTTTTTGGCTCAGCCTGACCCTATAAAAACTGGGTAAAAAGACCCTGCCAGTTTACCCTGCCTCTTGCATTGCTATTGCTTGTGCTCTGGCTAGTTTCTATTTCACATCATGTGGAGCACATTGAGGTATCCCCCAAGGGACCCCAGAAATCAGGGTAACATGGGTCTCAGCCAAATCAGACCATTTTCTCAAACACCAAATCAAGATTAGATCTTTTGATCAGTGCACTCAGAATTTCAAGTGGGGCATCAGCCATGTCAGATAGTAACTCTTTGGGATATTGCAAGAAATTGCCCCAATCTACAGCTCAAAAGAATTTCATATGAACAGAAGTATTTTTAGAATTTCAGGGGGTTTAACTAGTTTATCCTCATTTTCTCCTTCTCTGGTGGATTCCATGATGGCAGGTATAGGAATATGTCCCACTTTTCATCTGGAGAGTAAAGGGAACTATCTAAAATGGTGAAGCCTGTGCTTCCAGCCATTTCAGAACTTTGTAAGATGAAGATTAAAACCCTGAATGAGAACATCACCCTAAACATGGAAGACACAAGTTGCCACTGTCTCTACAGGGGACTTTTCATACTCCCCAGTTGTAACAATATGATTCCACTCTACTTGCCATGGCTGTATGCTATGAAATCCTAAGGTTTGCAGTCTGGTGAGGCACTTAAACTTTCTTGCTAAGAATCCCAAATGCCTACCACTATCACCTAAACTGTCAGTCCCAAGATTCCATAGGTGGACTCATGGCAATGAATGTGGAATCACAGCACTATAACTGTGTAATGAGTAATGAGCTCAGGACCAGAAGATGCCCTTCATGTATCAGTCTATGGACATTTCCGAACTACATTGTGATAGTGCTATTATTCCAGGTTCAAAATCCTATGGAATCCTGAGGTTTGCAGATTGGTCAGAGGCATTTAAAATTCTCAACCAGAGAGCTTTTTGGCCTTAGTAAACTACAAACCGCAGAATTCCACAGGATGTTGAAAGTGAAATAATAGCACTATAACAATGTAGTGCGCAAAGGCCCTATGTCTCTTCTGCAAATCAGTTTTATTGAAAATGGTTTAACTGTGCAATGTCACAGAAGAAATCAGAGGCCATAAACATGGTGACTAAGAGGAAATGACATTAGAACAATAATAACAAAAATCTTCCAGATCCAATGAACCCTGAATATCTTCATATCAACTGACAGTGCTTGACTTCTTTCCTGGAACACCATAGATTTATTGAGCAGCAATGAATCAGGTCTTTCTGCCATTATGTGCATGACTACAGGGACATTAATGCACAAGGCTGGCCTTCAAATGTCCTATAAATAACTGTGGATCCAGATTGGGGAACAACATAGGAATACTATAACCTTCTACCTTGGTCTTGGACTCTTGCTGTTACTTGTTATCCCCATTAAACTTGAATCATGCAGCCTGGAATCCTTTCCACTGCTTTCCTTATGTGGATGCTGGTGGCTTCTCCAGGTAAGGCATAAATCCAAATTAAAACAGAATATGAAAGAAAAACTTTCACAGTGGGAACAATGACAAGAGATTGGAGGTCATGCAAAATTGGGATGGTTGTAACATGCCCCAGCCCCCACCCCCGCTCATTCAGACTTCAAAGTAAGTTTTCTTCTCCACTTCCAGCCCACCACAATTTGACTCTAAGGCCTGACTCCTCTTGGTAGTTCCAGTGAGAGCAGACTTATTGGAACAACTGTTCAATGTTGCATCAGCACTTGTGTCAAACCATTGCATCCATGGTTTTCTTCTACTTGAGACGATCAATAAGAGATGGACATGCAGTAACAGTGAAGAATGATATTATAAAAGTGCACAATTGTCAAGTCTGATATATGAATTGGTATCAGTAAAGAACAGTGTGGTACAATATTAATGAGAGAAACTGCCGAAACAGAGAGAATCCAGAAGAGAAAAGGGTGCTTCTTACAACTGCAGTTGAGTTGAGGAGTTTTGTTTTGCTTTGGTCATTATATAAAGAGTCTATTCAGTCCACCACTGTATGCATAGAGTCTGGAGAGAGTGATAATTTCAAATGCCATTTATCTAGATCCATTTCAATCTGATTTCACTGATACTGTTTTGGTTCCCTTGGTGGATGACCTATGCTGAGAACTAGACAGGGGTAGTATATCCCTGTTGGTTCTACTGAACCTCTTGGCAGCTTTTGATACATTCAACCATGTCGGAAGATTGATTTACAGCACCAGCATAAAATCCTCCCTGGAACCGCTGCACTCTGGACAAAAGGTGTCCCAGAGGCAAGTATAACATAACAGAGTTTCAAAACAGCAACAAGCGTATTCAGCAGAGTGTAACTTACAGCATCAGCTCTGACCCCTCTAACCACTCATACGCACAGAGTTTGTCATCCAAAAATACCTGGAGGTTTTAATCTTCACTATTCCAATATATACACATCTGTACACAGGATACGCAGATCCACAGTCATAGATTCAGCATCATAGACTCATCAAGCAGAGGTTCGCTCAGACAGAGGTTCAGAGTCAAAGGGTCAGAGAGTTTATACACACCTGCTGATAGGTCATCAGCTAGGGACAGTGCCATGATTTCACATTATCCTGACTCAGCCCTTGCTACCCTGTTTACTGGGGGTCCCGCAAGGGACTCCAAACATGCTCAACTATTGGTGGGGGAAATTAGCTCAGAACATAAGTTAGCAAAAAGAGAGGCAGGGCAATGCAGCGGAATCTTTAAACTCAACGGCTACAGGGTCAGGCCAAGCCAAGGATTGTTATCACCATTTGCTAGCCCGACTTTGGAAGATATTAGATATCATTTTGATATCATTTTGATACTTTGATATCATAATTCGGCCCCATTTTGCCACCCTCAGCCAAGTGTTTGTGAGGCCCCCGGACAGTAGGGATTTCTACATGGATACCAGTATATGATGGTTGAATTATAAGAAAGTTTTCTGTCACAATACAAATTCACTGTTAAATCAGTTCTTATCATCTTTCATTCACACACATACAGTCTGTTCTCCAATACTGTAACTCAAGGCAGCTTCTAGAATCTTACAACCAATACAAATTAAAGGATATAGGAAAACATCAGTAAAAACTATTTTTTTATAAATTCAGTTAACACATCTATAAAAATAGTGAAATACTTTAAAAATCAAAGTCAAGCAAGACAGCATATCCTGAAAAGCCCTTTGGAGTCAGTTTTTGAGACTGCAAAAATTCTGTGCCAAAATATTCTTTCCTGTGCCAATGGGCAAGTCACACTCTTTCAGCCTCAGAGAAAGGCAAAGGCAAACAGCCTCTGAGCAAATTTTCCAACAAAACAATACTATAGGTCCACCTTAGGATCACCACAAGTCAGAAATGACTTGAAGGTACACAACAACAACCACAATTTCAAAAATGCTATACCATAAGCAGAACATTCTGTTTGCTATGTAAAAATACCACACACAGCATTCAGGATAGAACAAGGTCCAAACGGTTTTTGGATACTCAAAAAACATATTTTCCAGTCCTTTCTCAAATATGTACAAACATGGCGCATTTTTGCACATAATGGAACAGGGAGTAGATTTGATGTCCTATGGGACCTCTTCCAGCTCTAAGATTCTATGACTCTTTGATCCTTGCTGTCCTTTCCAACTCTATGGGTGTCAGATTCTATTCAATTATTTTAAAGAGAATCTTCCATTTACACTTTTTGGTATCTAAGCTTTCTGTTTTTGACCATAGTACCAATTTTTTCCCAAGCCAGGAGGCAGCTGAAGACAATGCTCTCTGGGGCATTTTACCCAAACTTGTGGAATCCAGCTACAAGGGTGTGGAGAGATAGGTTTTTCTGCTACAACACCAGTTGTACCAGACAAAATCTACAGTTCTGCCAAAAGTCTTGTCTTCTTGTGGTGTTCCTTATAAGGGTGTCACTGGAGTTTATCTGGTCCTGTTCTTATTATCTTATTATTATCTTATTATCTATCTGGCCCTGTTCTTACCTGTTCTTATTCCCTAAGAAGAGGGAACAACATCTGGCTGTTTCTTCAAAGTCTGCCCAGAAATAAAGATGTGATTTGTAGATCCTTTTTTAAAAAAAAAAATTAAATGCTACCCTTCTTTCTATGCAAATTAGGAAGTTTAATCAGCCCCTAAGGGAGCAAATATGAGGAAAAATTAGTCCAATTATGATGAAAAAAAATTTAGATAGATTAGGTAGACAGATAGATAGATAAGTATATGTACAAATATTGGTATAAAATCACTTGTTTTCCAATTATAATCCATTGGACAGGAGCACAAAATTCTTGTCTTGGTTTCAGGATCTCAGGAGAACTCCTGAAACAATGGCCAATCTACCTTTCTATGGTGGTCGGACTCCATATTCATTTGAGGCTATGCTAACAGCGGCAGAGTGATAATACTATAGCTGGATGTAGAAGATGGTGACCCGATCCCATTCGGTATCTTCCTGTATACCTTTCTGTGGGATTGGTCAATCAGTCAGGGATCCCCCTCACCCTGCCAAATTTGACAAGGTAAAATAACAGACCACATAAAGATTATTCCTTCAGCCTCAAACTATAAGTGTGGCAGCATTCTCAGGCTTATAGAACTGTAGCCTGCAGGTAGGTGATCAGGAACTTGGGGTGCTCCAAGAATTTCACTTTTGTTGCTGGAAGAGCTCCAGCATTGCAGCTGCTCATGCAACAGTGACAATCCCAAGGGGAAGCAGCATTGATAGAGAATCATTATATTGGTGAGCAAGTAAGGAAGGGATTCCTATACACACACACACACACACACACACACTACTAGCAAGCCAGGAAACCTCTTAATGACAATGAGGTAAGAAAAAAATCAAGAAATGTTCCCATCTGTAGGAGACAAATTCTCCTAGTATTTCTCTTGTCCTTCCCTTTTCTTTTTCAGTGAGGTATTTTCTTTGGCTAAAATCTGAAATCTCCTGAGAGAATTATTATTACTAATAAAAACTCTTTGTGGCCTTTACAAGGAGAAAACGAGGGAAGCAAAAGAGACTGTTTCTTTATATCTGTAATGATCTTTATTTCCTTTTTTCCTTTTTTCCTTTTGACCTCTCTTTATTTTTGCACTTAATCATCAGAATAACAGGACTAGAGCCATATTTGGAGAATACTGCCAAAGCCTTGAAAACAGGGAGTGAGTGATAAAGAAAAACTGTTTATTAACATTAACGCTAATGCTATGCCTCTACTAAATGTTTTAGATATCTCTCCCCATCTTTTTTACCATAAGCCGGTTGGGGTGTGTGTGTATACCTGGTCTTCCAGAAGCATAGTATACATACACACACACACACACACACGCATATTCTTTTTCCTTTCCCTTTCCCCCACCTTTGGTTCAATGTTTTTTTCATTTTTTCTTTTTTCGTGTTTTCTTTTCTCTTTTTCTTCTCTCCCCAGGTTTTCTTTCCTCACTTCTTTTTCCTTTGCCCTTCCTTCGGTTTATATATTTTTTAAAAAAAAATTGAAAAGTCAAATTTGTATATCTCTCAATAATGTATTATGGCTGCATGCTTTAATATGAAATGTAGTTTCATGTACTGCTTTCTTTTTTGGGGGGGGTGTCATGCCCTGCCTGGGAGACCTTGGCAGTGAGGAGGAGGATTCTGAATCTGAGGCAGAAGTTTCCCTGGAAGTTTGCTCATAGGAAAATAACAACCAACAGAAGGAGCCTGAGTAGTGGGAACAAATATCAGAAGATGAATCAGCACAGACACTTACCTTGTGGGAGAGATGACACCAGAAAGAAGGCTCTTTTAAGAAGGTTCAGCTCTTTTAAGTAACAAACAGGCTTTAATTAGGGAATATCTATGGCAACATCATTAGACTACAAAAGGCAAACAGCTGGTCCATCTCCTCCGAGGGTCAGTAACTGATCTTCCCAATGGTAGAAGCCCCATGCCATGGTTTCCTAGATCCTGACTCTCTTGAATCTCTGCTTGTTTGATGCTGATTCAGATTTGCCTTTCTGGATTTGTTTGCCTTGGAACTTGCATTCTTGACCTGAACTTTGTTTGGACTACTTCTGCTCTCGCTTGTACGAATAAGCTCTGCCCTGCTGTAAAGTCAAAGGCTTTCACAGCTTGAATCCATAGGCTGTTGTGGGTTTTCCTGGCTTTGAGGTTATATTCTATTAGTATTTCTCCTGATGTTTCACCTGCATCTGTGTCTGGCATCTCTGAAGATCCTCTGAAGATGCCAGCCACAGTCTCAAAGCCAGGAAAACCCACAACAAAATCTGCCCTGCTGGATTGCTAATTCATTGCCTGGTCTGCCTGGGACATCACATAGGGTTTTTAATGCAAAATCAATTTAAAAAATGCAAAAAAGAAAACTGAAATAAATACAAAAAACACAGACAACAAAAGAACACAGGCTATCAGTCAAGTTCTCAGTGTCAGCAAAATTTGCATTCATGAATCTTCTTCCTTTCCCAACCTGTCTACACTTTCCAACATTACACAGATGTACACTGGATCTGGTGTCTTCAAGTACAGTGCAGTCAAGATGGGAAAAGATATTATAGTCATCACTATGACGAGAATAATCTACTTTTTCTGAGTATTAGAAAAGTGCTTAAAGCTCAAATTATATTCGGATCTGAAATCAAACCAGGCAGCCTCTGAATGGTCTCAGTCAAATCACACCATTTTTCTCAAGCACCAAATCAAAGAAAGAACAAAATCTTTTGATCAGTACATGTGGAATTTCAAGAGGAGCACCAGCCATGCCAGGCAGTAACTCTCTGGGATCTTGCAAGAAACTGCCACAATCCATCAGTCCAAAGGATTTCATATGAACAAAAATATATTTAGGATTTCAGGGGTTTTGACTGCTTTATCCTCCATTTTCCCCTCCTCTGGTGGAGTCCATGCTGGCAGGTATGGGAATCTGTTGCACTTTTTATCTGGATAGTAAAGAGAACTACCCAAAATGGAGAAGCCTGTGCTTTCTAACATGTTCAGAACCTTGTAAGATGAAGATTAAAACCCTGAGCAGGTTGTTACCACCGCGTACTGGCCTGGCCTTTGGTGAACCAAATCTATCATTTTGATATCATAATTCAGCCCTACTCTGCCACCAGCCAAGTGCCGAACAAGCACTAAGCTAAGCATGGCTACTAATTGCTGCTCCCACCAAACCAGCCAGATATTGCCAGTTCTGCTTTAGGGGACCTCCCAAAACAAACACCCTCATTACATATGCACGCTACCACAAAGGGATCCTCTGCCTTGAGAGGACATCCTGGCAAGCTAGGCACTTAACTGCCAAGCTAGCCATATTTGCATATCAGCTATACTATTCTCAATTCGAACTTTAACTCAATCATGCAAATTCTGACCTTCGGAGGCTTTGTCTCCAACCCAAAACCTATTGTTTTTGCCCAAGACCAGACTAGTCTGTGGTTGTTCTTTCCCTTATAAAAATCCCCCGCTTTGAGAGCTCTTCAGAACTCTCGCCGGATCGCCCGAACTTTATTCTGCCTTGCTGCCGCTCGGTTCAGCAGATTCCCCTCGGCCTCCACACCGGGTTTCTTCCTCTTCAATCAGGCTTCTTCAGGATTACAGGACAGGTGGCGTATCACCCATTCCTCTCAAATTCTACTTCCTTTTCTATTTAGGAGTGTGTTTGTGTTCTTCTTTAATTACTGTTTAATAAATCTTAATTATTGTTTGAATCATTTGCCTCCTCACTGACCCAACACTGTATACATAGGGTAAAAGATCCTGCTGCATTGTCCTGCCTCTCGTTAGCCAAGAGAGCGCTCCAGCTAATTTCCCCATCTTTGCTTGGTTTGGTTTGTTGTTTGGGTGCCTCTCCCGGGACCCCCAATTTACAGGGTAACAAGGTATACTGCCCTACTGACATGAAAGACACAAGTTGCCACTGTTTCTACAGGGGCCTTTTATATTCAACAGTTATAAAACAAGATTCCACTTTAGTTACTGGGGCTGCATGCCATGAAATCCTAAGGTTTGCAGTCTAGTGAGGACTAGAACTTTGCTCAGAATACTAAATGCCCCCACCACCACATGAATTGCCCATCCCTGGATTCCATAGACGGAACTGTGACAATGAATGTTGAATCACAGCACTATAACTGTGTAATGACAAAGGAACCCAGGACAAGAAGACAAAATGGCATTCCTGTGGCTGTTGATGTCCTTCATGTTACAATCTATGGGTATAGGTTCTTCAGAACAGTTTTATCAGAAATGGTTTAACTATGTGGTGTCACAGAAGAAAGCAGAGACCATAATATGATCACTAAGGGGAAATGACATTAGAACAATAACCAAAGGGGAAAAAAAACACACTTCCCAATCCAGTGAACCCTGAATATCTTCATATCAGCTGGTGGTGCTTGATTTCTTTCATGGAACAACATAGATTGTTGAGCAGAAATGAGCCAGGTCCTTCTGCCATTATGTGCATAATTTCATGAACATTAACACAGAATGGTGGCCTTCAAGGACCCTATAAATAGGTATGCCTCCAAATGGGTGGTGGAAACAGGAACTTAATAGCCTTCTACCTTGGTCTTGGTCTCTGACTTTTACTTGTTATTTCCATCAAATAAGAGTCATGCAGCCTGGAATCCTTTCTATTGTTCTCCTTGTGTTGATGCTGGTGGCTCTGCCAGGTAAGGCATACATCCTAATTGAAAACAGAATATCAAAGAAAAATTCCTAGAATGGTAGCAATGACAAGAGATTGGAGGTCATACAAAATTGGGAAGGTCCAGCCTTCAAAGTAATGTTTCTTCTCTTCCTGCAGACCACCACAATTTGACTCCAATGCCTTAGTAGTCCTAGTGAGAGCAGACTTATTGGGAAAAAACTGTTCAAGTATGCATCAGAACTTTGTGTGACTTTGTGGGCTAATTGATTCCATTGTGTTCTGATGTATGCCTCCTTTTTTTGCTTTAAGAGTGCCCTTTAAGATTTCCTCATGGAAACTACAGTGCGGGAAGAAACAATATCCTCATTTCTGAGTGCCTGCCAAGAACGCACCATCGATGCTTTTCAGGCATCTCTGCATTCTCAATCAAACCATCTATTGCATACTACTCTATAAGGATTAAATTATTTGTTACAGACCAAATTAGGTATAAGATTCTGAATAATGATGTGATAAGCATATAAGCTATCTGAATCACAGTCTAAGATGACTTGACAAAGAGATTTGAGGATAGAACTCTCAAATATTTGAGAGACAGAAACCGCAAGGTTGATTGACCACTGTATTCTCTGTTCTCCCACATAAATTCCATTTATATTTAAATTTTGGGAAGGACAAAAAGAACAGTGTGTTTCAAAGTGAAATAGCAATGAGAGGAGAAATGATCACTTCCAACTCTGTCGTTAACTTGAAATCTACGAATGTCAGGAAGCATTTTGGCTGGAACTGCCATATACTCTATTGTACTAGCTCCCCAGCTGGTAATATAGGTGTAGGCACCCAGCGCTGTGTCACGGTGGGTTCCATTAAGACATTGCAAATGGTGCAAAGAGAAGACCTCGAAAAGCCTCAGATCTGGCTTATTTAAACATATATCTTGGGAGACCCTATCAACAGGTGTAATTTGAGAGTCTCGTCCAAAATTAGTACCTTCCACTTCTTTCAAACCAGCCCCAATTCTAACGTTAAAATCTCCACACAGAAGGAGCCTCGTGGAGGGATCTTGACACTCCAAGGCAGTAAGAGTTTCAGATAAACTATTCCAGATGCTATTGGGACTTTTGTTTTTTGATAAGCCAGGGGGAAAGTTAATATCTATAGAAATAAGAGACCCACAATACTTGCTCTTGATGAAGAGGACCTGTATATACTGCAGACAAAAACTAAGCAATGGTTGAATTTCAACTTTCAAATCCACTGAAATAAACACAGTAAGGTCACCACTACCATGGCCTCCAGTACGCATTTAGCTATCTGGGACAGAAAACAGTCGAAATCCATGGAGCAATGATAGGTTAGTTTCATGTTTGATTGCAAACAAAGAATTTTAAAATTTTATAAATAGATCACAAAATCTGCATCATGGAATTTGTTCGCCCAGCCCATAATATTCCAGGAAAGTAACTGTAATTGTCAAACTGGTATGATCAGGTCTATGTCATCACAGGTAGCCAAAGATTCTGTTTTAACAGGGGCTTTCTGCTTGCAAGACTCCTCAAGCAGAGAAGATATACTGTTAACCCTCTTTAATTCCAAAATTTTTGTGGGAATTGTAGTTATCAAAGCCTCCTCATTCATGGCTATAGAGTTCATGGTAATAGAGTTCCCCTCCGGATCCCTATCAGCATGGGGGATCTCATCAGTGGATGGTATGTTCACCAGTGGTTCAGCCAAGTCACTGATGGTAAACAGCAGGTTCTTGAGATCCTCCAATCTACAGGCAATATCTTTTGGTTCTTCCTTGGTAATTGATTCACTTAAACCTACAAACTGCTTCTCTGTTTCAGTGTCAGAAGTTTTAGCTGGACTAAACTGCAGCATAGTCTTGCTAGTAGTTTCTTTGGAGACTGACAAGAGGTACTCCTTTCCTCTGTAGGTACTCCACTGCTATGCTTAAAAGTAGTTAAAGGGATAATAGTTAAATCTCAGAAAACTTGCATTGGTGTTATTTGAAAGCTGGACAAGCAAAGTTTCATTTTCATCAACATGGAAGGAATTGTAGGTTGTTCAAATGTTATCATAATTCTCATATATGTGTTACATTGGGAAGCCATTCTACAGCAAGTAAGTCCACACTTTGAGGGTGTATATGTAAAAGCTGACTCAGAGAAAGTTTGATAGCTTTCAGTAAACATCTGCCATTGTTTATTCTGTTGTGGGGAATCTGCAGCATGGCTTGGTTTGTTTGAAGAATCCTGTTGTAGCTTTCTTTCTCCAGCTATTTTAGATTTACTAATGAACCACTTCTGGAATCCTTTATGATATTTTTATTACTCTTTTGATTTTCCTCCTCTTTGGATTTTCTATTAGTTTGAGCTGAGCTCTCTTCTAGATCTAAATGTTTCTGCATAAAAGTGCCAATGGAGAACTTGAGCAGCTTAAGATCTTTAACAATTTTTTCTAAGAGTTCATAAACTGAAATACCAGTATGAGCTGTTAAGAGGCACTATTTGGTCACAAAGTCTGGGGAGTAGGATTGTTCCTTAATGCGTCTTTCCTTTTCAGTACTAAGCAAATTCTCAAGAACTAGGCTTATCTGCCCGATTAGATCCCAAGGACAGTCCTCCCTGATAAGAAGCCAAACTATTGTCAGAATTTTCCAAGGTATCAGATAGAGGCTCATTTTCTGCGTCCAAAGCCACAAGACTATCAGTAATAGGAATTGCAAACACTGGGTTTGAGTTTGGGATACTCACAGTTTCCCTGCAGGTAAGCAGGTCATCTATCTTGAGCTATTTGGAGGCCTTAATATGCCTAGCTGTTCCTGGGCTTGTTCTGGCACATTTTTTATTCCCCATTTAGGAATTATTACTAATTGATCCAGGTGAGGAGAGAAAGGGGAAAAAACATTCAAAGCTATGAAGTGATATATTGCCAAAAGTTTGCAGTTCTTAGCTGCTGTTTTCGGTCTAGGAGAGTTGCTGGCAGAATTGCCATTGATAAGTCCAGCCTTAAAGTGCAATAGCCAGCTTGGGAGAAAACAGGACCAAAGGAAAAGAAAAAAGAAAAAACAAAATTTCAGAGCTTGTTAAAACACTTCCTATCATGTCGGGGCCATTCTGAATCTTTATTTCCCTTACTCAGCACAGAGGTGATAATAGATTCCTCCTTGACAGGACTGTTGGAAGATTTAGAAAATGATGACTGGAATCCTGTGTTCCTCATACGTCCAGAGAAGCTTCTTATATCAGTAAATACATTTTTCCCCTTTTTTTTCCCATTATAAAAGGAATGTATTCAGTCTGCCATTGCATGGATGGACTTCTGCAAGAAGATTGCCTTCACATGGTGTTGCATATTCACAGATTGTGTATAACTTTATCAGTACCTTCAAGGCACCACCACTTTATCTTCTGGGTTTTTCAGAAAGAGCCACTGAACTCACCACATTGCACAATGAGAAAGTAATCAGACACACCACCAGAAACCCAAACACATGCACAGTGTAATCACTTCATAACTACATGAATACACATTAAACCATGCAAGCATGAAGTAGGATCTTGATTGATATGGGTCAGAACCCTAGTACTTGTGCTGGCGGACAAATGGAATCAATGTTATTTGCTACATGTTAACTCACCATTCAACAATTAATTCAATGGTCCAATCTAATTGTGAGTGACCAATAGGATTCAGGTCATTGTAGTTTGAGCCTTGTGACATGCAAACGCTGTCTTTGTAGCTGGGCCTTATTACACAAGAAACAACCCATGTGTGTGGTGGCCTATGGACCAGAAGAAAGGAAAATCTGATTCCGCTATTTTCTCTGTCTAGGACATATTTGTGGGGATCCACATACAGAAGCTGAATGCCAAAGAGCTGGTGGTTATTGTCGTCCCAAAGGATTATGCTCGATCGTCGGAGCAGTACTAGGAACATGTGATGATGCCCTAAAATGTTGTCAACTGTAAGATTGCATTTTTCCTCCTTAATATTTATGGAATGCAAAGGAAAAATGCATTCAGTTTTTCACATCTCCACCTTCCCAAAGAAGAAAGCTAAAGAATTGATCCATTACTTAACAGTTACATAATTTCTGATTAATCCAACACTTTAGAAATACTGAGGTCATTACAGCTGACTCTCTCCCTCCTGTTACATATTGATTACATTTTCTTATGTTTAACTCTTTGATCCTCCATCTTTCATTTCCACTGCCGGATTCCATGCTGCTGGGTATGGAGATGTGGCCCACTTTTCATCTTGATGGTAAAGGGAGCTATCCAAAATAGTGACGCCTATGCTCCCAGAATTTTCAAAGCCTTTGCTATCTCTTGTAAGATGAACATTAAAACTGTGAATCCCAGGATTCCATAGATGGACCTGAGCCAGTGAATGTCAAATCACAGCACTGTAACTGTGTAACGACAAAGAAGCCCAAGACAAGAAGACAGAATGACATTTTTGTGGCTGTGGATGTCCTTCATGTAGCAGTCTATATCTCTTCTTCAGATCAGATTTATCAGAAATGTTTTAACTGTGTGGTGTCACAGAAGAAAGCAGAGGCCATAATATGGCGACCAAGAGCAAATTACATTAGAACAACAACCCCCCAAAAAAAGAAAAAGAAAGAAAGAATACCCCTCCCATTCCAATGAATTCTGAGTATCTTCTGCCACCTAGTGGTGCTTGACTTCTTCCATGGAACACAATAGATTGTTGAGCGGAAATAAGCCAGGACTTTCTGCCATTCTGTGCATGATTTTAAGAACATTAACACACAGGGCTGGTCTTCAAGGTCCCTATAAAAACGTATGCTTCCAGACGGGTGGTGGAAACAGGAACTCAGTAGCTTTCTGCCTTGGTCTTGATCTTTGGTTTTTACTTCTTCTTTCCATCAAACCGGAGTCATGCAGCCTGGAATCCTTTCCATTGTTCTCTTTCTGCTGAATGCTGGTTTCTACTCCGGATAAGGGATACACCCAAATTAAAAACAAGATATTAAAGAAAAATTCCTAGAATGATAGCAACAACTAGGGATTGGAAATCATATAAAATTGAGAAGGTTGTAAAGTAATCCCTCCCCCCGGGTTACATAGCCTTCAAAGTAACTTTCCTTCTCTTCCCACCACAATTTGACTCCAAGCCCTGACTCCTCTTAGTAGTCCCAGTGAGAATAGACTTATTGAAAGAAACTGTTCAATGACAGGTCAGAACTTTGTGTACATACTCTTTGTTCCATGAGTTTCTACCAATAGGACATGCGTCAATATGTGATAAAAATGAAGAATGACATGACAAAAGTACATAATTGCCAAATTTAGTGCATGAATTGGTACCACATAAAGAACGCTTTTGTGGAGGTATCAATATTTATGAAAGAAACTGCTGAAGCAGAGCGAGAAGAGGAAAGAGTGTAGTGGAATCCAAAGACTAGAGAAACGTTGCATGAAAGTAGAGGAATTCTTCCAGTTTGGCCAGTGGCATGTACTACCTGTGTGATACGACCATCTATTACTTTGCCATTTCCCTTCTTCAGCACAAAGGTGATAATAGGTTCCTCCCTGACAGGACTGTTGGAAGATTTAGAAAAAGATGACTGGAATCCTATGGTCATTGTATGTCCGTAGAAGCTCCTTATATCTGCAATTGTACTTTTGGTTTTTTTTTTTCTTTTTGGTCATTATACAAGGAAAGTATTCAGTCTGCCATTGAATGGATGGAGCCCTGCAAGATTATTGCCTTCACACGCTGTTGTACATTTGTGGATTGTGTTTAATTTTGTGAGTATCTTCAAGGTATCACCACTGCTTTTTTGCTCAGGTTAGGTGCCTTCCTAAACTGCAGACCCCAGGACTCCATAAGATGTTGAAAGTGGAATAATAGAACTAGAACACTCTAGTGAGGAAATGTTCCTGTATCCCTTTTTTTAATTCAGGGTGGGTTTATAATACAACAGCAATTTAAAAAAAAGACATAAGACAGAACAGAAATAAATACAAAAAACACAGACAAAGAAAAAATACAGGCTATCAGTCAAGTTCTCTGTGTCCGTAAAATTTGATTTCATGAATATTCTCCCTTTTCCGAACTATCCATACTTTCCAACATTACACAGATGAACATGGCCTGGTGTCTTCAAGTAACACCACGGTGCAGTCAAGATTGGCACAGATATTCTGGTCATCACTATGACTAGAATAATCTGCTTTTTCTGAATAACAGAAAAGTGTTTGAAGCTCAAATCACAATTAGAATTAAAATCAAACCAGGCTGCCTCTGAAAAGTCTCAGCCATTTGTGAATTGTGTTTAACTTTGTGAGTATCTTCAAGGTACCACCACTTTATTTCCTGCATTTTTAGAAAGAGCCACTGAACCCACCACATTGCACAACGAGAAAGTATTCAGGCACACCACCAGAAAATCAGACACTTGCACAATGTTGAGTAACCACCTCCTAACTACGTGAGTACACATTACACCCTGCAAGCACAAAGTAGGATCTTGGTTGACATGGTCAGAATCCTAGTAAATGCATTAGGTGGACCAATGGAATCAGTGGGATTTTGTTACATCTTGACTTACCATTAAACAATTAATAGAATGGTCTGCTCTAATTGGGAGTGACCAGTAGGAGTCAGGTCATTCTATTTTGAACCTTGTGACTTGCAAAAGTTCTCTTTGAGGCTGGGCATTTTTATTATTATTATTATTATTATTATTATTATTATTATTAAAATCTTATCCTTTATCCATATACATAAACAATATGCAATATTTCTATTTTTGAATTGTATAAAATACATGTTTCCATAAAATGCCATTCTTCTTTTACATTATTCTTATCAATAATTATATGTTAAGGATCTTCTTATTCCACACCCTTTTTTTTCTTTCGGAAATTACACATCCGTTCTTTACATTCATCCTGATTCCCTTTAACTTTATCTAAAGTGATCCTTATCTTTATTTCTTAACATGTTTTCAACTTCCTACCTTCTCTTGTTTGGATGTTTTTCTATTCTTTTTAATGATACCTCCTTAAATTTTCTATTCATGGTGACTTGCCTTGTAGTTGGGCGTTTTTTTAAACAAGAAGCAACCCATGTATATGGTGTCCTATGGGCCAGAAGGAAGGAAAACCTCATTCCACCATTTTCTCCCTCTAGGGATCCACATACAGAAGCTGAGTGCCATAGAGCTGGTGGTTATTGTCGTCCTAAAGGATTATGTTCAATCGTTGGAACGGTACTAGGAACATGTGGTGATGCCCTAAAATGTTGTCAACTGTAAGATTGCATTTTTCCCCTTTAATATCTATGGAATGCAAAGGAATCATGCATTCAATTTTTCACATTTCCACTTTCCCATGGAAGGAAGCTAAAGAACTGATCCATTAATTAACAGTCATATTATTTCTGATTAATCCAACATTTTAGAAGTAGATTAGAGCTGACTCCCTCCCTCTTGTTACATATTGATTACATTTTCTTATGTTAAACTCTTTGATCCTCTATCTTTCACCACTGGATTCCATGCTGCTGGGTATGGAGATCTGTTTCACATTTCAAGATAAAGGGAACTATCCAAAGTGGTAAAGCTTATGCTCTCATAAGTTTCAGAGCCTTGGCTATCTCTTGTAAGATGAACATTAAAACTACCAATCTCAGGATTCTATAAATGGACCTGATCCAGTGAATATCAAATCACAACACTGTAACTGTGTAACGACAAAGAAGCCCAAGACAAGAAGGCAGAAAGACATTTCTCTGACTGTTGATGTTCTTCATGTAGCAGCCTATATCTCTTCTTCAGACCAGACTTATCAGAAATGGTTTAAGTGTGCAGTGTCACAGAAGAAAGCAGAGGCCATAATATGCGACTAAGAGCAAATGACATTAGAACAATAACCAAAAAAAGAAAAAAAGAATATCCCTACCATTTTAATGAACCCTGAATATCTTCTGTCACCTGGTGATGCTGACTTCTTCCATGAAAAAGAATAGATTATTGAACAGAAATAAGCCAGGACTTTCTGCCATTATGTGCATGACTTCAGGAACATTTACAAATACAACTGGCTTTCAAGGCCCCTATAAAGAGGTATACCTCCAGATAGGTGATGGAAAAAGCAACTCAATAGCCTCTGCCTTGGTCTTGGTCTCTGGATTTTACTTGTTATTTCCATCAAACTTGAGTCATTCAGCTGGGAATCCCTTCCATTGTTCTCCTTCTGTTGATACTGGTTTCTACTCCAGATAAGGCATACATCCAAATTAAAAACAAAACATTAAAGAAAAATTCCTAGAATGGTGGCAACAAGAAGGGATTGGAGGTCATATAAAATTGAGAAGGTGGTAAAGTAACACCTCTGGTCACATCCAGCCTTCAAGGTAACTTTTCTTCTCCTCCTCAAGCCCACCACAATTTGACTCCAAGGCCTGACTCCTTTTAGTAGTCCCAGTGAGAATAAACTTATTGAATGTTCAGTGATGAGTCAGAATTTGTGTAAATAACCTTGTTTGCATGAGTTTCTTCTAGATCAGTGGTTCTCAACCTGTGGGTCCCCAGATGTTCGTGGACTTCAGCTCTCAGAAGCCCCAGCCACTATGGTCAATGCTCAGGACTTCTGGCAGCTGAAGTCCACGAACATCTGGGGACCCACAGGTTGAGAACCACTGTTCTAGATAAAGACTACCAATAGGACATGGATCAACATGTGATAAAAATGAAGAGTGATATGACAAAAGTAGATAGTTCCCAAATTTGGCACATGAATTGGTACCACATAAAGAACACTGTTGTACATGTGTCAATATTTATGAGAGAAACTGCAGAAGTAGAGAGAATACGGAAGAGGAAAGGGTGTAATGCAATCCGAAGATTAAAAAGACATAGCATGAAAGTAGAGCAATTCTTCCAACTTGGCTAGTGACATGTACTGTCTATGTGTCATATGTCCATCTATTACTTTGCTGTTTCCCTTCTTCAGCCCAAAGGTGATAATAGATCCCTCCCTGACAGGACCATTGGAAGATTTAGAAAAAGATGACTGGAATCCTATGGTCATCAAATGTCCATACAAATTCTTTCCATCTGCAGTTTTATTTTATTTTTATTTTTTTGTCAATATTCAAGGAATGTATTAGGTATGCTATTGCATGGATGGAGTCCTGCAAGCTTATTGCCTTCACACATTGTTGTACATTTGTGAATTGTGTTTAACTTTGTCAGTCTCTTCAAGGTACCACCACTTTACTTCCTGCATTTTTAGAAAGAGCCACTGAACCCACCACATTGCACAATGAGAAAGTACTCACACACACCATCAGAAAATCAGACACTTGCACGATGTTGAGTAACCACCTCTTAACTACATGAGTACGCATTACACTTTGCAAGCACAAAGTAGGATCTTGGTTGACATTGGTCAGAATCCTAGTAAATGCATTAGGTCGACCAATGGAATCAATAGGATTTTGTTACATCTTGACTCACCATTCAACAATTAATAGAATGGTCCACTCTAATTGGGAGTGACTAGTAGGAGTCAGGTCATTCTAATTTGAACCTTTTGACTTGCAAAAGCTCTCTTTGTAGCTGG
Organism: Iguana delicatissima; assembly: GCA_948472985.1. NCBI lineage: Eukaryota > Metazoa > Chordata > Lepidosauria > Squamata > Iguanidae > Iguana > Iguana delicatissima. The sequence continues at coordinate 140,303 of CAOKZL010002581.1, read as the reverse complement.
GTGTTTTTTTAAACAAGAAGCAACCCATACGTATGGTGTCCTATGGGCCAGAAGGAAGGAAAACCTGATTCCACCATTTTCTCCCTCTAGGGATCCACATACAGAAGCTGAGTGCCATACAGCTGGTGGTCATTGTCGTCCCAAAGGACTTTGCTCAATTGTCGGAGCAGTACTCGGAACATGTGGTGATGCCCTAAAATGTTGTCAACTGTAAGATTGCATTTTGTCCCCCTTAATATTTATGGAATGCAAAGGAAACATGCATTCAGTTTTTCACATCTCCGCTTTCCCATGGAATGAAGCTAAAGAACTGATCCATTAATTAACAGTCGCATAATTTCTGATTAATCCAACATTTTAGAAGTACTGAGATCATTAGAACTGACTCCCTTCCTCTTGTTACATATTGACTACATTTTCTTATGTTAAACTCTTTGCTCCTCTATCTTTCTCCTCCACTGCTGGATTCCATGCTGCTGCGTATGGAGATCTGTTCCACATTTCATTTTGATGGTAAAGAGAGCTATCCAAAGTGGTGAAGCCTATGCTCTAAGTAGTTTCAGAGCCTTTGCTGTCTCTTGTAAGATGAACATTAAAACTGTGATTCCCAGGATACCATAGATGGACCTGAGCCAGTGAATGTCGAATCACAGAACTGTAACTGTCTAATGACAAGGAAGCCCAAGACAAGAAAGCAGAATAACATTTCTCTGGCTGTGGATGTCCCTCATGTAGCAGCCTATATCTCTTCTTCAGATCAGAGTTATCAGAAATGGTTTAACTGTGCGGTGTCACAGTAGAAAGCAGAGTCAATAATATGGTGACCAAGAGAAAATGACATTAGAACAATAACCAAAAAAAAAAAAAAGGATGCCCCTCCCATTCCAATGAACCCTGAATATCTTGTATTACCTGGTGTTGCTTGACTTCTTCCATGGAACAGAATAGATTACTGAGCAGAAATAAGCCAGGACTTTCTGCCATTATGTGCATGACTTCAGGAACATTAACATACAGGGCTGGCCTTCAAGGCCCCTGTAAAGAAGTATGCCTCCAGATAGGTGGTGGAAACAGGAACTCAATAGCCTTCTGCCTTGGTCTTTCTCCCTGGCTTTTACTTGTTATTTCCATCAAACCTGAATCATACCTAGAATCCTTTCCATTGTTCTCCTTGTCTTAATGCTGGTAGCTCCTCCAGGTAAGGCATACGTCCAAATAAAAAACAGAATATTAAAGAAGCTATTGTCAGAATTTTCCAAGGTATCAGACAGAGGCTCATTTTCTGTGTCCAAAGCCACAGAACTATCAGCAATAGGAATTGCAAACACTGGGTTTGAGGCCCTTTCTGCACGAGGCAGTTAAAACAGGCCAAGGCGTCCTGGCACAGAGGTCGTCCGCACCTTGGTTTGGACTAGGTACGTACTATTTAACTTAGTTCCGCACCTCAGTCCGATTCAACTCCCCCACAAGTGGTCCTCCCCCGCGCTAAGTAAAGACTAGAAAAATCAGGTCTTTACATTTTCTGGGATGCGCCATTGCGTTCCTACTTACCTGTGCAGATGCGCAGGCTCGCACCAATGCAAGCCTGCGATCAGTGAAGGGTGGGCTGTGGGCATGGCCAGCCTCAGCATTTGGTCCACTCCCACGAAGACACCGGAAGCCACCATTTTGAGCTGGAGCAGTGCGGATCTACAAACCTCGCACTGCTCCGGTTCGCCCTGCACCGATGGAGGAGCCCTGTGGGACAGCGCTCAAGGGACAGTGTGCGTTACTGAAGGGGTTAAATCCAGGGAATTGCTACTTGAATAGGAAAATAAGCGAATTGAATTGAGTTTCCGAGTGAAACAGCAGATGTAACCTTGAAAGCTTGCTCTCCAAAAAGGCTCACTTTGTACTTTTATCTAAGAATGGCTGAGAGAATATGTTGGGAGGATCAGTTGGCCATGAGCTATAATTTGTATCATTTTCTAACTAACTCTTTGTTCTCTTCTGTACACGTGTGTGCTAAGTTAACGATGTAATGGAAAGTTAACCAAAAATCTTTTTCTTCTGTGATGGGCTGGCTAAATGAATGATTGATTGCTGACATGGAAGACCAAAGGTATGTAGTGATGCTACCTTAATTAATCTGCATGACAGTTCTGGGATAGCTGTCGTCCTTGCGCAAGTGATTGGAAAAATAAAAAGGCTTTTTGATTTTTCCCTGAAAACCTGGTCTTCGTCTCTTTTCTGGCCACAACATTGCTTTGGACCAAAGAAGAGCCAGTAAGTAACGGCATGGAGCAATTCACTCTCCTCATGCAGAAAGGGCCTGAGTTTGGGATTACTCACAGTTTCCCCACAGATAAGCAAGTCTTGAGCTGTTTGGAGGCCTTATTGTGCCTAGCTGTTCCTCGGCTTGTACTGGCATCTTTTTTATTCCCCATTTAGGAATTATTACTAGTTGATCCAGGTGAGGACAGAAAGGGAGAAAAAGAGTTCAAAGCTGTGAAGTGATACATTCCCAAGATTGACAGTTCTTAGCTTCCATTTTCAGTCTAGGAGAGTTGCTGGCAGAATGGCCATTGGTAAGTCCAGGAAAAATAAATAATGCTAATAAGCAAGCTGAGGTTTCCAAGGCAATAAAAAGGAAAGGAGACAATGCTCGACAGCATTAAATTGCAATAGCCAGCTTGGGAAAAAACAGGACCAAAGGGAAATAAGAAAAAATATCAGAGCTCATTGAAATGCTTCCTATCATGTTGGCATCATCTTGAATCCTCATTTCTCTTTTTCAGCACAGAAGTGATAATAGATTCCTCCCTTACAGGACGGTTGAAAGATTTATAAAATGATGTCTATAATCCTGTGCTCCTCATAGCTCCATAGAAGCTCCTTATATCTGCAATTGCACTTTTTTGGGGGGGGGGTCATTATATAAGTGTTACCCTGTGACTTGGGGGTCCTGGGCAGGACACCCAAATAATCAAAACAAATACAACAAGATGAGGAAATTAGCTGGAGCACTCTCTTGACTAATGAGAGGCAGGGTAACTTAGCAGGGATCTTTTACCCTATGTATACAGCGTCGGGTCAGTGAGCAGGCAAAATAGTTCAAACTAGCAATAAGATTTATTAAGCAATTATTAAGAAAAACACAGACACACTTGCTAACTAGAAACGGAAATAGAGCTTTGGGGGAATGGGTGATACGCCACCTTTCTCACAGTCCTAAAGAAAGCCAATGGGTAAAAGGAAACCCAGCACGGCGGCCGAGGGGAATTCGCAGAAGAAGCGGCGGCAAGGTGAGATGGAAGTCCAGTGAAGTCCTCCAGCAAAGTCCGAGGAACTCTCAGGACTGGGGATTTTTATTAAGGGAAGGCGTGACGATGGGCTAGTCTGGTCTTGGGAAAAAGAATGAGTTTTGGGTTGGAGACAAGGTCTCCGAAAGGTCAGAATTTACATGATTGAGTTATAGACTGAATTGACAATAGTATGGCCAGTATGTAGATGCAGCTAGCTCAGCAGTTAAGCACTTAGCTCACCAGGGTGCCCTCTCGGGGCAGAGGTCTCTTTGTTTTAGTTTGCATCTGTAATGAGGGTGTTTGTTTCGGGAGGTCCCCTAAAGCAGATCTGGCAGTGTCTGGCTTGCCTTGGTGTAAAGAACAGCAGATAATAGCCATGCCTAGCTTCGCGCTTGTTCGGTGGCCTCACAAATACTTGGCTGGTGGCAGAGCAGGGCTCAATTATAATATCAAAATGATATCTAAAGGTTACCAAAGGCCAGGACAGTTCATGGTGATAACATAAGGAATGTATTCAGTCTTCCGTTGCATGGATGGAGTCCTGTAAGATTATTGCCTTCACACACTGTTGTACATTCATGGATTGTGTTTAACTTTATCAGTATCCTCAAGGTACCACCACTTTATTCCCTGGGTTTTCAGAAAGAGCCACTGAACCCACTGCATTGTACAATGAAGAAATGCTCAGGCACACCATTAGAAACCCAGAAACTTGCACAATGTTTAGGAACTACCTCTAAACTACAGGAGTACACATTACAATATAAAAACGCAAAGTTGGATCTTGGTCGATATTGGTCAGAACCCTAGTACCTGCACCAGAGCAGCCCAGTGGAATCAGTGGGATTTTGCTACATGTTGACTCACCATTCAACAATTAATTCAATGGTCAACTCTAGTTGTGAGTGACCAATAGAAGTCAGGTCAATGTATTTTGAGTCTTGTGACATGCAAAAGCTCTCCTTGTAGCTGAATGTTGTTACACAAGAAACAACCCATGTGTATGGTGATCTATGGGCCAGAATGAAGGAAAACCTGATTCCACCACTTTCTCTGGCTATTTCTGCACAGGGCGAGGGAATCACACCACGCTGCTACTTACTGGATCTTCTGGCTCCCCGGTCCGGTCCAGGCTGCTCCGGAGCAGTGCGTCGTCATCGATCTGCTCTGCTCCGGCATCCAAAATGGTGGCTTCCAGTTGGTTGTGGGTCTCAACCAACCGCTGAAGCTTGCCAGCCTAAAGCCCCTGTTACCCTGTTAGCTGGGGGTCCCAAGAGGGGTGCCCAAATAACCAAAACACAGTAACGCAAAGATGTGGAAGTTAGTTGGAGCACTCGCTTAAGCTAGCGGGAGGCAGGGTAACTTAGCAGGGATCTTGTAACCCAGCGTCTACGGGATCAGGTCAATCAAGCAGTCAGATTTTAAAATCAGCAAAAATGATGTTTTATTAAGGACAGACAAATACTTAAGACAACACAACCACACAGCTAACTAAGAAATAAGAAAAAAGGGTTTGTTGGGGGAAATGGGTGATACGATGCCTTTCTCGTAGTCCTGAAGAAGTTGAAGATGGAGGGAAGGAACTCAGCATGGTTCGCTGAGGGGAGCTCGCCGGGCAAATGGCAGCAAGGCAATCTGAAGCTCAGGAGCGATCTGAGGAAGCTCTCGGAACTGGGGGGTTTTATACGGAAAATATGACCTTAGGCTAGTCTGTACTTTGGGAAGAACAATGAGGTTTGGGCACAAGACAATGTCTCCGAAAGGTCAGAATTTAGCATGTTTGAATTAGTTCCGAATCAGCAATGGAATGGCCAGTATGCAGATGCAGCTTTCTTGACAGTTAAGCATCTAGCTCATCAAGTTGCCTGCTCGGGGCCGGGAGTTCTTTGTATTAGCGTACATCCTTAATGGGGTGTTTGTCTAGGGAGGTCTCCTAAAGCAAGATCTGGCTGAGTCCGGCTTGCCTAGGTGGAGAATGGAATGTTCACCAGTTAGTGGCCATGCCTAGCTCTGTGCTTGTTCAGGGACCTCACAAACACTTGGCCAAGGGTGGCAAAATGAGAGCGAATTATGATATCAAACGATATCTAATATCTTCCAAAGTAAGGCTAATAAATGGTGATAACACGCCTTCTCGGCATGGCCCCAGGCTCACATTGGTGCAAGCCTGCGAACTGCACAAGGGAGCAGGCTCGCAGTGTCACGCTCCATGCTTTTGAAAGACCGGAAAAATCAGCTCTTTCAAAAGCACACTGGAGGACCACTTGAGGTCATTCTGGAGCAGACTGAGGTGCAGATCTACACTAAGTAGTCCGGACCCAGTCGGCTTCAAGGTGCAGACGTCCTCTGTGGAGGACACACTGCACCATTTTTATTTCCCCGTGTGGAAATGGCCTCTCTCTAGGACATATTTGTAGGGATCCAGGTACAGAAGATGAGTGCCGTAGAGCTGGTGATTATTGTCATCCCAAAGGATTATGCTCGATTGTTGGAACAGTACTAGGAACATGTGGTGATGCCCTCAGATGTTGTCAACTTTAAGATTGCATTTTTCCCCTATGGAATGCAAAGGAAACATGCATTCAGGTTTTCACATCTCCACTTTCTCATGGAAGGGAGCTAAAGAGCTGATCCATTAGTTAACTGTCATACAATTTCTGATTAATCCAACATTTTAGAAGCACTGAGATCATTAGAGTTGACTCTCTCCCTCCTCTTACATATTGATTAAATTTTCTCATGTTATTACACAAGACTTTAAAATTTCAATAATGGAAATTCATTATTTTTCTGCATAATTATAGGAGGCTGACCTTCTTGGAGAAAAGATCAGCAACAACGATCCCATTAGCTTCTAGATTAAATCACTTTCCATTCTCCTAGACAGAATGTTACTATAACATGGAGACAGCCTCTATGATTTCTACGCTTTAATAATTAAAGTGGTTAGTAATGTGAATAAACACATCATCTATTTGAAACATATGTGGGGATCTGTATTCTTAGTCTCCATTATTTTGGAAGAACTTTCCTTCTTCTCTTTTGCAGTCCTGTAGTGTTTTCTACATGGATACCAGTATAGAATGGTTGATTTATAAGAAAGTTTTCTGCAAATGACTTCCCACAGTAAAATTCATTGTTAAGCCACTTTTTCTCATTCTTTCATTTATACACATACAATCTATTATCCAATTCTGGAACTCAAGGTAGCTTCCAAAATCTTACAACCAATACAGATTAAAAGAAATAGAAAAACAGGATTAAAAATTATTTTTTCCCTAAATTCAGATAACACATGTATAAAAAAATAAAATACTCTAAAAATCAAAGTCAAGCAAGACAGTATAACATAGCTCGAATGAAAATGTGGATTCCATGCTGGCAGGTATGGGGATCTGTCCCACTTTCCATCTGGATGGTAAAGGGAACTATCTAAAGTGGTAAAGCCCATTCTCCCAGAAGTTTTAGAGCCTTGGCTATGTCTTGTAAAATTAAAACCCTGAGCAGGTATACCACCCTACTGACATGGAAGACACAACTTGCCACTTTCTCTACAGGGGGCTTTTCATGGTCCACAGTTAAAAAAATTTGATTCCACTTTAAAAACTAGGGCTAAATGCCACGAAATCCTAAGTCTGCAGTCTGGTGACACACTAGAAATTTGCTCTGAATCCCAAATCCCTCCACCACTACATGAACTGCGAATCACAGGTTTCCATAGATGGGACTGTGACAATGAATGTGGAATCATAGCACTATAACTGTGTAATAAGAAAGGAGCCCAGGACAAGAAGACCAAATGACATTCCTGTGGCTGTTGATGTCCTTCCTGTACCAATCTATATTACTTCTTCAGATCAGTTTTGTCAGAAATGGTTTATCTGTGCAGTGTTACAGAGGCCATAATATGGTGACTAAGAGCAAATGACACTAGAACAATAAGAAAAAAAACAACAATTTCCCAATCCAGTGAATTAGGACCACATAAAGAACACTGTTATATATGTATCAGTATTTAGGGGAGAAACTGTTGAAACAGAGAAAAAAAAGAAGAGGAAAGGGTGTAATGAGAATCCAAAAACTAAAGAGATATTGCATGACAGTAGAGGAATTCTTCCAACTTTGCCAGTGGCATGCACTGTCTGTGTGTCATATGTCTATCTATTACTTTGCCATTTCCCTTCTTCAGCACAGAGGTGATAATAGATTCCTCCCTTATAAGCCTGTTGGAAGATTTAGAAAAAGATGGCTGGAGTCCTGTGGTTATTGTATGTCCATGGAAGCTCCTTACATTTCCAGTTGCACCTTTTTTTTTTCATTATACATGGAATGTATTCAGTCTTTCATTGCATGGATGGAGTCCTGCAAGATTATTGCCTTCACACGCTGTTCTAAATTTGTAGATTGCATTTAACTTTATCAGTATCTTCAAGGTACTACCACTTCATCTGCTGGGTTTTCAGAAAGAGCCACTGAACCCTCTGCGTTGCACAATAAGAAAGCACTCAGGAATAGGCTTTACCACTTTAGACATTTGCACGATGTTGAGTAACCCCCTCTTAACTACACGAGTACACATTACACTACGCAAGCACAAAGTAGGATCTTGATTGACATCCATCCGAACATTCATGCCTGCATTAGGTGGACCAGTGGAATCGATGAGATTTTACTACATCTTGACTCACCGTTCAACAATTAATTCAATGGTCCACTCTAATTGGGAGTTACTAATAGGAGTCAAGCCATTGTAGTTTGAGCCTTGTGGCATGAAAAAGTTCTCTTTTTAGCTGCACATTGTTACACAAGAAACAACCTATGTGTATTGTGTCCTATGGGCCAGAAGGAAGGAAAACTTAACTGAACCATTTTCTCTCTATGAGATAATCATAGAATCATAGAAATGTAGAGTTGGAAGAGACCACATGGGCCATCCAGTCCAACCCCTTGCCATGCAAGAACACCCTCAAAGCAATCCCAACAGATGGCCATCTAGCCTCTGCTTAAAAACCTCCAAGGAAGGAGACTCCACTACACTCCAAGGCAGCATGTTCCACTGCTGGACAGCCCTGACTGTCAGGAAATGCTTCCTGAGGTTCACGTGGAATCTCCTTTCCTGCAGCTTGAATCCATTGCTCCTTGTCCTAGTCTCTGGAGCAGCAGAAAACAAGCCCTCTCCTTCCTCTACATGGCATCCCTTCAAATATTTAAACATGGCTATCATGTCCCCTCTTAACCTTCTCTTCTGCAGACTAAATATACCCAACAATCTAAGTCTAATTGTGGGAAGACAGATTCGGAAGTGGAGCAGTAGAGCTGGTGGTTACTGTTGTCCCAAACTAAAATGCTTGATCTTCATAGTGTTACCGGGACCTTAAATTTTCAATAATGGAAATCCATTATTTTTCTGCAGAATTATAGGAGGCTGGCCTTCTTGGAGAAAAGATCAGCAACAATGATCCCATTAGCTTCCAGATTAAATCACGTTCCATTCTCCTAGACAGAATGTTGCTATAACCTGGAGACAGCCTCTATGATTTCTTTAACAATAAAAGTGGTTCATAATCAGAATAAAAATATCATCTATGTGAAATATATGTGGGGATCTGTATTCTTGGTCTCCATTGCTTTGGAAGAACTTTCCTTCTTCTGTTTTGCTGTCCAATGGGGTTTTCTACATAGATACCAGTATAGCATGGTTGAAATACATGAAAGTTTTCTGCAAATGGCTTCCCACAATACAGATTCATTGCTAAGCCACTTCTTATCATTTTTTCATTTATACACATACAGTCTATTCTCCAAATCTGGCACTCAAGACTGCTTCCAAAATCTTAAACCAATACAGATTAAAGGATATAGAAAAACATAAGTAAAAACTATTTTTTCTAAATTCAGTTCACACATCTATAAAGAAATAAAATACTTTAAAAATCAAAGTCAAGAAAGACTGCAAAGCCCATTTGAGCCATTGTTTGTGACTGCAAAAATTCTGTGCAGAAATATTCTTCACTATTCCGATGGGCAAGTCACACTCTTCCAGCCTTAAAGAAAGGCAAAAGAAAACAGCCTCTGAACAAATCTTGCCAAGAAAACAACATGACAGGTTTAACTTACGGTCACCATCAACCAGAAATGATTTGAAGGCACACAACAACAACAACCACAATTTCAAAAATGCTGTACCTTAAGCAGAATATGCTGTTTGCTTTGCAAAAATACTACACACAGTGTTTGGGATAGAGTAAGGCCCAAACTACAAAGAATTTCATCATGGCTTTTGGACACTCAAGAAACACATTTTCTGGTCATTTCTCAAATATGTACAATAACTGGACATTTTTTGCTACAGTTATTCCTATGCAAATTAGAATATTTAATCAGCCCCTTAGGGTGCAAATATTAGGCACTGGAATAAAAACTGATCCAATAATAGTGAAAAAAATTTCCAGGTGGATAACAAACATGGATAGATAGATAGATAGATAGATAGATAGATAGATAGATGATAGATAGATATGTAGATACAGATATAGAATCACTTGTTTTCCAATTATAGTCCATTGGACAGGAGCAAAAAACCCTTGCCTTGCCTTCAGCATCTCAGGTCAACTGCTGAAACAATGGCTGATCTCCATACCTATGGTGGTGGTGGACAATAACACTGACACTGTAGCTAACGCATGTTAGCACTGTGCAGAAGGAGACATGGTAGACCCCTGTTCAATGCTTTTTACCATGAAAACCCTATGATGATTTAATCCAAAATGAAAGAAATGATCATGGTAGAAGATGATACTCCCAAATTGGAAGGTACTCAACAAAGCTATCAGGGTACAGCAGAGGACAACTTTAAGTATCACTGCAGCTATTTATGCCACTGAATGCAAGCCAAAAGGATATTCAGCTGTTGATGTGCTCAGAGTTGAAAGAAAAGTCCAGCACTAAACAACATGGAATGTGAAAAGACTGAATCAGAGGAAGCTACATATAGTAAAAGAAGAAGCAGAACATGCAAATATTGCAGTACTTGAACTGAGCAAGTTAATGTGGGCAGGAATGGGATCTTTGAGGCCCCTCCCTAAACTACAAACCCCAGGATTTCGTAGGATGTTGAAAGTGGAATAATAGCACTAGAATACTCTAGTGCAGAAATGGCCTATGTTCATGTGTCCTTTTCTTTTTGAGGATGAGTTTATAACACAAAATCAATTTAAAAAAATACAAAAGAGAAAACAGAAATAAATACAAAAAACAGACAAAGAAAGAATACAGGCTATCAGTCAAGTTTTCAGTGTCTGCAAAATTTACATCATTAATCTTCTCCCTTTCCCAACCTGTTCACACTTTCCGATGTTACATAGATGAACACTAGGCCTTGTATCTTGAAGCAATATCACAGTGCAGTCAAGATGGGCAAAGATATTATAGTCATCACTCTGACTAGAATAATCTGCTTTTTCTGAATAATAGAAAAGTATTTAAAGCTCAAATCAGGTTCAGATCTAAAATCAAACCAGGCTTCCTCTGAATGGTCTCACCCAAATAACACCATTTTCTCAAGCACCAAATCAAAGTCAAACTCATAGAATCATGGAAGAGACCCCAAGGGCCATCCAGTCCAAACCCCTGCTTCTGCAGGAACACTCATAAAAGTATTCCCAACAGATGGTCACCCCGCCTCTGATTAAAACCCCCAAAGAAGGAGACTCCACCACACTCCAAGACAGCATATTCCACTGCCAGACAGCTCTGACAGTCAGGAAGTTCAAACAAAATCTTTTGATCAGTACACTTAGAACTTAAAGAGGGTCACAAGTCCTGTCAAACAGTAACTGTCTGAGATCTTGCAAAAAACTGCCCTGATCCAAAGCTCAAAAGAATTTCATACAAACCAAAGCATTTTTAGGATTTCAGGGTTTTTGACTAGTTCATCCTCAATTTTCCCCTCCTCTGGTGGATTCCATGATGGCACCTGTGGGACTCTGTCCCACTTTTCATCTGGATAGTGAAGGGAACTATTCAAAGTGGTGAAGCCGGTGCTTCCAGCAATTTCAAAACCTTGTAAAATGCACAGTAAAACTCTGATTGGGAACACCACCTTGTTACCCTGTGTACTGGGGTTCCCGCGAGGGACTCCAAACGTCCTCAAATATTAGTGGGAAAATTAGCTCAGAGCACAAGTTAGCAAAACGAGAGGCAGGGCAACGCAGCGGAATCTTTAAACCTAATGTCTACGAGGTCAGGCCAAGTCAAGAAGCACACCAAATATGAAATAATAACTATGATTTTATTGAATACAGGCAAACAGTGTATGCAACACACTCACACAAGTAACTATACAAAATAAAGATAGTAGCAGTATTGAGGAATTTTTGAGAGGGATTGTTGAATTGGGTGATACTACACCTGTCTGAAGCCCGGGATAGATCAATGCGGAGGTCTGTAATTGTGCAGTCTCAGACTGAGACTGAGGGGAAAGCTTGGTGGACGAAGCGGCAGTAAGGCGGGATGGAAGTTCAGAGCGATCCGAGGAAGGTCTCGGAATTGGGGGCTTTTATAGGGAAAATATGACCGTAGGCTAATCTGTACTTGGGAGAGAACAATGAGGCTTGGGCACGAGACAATATCTCCGAGAGGTCAGAATTTAGCATGATTGAATTAGTTCCTAATCAACAATGGAATGACCAGTATGAAGATGCAGTGTGCCTGACAGTTAAGCGTCTAGCTCGTCAAGTTGGCTGCCTGGGGGTAGGGAGTTCTTTGTATTAGCATGCCTCTTTAATGAGGTGTTTGTCTAGGGAGTTCTCCTAAAGCGAGATCTGGCTGAGTCTGGCCTGCCTGGAGAATGGAATGTTCAGCAATCAATGGCCATGCCTAGCTCTGTGCTTGTTCGGGGGCCTCACAAACACTTGGCCGAGGGTGGCATAATGGGGCCGAATTGTGATATCAAAATGATATCTAATATCTTCCAAAGTAAGGCTAGTACACAGTAATAACAACCTTAGTGACATGGAAGAAACAAATTGTCACTCTCTCTATAGGGGACATTTCATACTCCACAGTTATAACATTAGGATTCCATGTTAGTTGCCATGGCTGTATGCTATGTAATCCTAAGGTTTGTAGTTTGGTGAGGCACTAGAACTTTGTTCAGAATCCCAAAAGCCCCCACCATCACATGAACTGCCCATCCCAGGATTCCATAGATGGAATTGTGACAATGAATGTGGAATCATAGCACTATAACTGTGTAAGAAGGAAGAAGTCCAGGACAAGCAGGCAGAATGACATTCCTGCGGCTGTTGATGTCCTTCATGTACCAATCTATCTCTCTTCTTCAGATCAGTTTTATCAGAAATGGTTTAACTGTGTAGTGTCACAGAAGAAAGCATATGATGACTAAGAGGAAATTACATTAGAACATTTTAAAAAAAAGAAAAAGAGAAAAAAACACCCTCCCCAATTCAGTGAACCCTGAATATCTTCATATCAGCTGGTGGTGCTTGACTTCTTTCATGGAACACCATAGATTGTTGAGCAGAAATGAGGCAGGTCTTTCCCCCATTATCTGCATGATTTCTGGAAGATTTACACAGAGGGCTGACCTTCAAGGGCCCTATAAAGAGGTATTTCTCCAGATAGTTGGTGGAAACAGGAACTCAATAGCCTTCTGCCTTGGTCTTGATCTCTGGCTTGTACTTCTTCTTTCCATCAAACCTGAGTCATGCAACTTGGAATGCTTTCCCTTGCTCTCCTTGTGATTATGCTGGTGGCCCCTCCAGGTAAGGCTTGCATGCAAATTAAAAGCAGAATATTAAAGAAAAATTCCAAAAATGGTGATAACAACAAGAGATTGGAGGTCATACAAAATTGGGAAGATTGTAAAGTAGGCCCCCAGGTCACATCAAAGTAACATTTCTCCTCCTCCTCCAGCTCAACACAATTTGACTCCAAGGCCTAACTGCTCTTGGTAGTCCCAGTGAGAGTAAATTTATAAAAAAAAACTGTTCAGCGATGAGTCAGAACTTTATGTAAATACTCTTGGTTCCATGAGATTCTTCCAGATAAGACTACCAATAGGACACGGATCTGTTGGATAGAAATGCTGTGACATCAAAATACATTTGATGAGCCGGGAGATACACCTGGGGAATGACTTGGCAAGTCATGATGTAATCCCTAGGGGACATGTAGTAAGGGCTGAGTCATGATAATGTGAAATAATGGCCAAGGGTTGCATCAGCCATTGTCCCTGGCTGATGACCCATCAGCAGGTGTGTATAAAAGAGGAGTCAGAAAACTCTCTGACTCTCTGACACCGAACCACTGTCTGAGCGTGTTACCACCGTGAACTGGCCTGGCCTTTGGTAACCTTTAGATATCATTTTGATATCATAATTCGGCCCTGCTCTAACACCAGCCAAGTGTTTGTGAGGCCACCAAACAAGTGCGAAACTAGGCATGGTTATCATTTGCTGAGTCACATTTGTTTATACCAAGGAAAGCCAGAAACTGCCAGATCTGCTTTAGGGGACCTCCTGAAACAAACACCCTCATTACAAATGCGTACTAAAACAAAGAGACCTCTGCCCCGACAGGGCACCCTGGCGAGCTGGGTGCTTGACTGCCGAGCTAGCCACATCTACATACTGGCCATACTATTGTCAATTCGGCCCATAACTCAATCATGTAAATTCTGACCTTTCGGAGACATTGTCTCCTGTCCAAAACTCATTGTTTTCTCCCAAGACCAGACTAGCCCACGGTCATTCCTTCCCCTATAAAAATCTCCCATTCTGAGAGCTCTTTGGATCTCTCGCTGGAACTCTTGGACTTCATTGAACTTCCATCCTGCCTTGCTGCTGCTTCTGCTAGCTCCCCTCAGCCGCCACGCCAGGTTTCCTTCTCTCCAGTTGGTTTTCTTCAGGACTGCGAGAAAGGTGGTGTATCACCCGCTTCCCCCGAACTCTCTTTTCCATTTCGTATTTATTAGTGAGGCTGTGTTTTCTTAATAATTGTTTAATGAATCTTATTATTAGTTTGAACCATTTGCCTGCTCACTGACCCGACGCTGTATACACAGGGTAAAAGATCCCCGCTAAGTTATCCTGCCTCTCATTAGCCAAGAGAGCGCTCCAGCTAATTTCCCCATCTTGGTTTGGTTTAGTTTGGTTTGGTTTGGTTTGGTTTGGTTTGGTTTGGTTTGGTTTGGTTGTTTGGGTGCCCCTCCCGGGACCCCCAATTCAGAGGGTAACAAGCGATCCTCTGCTTGATGTGTCCATGATGCTGAATCTATGACTGTGGATCTGCATATCCCTGTGTACAGATGTGTATATATTGCAATAGTGAAGATTAAAGCCTCCAGGTATTTTTGATGACAGCTCCATGTGTATGAGTTACTAACCAGTGGGTAGAGGGGTCAGAACTGATGCTGTAAGTTACACTCTGCTGCACATGCTTGTTGCTGTTTTGAAACTCTGCTGTATGTTTAATGCTTGCCTCTGGAACATGGTTTGTTCAGAGAGCAGCGGTTGCTGGGTGGATTTTGTGCTAGGTGCTGTAAATCAATCTCCCCACAGGATCAACATGTTGTAAAGATGAAGAATGAAATGACAAAAGTACATAAATGCCAAATTTGGTGCATGAATTGGTACCACATACATACACTATTGTACATGTATCATTATTTATGGAAGAAACTGCTGAAACAGAGAGAACACAGAAGAGTAAAGGGTGTAATACGATCTAAACACCAAAGAGACATTGCATGGAAGTAGAGGAATTCTTCCAACTTCACTAGTGGCATGTACTGCCTAAGTGTCAAATGTCAATCTATTGCTTTGCCATTTCCCTTCTTCAGTAAATAAATAGGTGGTAATAGAGTCCTCCCTTACAGGACTGTTGGAAAATTCATCATATGTCCATAGGAGTTCCTTACATTTGCAGTTGCACCTTTTCTTTTCTTTATTCAGTCTTCCATTGCATGGATGGAGTTCTACAAGATTATTGCCTTCACACACTGTTGTATATTCATGGCTTGTGTTTAACTTTATCAGTATCTTCAAGGTACCACCACTTCATTTGCTAGGTTTTCAGAAAGAGGTACTGAACCCACTGCATTGCACAGTGAGAAAGTATTCAGGCACACCATCAGAAACCCAGACACTTACACAATGTTGAGTAACCACCTCTTAACTATATGAGTACATATTACACTATGCAAGCATGAAGTAGAATCTTGGTTGATATTGGTCAGAAACCTAGTATCTGCATTAGACCAGGTTAATGGGATCCATGGGATTTTGCTACACATTGACTCACCATTCAACAATTAATTCAAAGGTCTACTCTAATTGTGAGTGACCAAAAAGATTCAGGTTATTGTAGTTTGAACCTTGTGGCATGCAAAACCTCTCTTTGCAGCTGTGGGTTGTTACACAAGAAACAACCCAGGTGCATGGTATCCTATGGGCCAGAAAAAAGGAAAACCTGATTGAACCATTTTCTCTCTCTAGGACATATTTGTGGGGATCCACATACGGAAGCTGAGTGCCGCAAAGCCGGTGGTTACTGTCATCCCAAAGGAAAATGCTCAGACTTTGCAGTGATCCTAGGAACATGTGGTGATGACAAGCAATGTTGTCAAGTGTAAGATTTCATTTTTCCCCAAAAAAAATATCTATGGAATCCAAAGGTAACACACATTCAGTTTTTCACATCTCCATTTCCCCATGGAAGGAAGCTAAAGAACTGATCCATTAATTTTTTCAATTATTATTTTTTAATAAAAAAGAAAAACTATACATATATCATGTCACATCTTATTACATCACATCACATCACATCTTATTACATTGCGTCATGTATCACATTATATCATATCATATCACGTTATGTCCTATCACATTATATATAATGTCATATCATATCATACCACTATACATACATCATATCGCATTCTTATCACATCATCAGTGTTATTGCTTCAACACCCTCATATATAAGATGATAGAAATTTGTAAATAACAAGCATAGCATATATAGCAAGTGAATTTTGAATCAGTCAATATCTTCTACTATGTCTTGTTTACAGTCAAAAAGTAGTGCTATAAGTCTCTCCCCTCAGAACTTAATGGAAATTTTTATCTTTGTGGATAAAATCATGTTAGCGCACATTTTTTCTCTCTCTTTTTTCTTTAATTCTCAAAGTTTTTTACTTGTATTACAATTTTTCAGTAATTTCTCTGCTACTCTTTAATACCCTAAACTCTGGTTTTGAGATAATCTTGTAATGGCTGCTATAACCTTGAACATTGGTCATCAGATTTATTGTCTAACATATGCGTTAATCTAT
This sequence comes from Iguana delicatissima, assembly GCA_948472985.1. NCBI lineage: Eukaryota > Metazoa > Chordata > Lepidosauria > Squamata > Iguanidae > Iguana > Iguana delicatissima. The sequence continues at coordinate 123,662 of CAOKZL010002581.1, read as the reverse complement.
CCATTTCCGCAACCTCTATTAATTTTCCCCCCATTCTTCTTCTGTTGGAATCATGCTACTTTTCCAGTGTCTAGCGTAGACCATTCTGGCTGATGTTACCATGTGCCACATAAGTCTGCCTAGCCTACTATCCAAACTTCTATCCAGATTGAAAATTCCCAGTAAAAAAATTTCAGGTTTTGGCTCAATTCTTATATCCAGCACCTTTTGCATTTTTGATCGAATCATACACTGAAACTTTTTTGCTTGGTTACACCCCCACCACTGATGTATATAAGAGCCCATTTTCTTTTCACATTTCTAACAATGATTAACACTTTTAAACATACTAGCAATTCTCATTGGTGAGAGGTGCCATCTAAACAACATTGTTAGTACATTTTCTTGAAGCATATATGATCTGGTATATTTTCTATAATTTTTCCATAATGTCTCCTACTCATCCAGGTTAATTACACGTCCAATATCTTTGGACCATTTTATCATGTAATCTTTAACAAATTCATCCGTAAGATCATATTTTAACAGCAGATTATACAGTCTGGATAACAAACATTTATCACCTTTGAGTAACAAGTTTTCAAAATCTTTCATTTCTAATTCAATACCTCCTGCTTCTAAATCTTTCTTATATCTTTCTTTAATCTGAAGATAAGGAAACCAATGTATATTAATACCTCCTTGTTTTAATTGGTGTTGATCTTTCAGTAATACTTGTGATCCCTGCTGGTACAATAATTCTTTATAGGTCACCTATTCACCTTCCCTTCTTAAAGTTCTTATTGACATTGCTTCAGCTGGGGAGACCCAAGATGGTACTTTAGGGCACAAGAAGTATTTCTATTTGGACCATATTTTATATAAAGATTTCTGTATTATATGATTAAGAAAGATCTTTTGTACCTCAGTCTTACCATGCCATAAATAGGCATGCCAGCTGAAGTGTAACTCATGTCCCTCTAACATTAACAGCTTATGGTTATCCAGTAACACCCATGGCCTCATCCAAACTAAACACAATGCTGCATGATAAATCTTCAGATCAGGTATTGCAATCCCTCCTCTGTCTCTAGAATCTGTCATTACTCTAAACCTCATTCTTGGTCTCTTCCCACTTCATAAAAATTTTAGAAAGGGACTTCTTACAACTTTCAAACCACTTGTTTGAAATCACAACTGGAATCATCTGATATAAAGATAATAATCTAGGAAGAACAGTCATTTTAATCAGGGACACTTTATCCAACAAAGACAAGTCTAATCTTTTCCAATTTTCAAACTTATTCAAAGTCTTTTTCCATATAGGTACATAATTGTTTTGAAATAACTGATTGCTATTACTCATAATTTGAATACTTATGTATTTGACTGTCTATACGTTGGAGTCCGTAAGCTATTTCAAGTCACTTCTTCTCTTGAGCCTTAATATTATTCGTAAGTATTTTAGTTTTAGCCTTGTTAATTCTATATCCAGCCATTTGACTATATGTATTTAGGATATTATTTAACTTAGTTATCTGCAGTAAAGGAGCTTCCATAAATAACACAACATCAGCAGCAAAAGCCCTGACTTTATAAACATCTTTCTCTATAGTAGTTCCTCAGATATCTTGCTGCTTTCTGATTTCTCTTAGAAGTACCTCCAGAACAGTTATAAACAGCAGCAGAGAAATTGGGCACCCCTGTCTCACTCCTTTTTGTATAGGTATTTTCTCTGTCTTTTCAAAATTAATTTGTAGGGACACTGAATATATAGACTTAATCCATATTATGAAGGTTGATCCAAAATTCATTCTTTCTAGTACCTTTATCATGAAAGCCCATCTGATGTTGTCAAAAGCTTTTTCAGAGTCTAAAAAAATTAATGCCCCTTTCTTCTCATTATGAACATTAAGGTATTCTAGTATGTTCAACATCACCCTCATATTCTCTTTCATCAGGCTCCCTGGTAGAAAACCGCATTGTTCAGGATCTATATAATTTGGAAGAATCTTCTTGAGACGATTAGCCAGTACCATCACAAAGATCTTGTAGTCAACATTCAAAAGTAATATTGGCTTGAAATCTTTACAAATTGTTATTTCTGATTCCACCTTCAGAATAAGGGCAATATCTGCCTCTTTCCAACTTGTAGGGATATGCGCATTTGAAACTATCAAATCAAACGTTTTGTGCATTGGTTTCATAAGCTGTTCTTTAAATGTTTTATAAAAACAGGCCGTAAAACCATCGGGCCTTGGAGCTTTCCCGTGTTTCAACTGATCAATCACTTCGCTTATTTCCATCAGCGCAATTGGTTTATTCAGTACTTCCCTATGTTCTGAGTTAATTTCAGGGAGGGCTCTAGAACTTATATATTCTTCTAGGTTTTGGTCATTCACTTGATTCTGCTTAGAGTATAGATTCTGGAAAATGTTCTGCAATATCTTCCTAATTTCTTTACCATCAGTAACAGAACTGATCCATTAATTAACAGTCCTACAATGTCTGATTAATCCAACATTTTAGAAGTTCTGAGATAATTATAGCTGACTCTCTCCCTTCTGCTATATATTTATGACATTTTCTTATGTTATTACACAAGACCTTAAAATTTCAATAACGGAAATGCATTACTTTTCTGCAGAATTTTGGGAGGCTGAACTTCTTGGAGAAACTCTCAGCTACAACAATGACATCAGCTACTAGATTAATTCATTTTCCAGTCTACTGGTCAGAATGTTACAATGACATGTAGAGAGCCTCTATTATTTCTATGCTTTAATTAAAAAAGTGCTTAATAATCTAAATAAATTCATCATCTATGTAAAATACATGTGGGGATCCGATTTCTTTGTCTCCATTGCTATGGAAGAACCTACCTTCTTCTGTTCTGTGATCCAACAGGGTTTTCTGCATGGATACCAGGATATGATGGTTGAATTAGAAGAGAGTTTTCTGCCAGTGGCTTCCCACAATATAAATTCACTATTAAGCCACTTATCATTCCTTAATTCATACATATCCAGTCTACTCCCCAACATTGGAAGTCCAGGCAGCTAAAATCTTTCAACCAGTACAGATTAAAGGAGATACAAAAACTTCCGTAGAAACTATTTTGTCTAAGTTAACCCTTCTATAGAATTAAAATGCTTAAAAATCCATTGAAAGGACAAAGACCAAAATCAAGCAGTATAGCACAGCCAGAAAAGGCCATTAGTGACAAAGTTTGTGACTGCAAAATTTCTGTGCAGAAATAGTCGTTCCTTTCCCAATGGTCAAGTCACACTCTCTCAGTCTCAGAGGAAGGCAAAGGCAAACAGCCTCTTAACATACCTTGCCAACAAAACAAGATGATAGATCAGCATAGGATAAAGCCCAAACTGCATTGGTTCTTATCAGGGTTTATTGGACAGCCTACAAACAAATGTTCCCATTTTTTTTCTAAAACATTCACATATTCTTAAAATCCATAATAATACTTTTTAAATGTGCACATTAAAAATACACACCCACTCTTCTTAGAATTCCACATACAACAGGATATGTCAATAGAATACATCTATTGCTCTATGGCAAATAATTCATGGACCATAGATGTTTCTACAGTTTCTCCTTACCTTTCCCTCCTCTCCTGTGCATTTTGACTCTGCTGGGAGATTCTACCCAAGCAAAACAGGAAGAGAGGGATGGTGTTTCAGCACTCTTTTCATTCCCCTCCTTTCCTGTTCATTTTGCTCACCAGAGAACTGAAAACATTTTTTCCTAAAAAATACCCCATGAAAAGTGGGGTGCATCTTATATGCCAGTGCATATAATACGCCGGCAAATATGGGTAAATAAACATTAGAATGAACTTCTTAATTATCAGAATGGTCCAGCAATGGAATCAATTACCTTGAGAGACAGTAGAGTTTTTCTCTGGAAGTCTTCAAAAAGAGGCCAGACAGTTACGCCCTAGGAATATTCTAAGCAGAGCTCCCACTTAGAGTGGTGGGTTTGACATGCTGATGTTTGACCCTTGCAATCTTTTCGAGCTCTATGGCTCTAGAATTCTATTCAATTATTTTAAAGGGATTCTTTCATTTCCATTTTCAGTTTTTAAGCCGTCTATTTTTGACCACACTATGGATTTCATCCCAAGCTAGGAGGCTGTCAGAAACAAAGCTTTCTGGGGCATTCACCCCAAGGCTTGTGGAATCCAGCTCAAATAGTTTTGAGATATAGGTTTTCTCTATTGTGACACCAGATGTACCCCACCCACCCACCCCAAAAAATCAATTGACATTTATTCCAATAGCATTGTCTCATTGTGATGTTTCTCAAAACTGTTCTGGTAGACTGAGGCCCTTTTAGCACAGCATTTTTGAAGCGAGAGTCACGTAAATGTGAGGAGCAGTCTGCATGACGCACTCATATTTATGCGACACTCAAGGGCCTGACACAGACCCTGCATGCATCTTTTCATTTTCAGCTCAAAGTTGAAAACGCTGCACGGTCACGCATCGCTCCGGGGTCTTGTGTGCACTTACCTGGCGTGCGGTGCCTCGGGAGCTGGGCCGGTTGCGCGTCCTCTCCTCAGTACAGCCTGGGAGGTCCCAGGCTGCACTGCAAAAGGAAGAGGCAGGGTGCTCGCGCAAAGAAGAAGGAGCTGCAGAGCCAAAGCAGCAGAGACATGGCAACGTTCCCCCCCAAGCCTTCTCACACGAGAACCCCAACCCAGCGGTGCAAAAAGGTAAGGTATGAAAAGGGCCTTTATCAGGCTCTGATCCATAATACTTACTTGCTTTTATTCTCTCAGAAGAAGGAACAACACCTGGATGTTTCTTCAAATTCTGCCAGAAATAGAGATATGATTTTCAGAACCAGTTTTTTAAAAAATTAAATGTTTCACCTGCTTTTATGCAAATCAGAACATTTAATCACCCCCTGATGGAACAAACATGACAAAAAAATGATCTAACAATGATGAAAAGAAGTTATCTAAATGAATAGATAGATGTAAAAATAGGTATAGGTATTGGTATAGGTATAGAGAAGAAGTACAAAACTCTAGTCATGCCTTCTAGATCTCAGGTAAATCAGGAAGCTCCTGAAACAAATGTAGCCAATCTCAGCCCTTTTCTGAAGCAAATATTTTGCTAGATAATTTTGCTAGATAAATATTTTGCTAGACCAAGCTGGCATTCATCTTGAAGCACTAGTTGATAGTTCATCAACTAGTACTTCAAGATGAATGCCAGCTAGGTGAGCAAGCAATTCTCTGTGGAATGCCAGTTCTCCAAGTAGGCCCATTGGGTGTCGTATTATTGTGTATAACAGCTAATGATGATGAAATGAAGTTATCTAAATGGATAGATAGATGTAGATTTAGGTATAGGTACAGAATCACTTATTTTCCCATTGTAGTCAGTTGGGAAGGAGTACAAGACACTTAGAGAACAGGGAGGTACAATCACACATTTCTGTGTCTCTTTTTTTCACAGATCATACCATTTATTTCAAAATAACATCATTACAAAATATATAATAACAGTAATAATAACAACAACAATAAACATATAATCAATCTAATGACTGTGCCCACTAAACTTTAGTATATTTATAAATACCACTAATTAAGAAGTCTTTATGTCATCCGGGAGCCGATATATACCAACTCATAAAAGGTACACCCAGATGGAAACATCACAGTTTACATCTGTATATAAGTATTATTACTTACTATTTTATAATATTTTATACATTTATATGTTTCATCTACACTTTATCAAATATGAAAGCTTCTTCCCATTTCTCCTTCCATATACTCTTAATTGGTTCCCAATCCTTATTCGCCTTGTCTATACTTTTATTGCCACTTATGTATGCAGTAAGGATATCCATTTGATACATATCAAATTGTAGCGGGAACACAGAGGCAAGGAGACCACGGAAGATAAGGAAAGAGAGCTTATTAAAAATAGCGGCCGGGCTTCTAGGCTGGAATCGCTTCCAAAGTGCCAAGAGAGCCCTGAGAGAAGTTCACAGGAGGGTTTTATACACTTCTGACACAAAGACATCCCCTCGCCCCCAGCTGCTTACATTCTGTACTTTACTTTCACCTCTTATCATAGGCGTTCCAGCAGCAAAGTATACCATGACCCTGGCTCTCTTGTGCCTGGCAGAGACGTCTGCTATCCTTCAGTGTTATCTATCCTTGCATACCATTCTCAGAGGGAAGCGTAGAGTAGCGTCCTTCAGCAGCATACATTCCTCAGAAGTTTACTTTAAGTGTGACTAAATATAAGTGAAAGGTCCTAATGTGACAGGCTCCTAAGCTAACCAAGAGAAAATCTACTAATAGCAATTAACAATCCCCTTCAAAATAACTTAAGTAACCAATCCTCAATCAGTGGAATCTCTTCACCTTTCCATTTAGAAGCATATAAAATCTTGCTGCAGAAACCATATATGGCAGTAAACAACCATATTTCTTTTGTTGAGGGCCATTGAGTGCCTTATACATATTTAATAGATATAATTCTGGATACAGGGGAGCATTTCTGTGGCCCTTTTCGCAAGGCATTTTTGAAGCGAGAGGCCCCTTAAGCGTCACATAAATGTGAGGAGCAGTCTGCATGACGCACTCACATTTACATGATGCTCAAGGGCCTGACATGTACCGCGCATGCATCTTTTCATTTTCGGCTCAAAGCCGAAAATGTTGCATGGTCGTGCATCGCTCCGGGGCCTCCCGCACACTTACCTGGCATGTGGTGCCTTGGGAGCGGGGACGGTCGCACGTCCTCTCCTCAGTGCAGCCTGGGAGCTCCCAGGCTGCACTGCGAACGGAAGAGGCAGAGCGCTCACATGAGGAGGAAGTTGCTGCGGAGCCAAAGCAGCAGGGACACAGCAGCATTCCTCCCAAGCCTTCTCGTCGAGAACCCCAACCCAGCAGCCCGAAAAGGTAAGGTGTGAAAAGGGCCTGTGTCTCTTGATGTGCTTCATGTATGAACATTGGTGCACTCTTCATTCAGTAGGAAGCAAAGCACAAACCATAAGAATAGCAAAAAATAATTTCAAGAAGTGCGTTTGCAGGTCAGTGGACTCTAAATATCTTCATACTAATGTATGATGTGTTATGCATTCTTTCTGGAACAACATGCTTTCTTGAGGAGCAATAAACCAAAAGTTTCTGCCATGGGGTGCTTTGCATTTGGAACATCAATGCACAAGCCTTACCTCTAAGTATATCCCAGGGAACTATAAATAGGTATGCATTCAGATTTTTCAATGAGACAGGAATGTGACAGCATTCTGACTTGGCATCCCAGTCAGGCTCAAGTCATGCAGCCTGTCTGTCTTCCCCTTTGTCTCCTAATGTTGATCCTGTTGATTTCTACAGGCAAGGCATACATCAACATTAAAAGCATTTGGGTTGGAATATTGTTGAGGCATTATGCCAATAGAAGTCTGTAGTACCCTGATAGTTGTATTTTTTTTTTACATGCTTGCGTAATGAACTATCCAGTACCCTCATACATGAGTAGTACATATTCACCCACAGTTCAGTACCAGGCTAATGCATGGGAAAAACCTTTCCCTCAAACCACAAGTTGTAACAGCCACTGCATGGATTTCAAATCACCTTCAACAATATTGTGGATTGCCTACACCATTAGATTTTAAAAACCCTGTAGAACAATGACACTAATCAGGGGCCAAAGGTGATCAAAACCAGCGTTCATATCCTGTTGTGCCTAGACAGTACCAGCAGTAATGGTAGTAGTTGTTATTCTTGCTGTTGTTGTTTGTTGTTGTTTCAGAAAAATTATTTTGTCCCTCAGAACAAATGCAATGGGACACAGAGTATTTCCTATGTAAGAAGTTTTCTAATGCATAAAACAGACTGCACTGTATCATATAGTTCAAAGGTTGACACAGAAGCCAAGAAATTCATCCAGTACCAGTAGCTCCAGATTCTCACAGAGTTTCCTTCAGAAATCTCTTCCCTTTCGGTGTCAACTTCTACTTTATATGCAATACTTAACTTGCAGGCTTATTAGAAGCATTATAACAAGATACTGGCTGAAATCTGCATCAGGGTTGGGTAATATATATCTGCATTTGTGTTATGAAATTGCTTGAGCTATGTAGCCGTTGTACTGAATGGCAACCTTGGTCAAAAAAAAGGTACAATCAAATGTGCAACCAAATGCACAGCTTCCTGTGCATCTGCATGCAAGTGCCTTGGCACTACCTGTGCAACTCTGCTTGTGCAATCTTGAATTGAATACAGAGGTTGAATATCAGATTCCAGTTGTGTCCATAGGAGAGATTACAGAGGCATTAAGTCCCCAGCATCATTCCAACCATGGTATTTTGGGCATGTTGGCATTCTGAAGCTCTCACTATAGATGATCACCTTTATTGTGATTAAGAGAGACAAGAGATTCTATTCCATGGAGGCCATAAGGCACCCAGGCAGTGCAATGAGAAATATGTCAGAATGAAGAGATCGCCTAATCAAACCATTTTCTCCACCTAGGACATGCCAGCAAGATGGGGCTGCCAGTGACTGAAGAAGACTGCAAAAATATTACTGGGTTTTGTTCTTCAACTCCTGAATGCAACTCACCCTTCCCCTCTCAGGGATCCTGTGGAGAAGGCACCTTATGTTGTTTACCGTAAGATTTTCAACTTACTTTGAATCCACTGAATCCAAAGGGAACATGTATTTGTTATATCATTTATTTAATTTATATTCCACCTTGATACCCAGCCTTTTTCCAGAATGGGGCCCAGCATGGCTCACAATATCGTCATGTAGCCATATTTCATATCTCCATGTCCCTCCTGCCCAGAAGTAGTTCCTTGACCTGGACTGTGAGATACTTTATGTCTTTTAAATATTTAGAGCTACATTTTTTAAAAAAAATCTTTTCTTGTATATCCTAACTTTCTTCCAAGGTACGCATCACCCTCTGAAGACAACACTGTGGTCTTTTCTTTTCTTTTTTCTTAATATAGAAAAAGAGCAAAGAATATGTTTAGTTAATATTTTACAGCACACTCCTATCTGAGGACCTTTGCACCCTACACTGTTATACTGCTATTATTCCACTTTTAACATCCCATGGAATTCCAGGGTTTGTAGTTTACTGAGGCCAAAGAGCTCTCTGGCTGAGAATTCTAAATACCCCTCCCTAAACTGCAAACCCCAGGATTCCATAGGATGTTGAAAGTGGAATAATATCACTATAACAGTGTAATGTGGAAAGGCCCTGAGTCTGAGACTCCATCTTGTGCTTCTATAGTTAAGTGGTACTCCATAGAATACCTCCATTGGCTAGCATTCTATTAGTGGCATATGCCATGGTAAATCCACTTTATGCTTGAATATGTCTGGTTTGGTCATTGCAGAGGCTAGTATTCCTTTCCTACATCTGCAATGTCCAAACACGTCCCAGATTACCACTGAACCCCTTCAGTTCCTACTCTCCATGGCCACCCTGTAGCTGGTGGAGATGGGATTGGAAAAGTGTCTGGCTATATCTCCATAGGCAGATGAAAAATGCTTATATCATCCACTGAGACCTCAAGTGGATGTCAACAGATAACAGTGATATAGGATACATAGCCAGACAGTGACAGAAACACAGCAAGATACTTCTCTAATCATGCCACCACTCTTCATCTTCCATGGAATGGATTTGGTTGGGCTAATGTGACTCAGTGTTAAGTTCAGAAGTGTTTAATGGCCAGTTGTAGTGTTACCCTGTTAACTGGGGGTCCCGGGAGGGGTGCCCAAATAACCAAAACACAACAACGGAAGATGAGGAAATTAACTGGAGCACCCACTTTAAGCTAACGAGAGGCAGGGTAACTTAGCGGGTATCTTGTAACCCAATGTATACGGGGTCAGGTCAGTCAAGCAGTCAGACAGTTTTAAAATAGCAAAAATGATGTTTTATTAAGAGCAGACAAACATTTAAGAAAACACAACCACACAGCTAACTAGGAAATAAGAAATAAGAGTTTTCGGGGAAATGGGTGATACGACACTTTTCTCGTAGTCCTGAAGAAGTTGCAGATGGAGAGAAGAAGCTCAGCGTGGTTCGCTGAGGGAAGGTCGCCAGACGAAGCAGCAGCCGGGCGGTCTGGAACTCGGGAGCGATTCAAGGAAGCTCTTGGAACTTGGGGTTTCTATAGGGAAAGTATGACCGTAGGCTAGTTTGGACTTGGGAGAGAAAAATGAGGTTTGGGCGTGAGACAATGTCTCTGAAAGGTCAGAATTTAACATGATTGAGTTAAGTCCGAATTGACAAAGGAATGGCCAGTATGCAGATGCAGCTCACCTGGGCAGTCGAGCTTCTAGCTCGTCAGGGTGCCTACTCTAGGCAGGGGCTCTTTGTATTAGCGTGCATCTGTAATGAGGTGTTTGTCTAGGGAGGTCTCCTAAAGCAAGATCTGGCTGAGTCTGGCTTGCCTAAGTGGAGATCGGGATGTACGGCAATTAATAGCCATGCCTAGCTCCGTGCTTGTTCGGGGGCCTCACAAACACTTGGCTGAGGGTGGCAAAATGTGGCCAAATTCTGATATCAAATGATATCTAATATCTCCTGAATCCAGGCCAGTTCACGATGATAACAGTCGTCTAGTTCCTCATGCAGAACTGTAACATCAGGCTGTGCCAAACAGGATTGTGGCCATTATGCAACCAATTGCATACTTTTCAGCATGCTTCTTTTATGTCTCCGTTGTGGGATGCAGGATAGTTGTTTCTGAAATCCCAGGGGATTAACTGCTACATCAAAGGCACAGCCAAACTGCTGCCCACCTTCCCTTCCCCATTTTTGGGGACAATTTGTTCAAAAATGGCATGTATCATAGAAATATCTCCAGTGGGAAAAGTTGCAAGGTTTCAGAGGAATGTTTACAGGAACCAGGAGATAATGATTTTTGAAAACTTGTTTCCTTTTTGTAAGCAGAAAGGTATGTAGCATTGAAAAAAGGAGCGTCTTGCCTCAAAGCACAGCAGCTGGAGAGCCTTTCATAAAAAAGACCCAGGTATTAGGAATGTGGACATCTCACTTACTCAACCATATTCTCTACCTTAAAAAATTAAACGTAAATTATGCTATTTTATCTCTACCTTTTCAAATCTTCAAAGCTGCACAAAGCTTTACCTGGGTTCCAGCTTTATTTCTATGAACTTAAAGGGAGAAGAGCTAAATAGATGGTTAATAACTTAAAGCTCATATGCATTTTGATTGAGTTTTCATTTCTTGTAGGTTCTGAGTTCATGACATGAGAATTTATCCCTGCTTATGAATGCAAGCTTCTTTGGGTGAATATAGAAAAGTCTTGAATCACAACAGGAAACCTATTATCTTTCTGCAGATTTCTTGGAAAATAAAGTGATGCATTTGAAGAGAAACTTCCTCCATCCCAGTATCAGCACTGTTCAGTTCAGCTTCTAGACTGATCCACTGTCATTTTGCTTCTTGATACTCTGAGGCCCTTTCTGCACAAGGCTGATACAATGCATTATCATCGTATTGTCGCTTTTACATCTGCACGTTAAACTGGTTTGATGTCGTTCTGTCCTACATGGTTCTGCACGAGTTGTCTTAGCGCAGTTAACATCGACATTAAACCAATGTATTATAAAAATGCAAAAACTCCAATGTAAACAACCCAAACCGTTTCTGCTGCATTTTTTCCTACGTGCAAAAATGTTACATCGATTCACACTCTTGTGCTAAAACGTAGCAACAGTTTTTACAACTTTTTTTAAAAAATGACAAATCAGTGGCAGCCGGGTAGAGCAAGGGAAGGGAATAGGAGTTCCATGAGAATTGATGGTGCAGAAGCTACAAACAGTTTGCTCTGCTTTACTTCAACAGAAACCAGAGAACATGCAGATAGGAATCGGGGTAAGCGGGAGTAAAAAAACACCACTCATGACATGCAGTGAAACACTCCTTCACTCTAGTGCAGAAATGGCCTGAGGCAGAGATCAGACTTTATGGGCAGAGAAAACTTTCATGGTGCATTTTTACCAAAAAAAAATTATAAAACTGCATTGTAGTTAAATAAATACATTATATGTTGCTGAATTATTTGAATGGATCTGTATTCATATATGCCTGCCACGGCAGAAGAAATTGTTTCCTTTTCCATCTGCATAGTCAAAGAGATTGCTGGGCACATCATTATTGTTCCCTGTATGTTTGTTACTAGGATGTCTGGAGCATAACATAATTTTCTTTCAGTATTGATTTAACTGTAAGAGAGCATTTTCTCTTCAAATGAAGAGAAAGAACTTCCAGGAGATGCAAGCTGTTATTCACTGGAAGCTCCTGCTCAGAAAATGATGGAGTCTCCACCAATAGAAGGTTTTAAACTGAGATTGAGTGCCCATGGACCTTTTCATAATAGAAAGATAGAGCACTATGATTCCCCTTTAACTTCCATGGTTCCATCCTATAGAATCCTGAGATTTGCAGAGGTATTTTGAATTCTTCACACCAATGGCACTACCTTTCCATGGTGGTGGGACTGCATGTCCCTTTGAGGCCGACAACAGAACTGCTGCTAGTAGGGCATTACCCTAAAAGTGGGAAACTTGGAGATCCACCCACAAAGCCAGCATCTCCTTAGAAATAAGGGGATTATAGATCCAAGGAGGCCTGCGAGAGAAGGGTAATGACAAGATCTTTTCACCTGTGTGTATATCAGTACTAACTGCAGAGAGGACTCCAGTTAAAAGTTAAATAGAGTATTTTGTTGGAAATGAATAGACACACACAAGAAATCAAGTAACCTCGTGAATCATACAAGGTTATTGAAGGGAAAGGTGAGAAAGGTTGGATGGAGAGAGGTTTTGGGTAGAAGGGGTGATATTTACTAGTCCTGAACCAGACAACTGAAGTGGAGTGGCTCAAACAAGACTCTGAAGGTAGTTCGGAGGCATGGGAATCTGGGGAACCACATGCAGTGTGATACTCAACCTGCTACAAATTACTGGGGTTGGAGCTATGGTTTTTATACCCTATTTCCTGCACTGAAGGAGAGTGCATGGACAAAGCAGTAATTGCTTTCCCACAAAGCTGATAAAGAAATCCAGAATATGCTGATTATCTTAACTTTACATGACAAGCTTCTTAATGTCTTGGTTGGGTAAGGTAAATAGGGAATGTCTCTGTAGGATATACTCACAGCAGGAGTGTTTGACTGCTCCACCTGGGCAGTTTTGCCTTCTATTGTTTCTGGAACTGCTTGTACTTTACAGCCTTTGAAAAGATCATCCCAAGCCTATTAGTGTCAGGCTTTCCTGCCTAATCCTCTCCAAACTTATGACCTGGCCACACTCAGGTTATCCTAACCTGGCTATGTCCTTACAATCAGTGCTTCTCCAAACATGTTTTTGGCAATAAATATATCTAATTTATAAAAAATAGCACACCTATCAAAGTTGGGATGTTGGGTATGGTAACAAAGGTCTCCCATGTCCGTCAGGCTTTTGCTAAAGAGTCAGACTAAATGTGTCAAACAACTACTGGGCAGCAGGAGTAGTGTGAGGAAGGAGTGACATTGTGGAGGATCTCTCATAGATAACAGCAGTGAAGCTATAGCTAACACTTGTTAGTACTGCACAGAAAAGGCATGGTAAAGTCCTTTTGAATGTCTTATCATGAAAATCCTATGATGGGGCAATCCAAAATAAAGAAGGGGTACAGTACCAGAAGATGACACTTCCAGGTTGGAAGGGACTCAACTACTGGGGTATAGAGGAGGACCATCACAAGTAGCACTGCAGCTAAAGATGCAACTGGACTCAAGTCAAAAGGATGTTCAACCATTGACATCCTCAGAGGTGAAAGGAAAGTTCTATGCTGCACAACATGTATTATAGGAACATGGAATGTAGGAAGTGTGAATCAGGGGAAACTAGACATAATAAAACCCAAGAAACAGAATATATAAACCTTGCAACACTTGAGGTGAGTGAACTAAAATGGACAGGAATGGGATCTTTCAAGTCAGATTATTACAAGATGTTTTACTCAGGAGCAGCAAGAAGAAATAGGGTGACATTTGATGACCAACCATGGAATAACAAGACCAACATAAACAACTGAGTTTAACAGGGCCACTTCATTTGACCTAAAACCTATTTAAGCTGGGATGAACTGCAAAGGAGCAAGAAGGGAGAGCAACCTAAGGTGGGATCAGCTGAAGCCAGGTGTCACCCTTGGCAACCTCTTCAGCCTTCCCATGAGTGGAACACCTGAGCCCTGAGGGCAAACCAATAACTGGGTTTTTCCCCAGCTGGCCATCTACTGAAAGGTAGGTCCAAGGCACCTTCCCCAAGGCACAGGACATATAGTGAGAGCAAAACACCAAGGTCCACCTGACGGGTGGATTCCTTCCCCACCCACCCTGGGTCACAGGACCTGAAGAGCGGCTCTAAAGTCCTGTTCTTCACCAAAAGAGTGCTAAGGTATATATCATAACTCTTACTTTATCTCCCCCCACTAGCTGTCTATTCTCAGTCTGAGCAGTAAGCCAACACTCAGCTGATAAGGGCCAGCAGGAAGCAGCAAGCAACAGTTCCACAATGTGATTTCTTATTTTAATCTAGTAGGAAGATAGACTCAAAACAAATGTGAAGCATACCAACAGTCCCAGCAATATTCATAAATCAAAGCATAGTCAATACAATACAATCCTAAGTCAGAGGTCAGAGACACAGCAAGAGAAATGGTCAGTTAATCACTGACAAGTTCTGAAGGGGAATGGCCGAGCTTTTACAGGTTCACAGAACAATGCAGGTGGTGCCTAATTAACTGCTGTCTATAGGTTGTTTTGGGTTTTCTGAGTTTTAAGGCTGTGTTCTATTAGTATATTCTCCTGACATTTTGCCTGCATCTGTGGCTGGCATCTTCAGAGGATATGGTGGCATGGAAGTGAAACAGAATTATATATACTTGTGTAGTCCCCTGGGTGGGAGGGAGCAATTTGCATGTGTTACAGTTGACCTATTGTTAAATGGGATATCCCCCAGGGTTGTACTGTTAGTCAGGGGGTATGCATAACAGTGTATTAAGTAATTAGCAGCCCATTGTGTTGTTCCTTGTAGAGGGACCTCCAGGGTCTGGGTGCTGTTTATTGGCATGTTTTTGAGTCTTGATTTTAGTGTTCTTCAGTACTGGTAGACTAATTTTGTTTATTTCCGAGTTTCTTCTTTCCTGTTGAAATTGTCCATGTGTTTATGGATTTCGATGGCCTCTCTGTGCAGTCTGACATAGTAATTGTCAGAATGATCCAGAATTTCTGTGCTTTCAAAAAGCATTCTGTGTCCAGGTTGATTTATAACATGTTCTGTTACCACTGATTTTTCTGGCTGGAGCAGTCTGCAGTGTCTTTCATGTTCTTTGATTCATGTTTGGAACACAAAGAACAAGGAAGACGCTGCAGGAAATAAAATGGATGGATTTGTCCTGACACACAACAGGATGGGAAAAAATTGAAAATTTCCATCCATGGTTTAAGGAGACAACGCAAAGATATCCCATCCACCCTTAATTTTATTAGTATTATTACTAGCTGCCACTTTGGTCATTATTTTATTCTGGAAAGATTCAACTGGATGTTTTACCTAATTTGAAAAAAAAATAAACTCCAATGTACTAAAGGGAAGAAATAAAAACATAATCTTACTGTGATTTGGATTTTCTTCCTACAAGCTGTTATGAGTAAGCTAAGACTGTCATACTTGGGATGCACCATGAAAAGGCATGGGACATTAGAAAAAACAATAAGATTGGGAAGGTAGAAGGCACAAGGAAAAGAGGCAGACCTCATTTTAGGTGGATAGACTCAACCAAGAAAGCCACAGCCCTACGTTTGCAAAAACTGAGCAAGTTAATAGGATGACATGGACATCCTTTGTTCCTAGAGTAAAGCCCCACTTTGGGGGCCCCCAATACCAGTATGGTTTGGATGGGCACCATACCTAATTGGCATCATATGTAATTGGCAACACATTTTATTGGCTCTGATGTCAAATTCAAGCCTGAAAGGTGACAGAGAGGTCAAACTGAGAGAGGGAAAGAATTTGAAGAATTTGACTGTAAATGTGAGAAGCATAGGTCAACTCCAAAATTCCTCCAGGTAAGACTGAGTCATTTGTCAGACAAATACACATCATTCCTGTGGATAATAGGCTTAAATAGAAGCTGGACTTTTCCAAGGAATCCAACTGTGAGGAGCCCACCAGGACACTGATTGACAGATATTCATCCCTTGTGCATCTGGATTCTTTCGTCTGTCCTCACAGCACCCATAGCACCCACAACATTCATCACGTCTTCGTCAATCAAAGCACTAAGCCCATCAACAGGCAAAAGACCCATTGTCTACAACAGGTTCCCTTTGTTTTCCATCTGGAACCTTCACAACCACAAGCCCTTTTCAGGGTACAAATACCCCTGGTTTGAGGATGCCCAGTGCAGTCTCTTGAAGGTCTACCCATCACTCTGTCCATCTGGCTCCTGAATGAGAACTGTCCTTAGGTTCTACCTAAGCCAAAATACATTTCTGCTCTTCACTACTCTTCTGGACTAGTAATTATAAATCCCCCCAAATCCCTCAGCCTCTCTATAATTTTTCCTCCCTTTCTCTTTCACCTAGCTCTTGTGTGATTGTGTGTATCTTGTGCGCATGCATGAGTGAATTCCCTTCAATAAAATCATTTTATTAGACAATTTTGCTTGGTTTTTGGCTTGGCCTAACCCAGTAAAAATTAGGTTTAAAGATCTCTCTAGGTTACCCTGCTTCTTGTAGTGCTACCGCTTGTGCTCTGGCTAATTCCCATTCCCCATTATTTGGAGCACATTGAGGTGTCCCCCCAAGGGACCCCAGAAATCAGGGTAACACTAGGATTACCATAAATCAAAGCCAACATGGCAGCAGTTAACAACTAGATAATAAAGCTGGAATTTTGAAAACATTCAAGGTTGGTTTTGGAAGAAATATTTTACACCAACAAACAAAATACAACTTATAAAATATTTTTCAACTTGATGTGGCAACAGGTGGATTCCAGTGATGTAGACTTGAGTCAACTGATTCAGACTCAAGTTGGACCTAAGTCTCTTCAGTACCTCAACTTGGACTTGGCAATAAATGAGGCACAGACTTGACTTGACTTGAGACTTGTATATTATTGGTGACTGACTTGCTGCCCCTTGGTTCAGTAACATTATATATTCATCCAGAACAGCATTTCCATCTCTTTTTTCTTAGCAGTCACATGATGATCCATCTCAACTCAAAATACAGGCACATTTCTCAGAGGGAAACAGCAAACGAGTTAGGCAATGGGCTTGGGGCAGGCTTGAGGTCTGCTTAGTACCCTGTGCTGGTGTATATCAGAAGAGCCTTCTAAAACTTTTTCTCAGAGCAGAAGACAAGACTCACTCCCAGAGTGCAGGGTGCATTTCTCAGGGGGAACAGCAAATGTATTAGGCAACAGGCTTGAGGAGGAAGAACATTCCTTCTAAGCTTTTGAAGCATCAGTAATGGGAAGTAAGAAGGATCCTATTCCCAACTACTGAAGCTGCAGACTCTTTTATGCCCATTGGCACAAAAGCCTCCAGCTTTGGGAAGGGTAGTAAGAAGAATGCTATTTCCCACTTCTGAAGCTGAAGATAGCAAAATTGCAAATGTGGAGGACCAATTGTGCTTAAATTATTAAAACTGATTTCATTCAATTCTGTCCAGAAATTCTGGAATATAGGTTGGGATATAAAGGTGGCTCCCAGACTGGAGACTTGGCTTAAGACTTGACTTGAAAGTATCTTCAAGGACTTGACTTGAGACTTGGAAGTAGAAATTTGAGACTTGACTTGACAGTTGGAGTAAAGGATTTAAATACATCACTGTTGGATTCTGTACCAGAAGACAAGTGACTGTCCCAGGTTTCATCCTGATGTTAAAGGAGATATGCAAATTGGTGAAGCCTATGTCTTGAACAATTTTAGAACTTTAGAAATCTCCAGAAAGATGAAGGCTAAAACCCAGTGTAGATTCACTACCCTACTGACATGAAAGACACAAATTGTCACTTCATCTACAGAGGGCTTTTCATACTACACAGTTGTTACCAGGTCATACACCCCCACATTTTGATATGGTCTAATTGGCAAAATATATTAATTGGAAGATATATTCAATTGGCATAAAATATAAGCTATACTTATGGCTGGCAAAGCCATGTGGAAGAAAGGGACACTGGCTGGGAACAGGTCAGAGATGACCCCAGCATGGTCATCAGTTTTCAGTTTTCTGAAATTAGCCAAGAAAGCCTGACTTAATGGTTCTGAGCTAATCCTATCAACATCAGAAAACAATAAGTTGTGCAGGACCTCTACTGTGTGCATATCCTACTGCAAATAGCCCAGAAACCCCCTCCACACCAAGACATTGAAACCAATCAGTCCATTCCAGACCCCATTGTCTGTGTTGCAACTCCCATTGTTCACTAGGCTGGGAGAGCAACCAACTCACATCCCTTCAGGGAGGAAAAGAGAGTATACAAACCCTTGGTTTTGAGAAGTCAGTTGCAGTCAAATGAAATGCAGGACTCCACTATGTCTCTCTGAATCCTGATCTGTTTTCCCTTAGACAGAAGTCTAAGTCACATTTCAAGCTCTTCACTACTCTTCTGGAATGGTAACTATATAACTCCAAAAACTCTCAGCCTCTCTATCCATAATTTTTTTCCTCCCTTTCTCCTTCAGTTAGCTCTTGTGTAAATGCTTGACTGTATGCATCTTGTGTGCCTGCATGAGTCAATTCCCCCAATAAAAACACATTTTTAGCTTACTTTTTAACCTTTGGCTGGTTTTTGTGTAAACCCCGTAAAAATGAAGGTCTCGCTGAGTTAACCTGCCCTTTGTTCTGCCATAGCCAGTGGTCTGCTATTCTCCCAGTCTTTGCATTTTTGGAGCGAATCAAAGTGTCCCCCAGGGGATGCCCAGAAGTCAGGGTAACACAGTTATAACACTATGATTCCACTTCAACTGTCATAGCCACATCCTATGGAACCTTGAAGTTTGTAGTTTAGTGGCTCACTAGGGCTTCTCACTAAAAATCCCAAATTCCCAAAGAAACTCCAATCTAAAACTGACAATGAATGTGGCATCATAGAACTGTAGCTGTGTAATGTGAAAGGGGCCCAGGACAAAAAGGCAAAACACCATACCAGTAGCTATTGATGTCCTTCACATACTACTCTAGATGTATTCTTCAGTTCATTTCTATTGTATTTTTTTTTCTAGACAGTGTCACATAAGAGACCAGAAGCCATAATATCATGAATAAGATGAAAAGATATCAGAACAATTTAAAAAATTAAATCTTTCCAATCCAGTGAACTCTGAATATCGTCATATCAACTGATGGTGCTTGACTTCTTTCCTGGAACTCTATAGATTGTTGAGTTGCAATGAGCCAGGTCTTTCTGCCATTATTTGTGTGTTGTCAGAGGCATTAATGCATAAGGCTGGCCATTAAGGGATCTATAAATAGGTATGCAACCAGATTTGTGGATGACTTAAGAACTTCATAGCCTCAGCTTCTTGGCTGGTGTCATCTCTCTACTTCAAGGTTTATGGCTGCTCTCTTTGTCTGACTCAACTATTAGAAAGGGTTCAGTGTGTCTATGTGTAAATGTTGGCTATTATGGTAAAACCATGCCACATATCCAGGACTAGAATGATCTGTGGAGTTCTTTAAGTGTAAAGATTTCTGATCCAGTTGGGCATTCATGAATGTGCATGATTTTGTCAGGACCTTCAGCCAAGAAAGCCAACGCGATTCTTGGTTGCATCAATAGGAGTATGGTGTCTAGATCGAGGGAGGTAATGGTACCACTCTATTCTGCATTGGTTAGGCCTCATTTGGAATACTGTGTCCAGTTCTGGGCATCTCAATTCAAGAAGGATATCGACAAGCTAGAACGTGTCCAGAGGAAGGTGACCAAAATGGTGAAGGGTGTGGAAGCCACACCCTATCAGGAACAGCTTAGGGAGCTGGGTATGTTTAGTCTGCAGAAGAGAAGACAAGGTTAAGAGGGAGCATGATTGCCATGTTTAAATATTTGAACGGATGTCACGTTGAGATGGAAGCGGGCTTGTTTTCTGCTGCTCCAGAGACTAGGGGCATTTCCATACTACACTGTTATAGTGCTATTATTCCACTTTCAACATCCCATGGAATCCTGGGGTTTGCAGTTTAGGGAGGAGCATTTAGGATTCTCAGCCAGAGAGCTCTTTGTCCTCAGGAAACTACAAACCCCAGAATTCCACAGGCAGTTGAAAGTGGAATAATTGCACTATAACAGCATAGTGCAGAAAGGCCCTAGGACAAGGAACAATGGATTAAAGCTGTAGGAAAGGAGATTTCACTTGAACCTCAGGAAGAACTTCCTAATGGTCAGAGATGTCCAGCATTGGAATATGCCGCCTCAGAGTGTGGTAGAGTCTCCTTCTTTGGAGGTTTTTAAACAGAGGCTGGATGGTCATCTGTTGGGAATGCTTTGGTGGGTGTTCCTGCATAGCAGGGGGTTGGACTGGAAGGCCCCTGGCGTCTCTTCCAACTCTATGATTCTATGATTCAAGATATCACTTTATTTGCTGAATTTTCAGAAGGTGGCACTGCACACACCCCATTGCACAGTGGGCAAATAAGTAGGCATACTGTCAGATAATCACTTGCACAATGTTACCATTCAGTGGAAGAGTGGTGTAGACTAACCACCACTTAACTACATGAGTGCAGATTGTTTATATTGGCTAGAACCCTAATACCTTGGTTAGAATAGCCATGTGCTGACTCACCATTCAATAATGGATACAATGGGTCTACTCTGGTTGTGACTGACCAATAGGATTCAGGCCATCACATTTTAAACCTATTGACAATGTTCTCTCTGAGTGCTGTTATTATTGGTTAGAACGTAATTGGCATTCCATTCCATATAGGATGCAAGGAAAACCTTGAGTATGGGGTCTTGTAGACTAGAATGAAAGAAAATTCTAATTCAAGGATTTTCTCTCTCTAGTCTAGGACATGCCTATGTATTACATATACATAATGAAAATGATTGCATGAGACACCATGGATTTTGCAGTTTTGGAACTGAATGCTTTGAAGTTTTCCGTCATCCCGCCATAGGAATATGTGACGATGGTGTCATAAGTTGTACACCATAAGAATTCTTTTTTTTCCCTTAATATCTATGGAATACAAATAAAACATGCATTTATGTTCTCACATCTCTATTTCTTTTGTGTCTAAAACTGATCCCTCATGCTTAGATGCGAAGGTGCCTGACGACTTGTATTTCAAACTTCATATTTTCATTTTTGTTAAAAAAAAAACTATAGCCATACTTCTTAAGATGAATGAACATGCCTTTAAAATGACATAGTTGGTTTTCTTGCTATTTTCCTTTTTTCCTGTAGAGAAAGAAAGGGAAACACATGGAAAGTTTAATTATGGACCGAAACCGATATATATATGTCAGTTGGATTTACTTGTGTATTTACTCATTATTTGACAATTGATCAATGGTCTATTCTACTTGAGAGGAACCAATAGGCTACAGAAATTTGCTTTTCACTGAAAGTCATTCAGGACTGGAAACAAAGATAAATGATGAAGGGGAGAGAAAGTCTGAGACCATTTCCACACTACTCTGTTATAGTGCTATTATTCCACTTTCAACATCCTATGGAATTCTGGGGTTTGTAGTTTACTGAGACCAAAGAGCTGTCTGGCTGAGAATTCTACATGCCCTTCCCTAAACTGCAAATCCCAGGATTCCATAGGATACTGAAAGTGGAATAATAGCACTTTAACAGTGTAGTGCAAAAATGGCCTGCAAAAGAGAAAGGAAGGGGAATAGAAGGAAAGGAGAGGACCCTGGGGCCCTTTTTGCATGGCATTTCCAAAGCGAAGGGGCCCCTTGAGCGTCGTATAAATGTGAGGAGCAGTCCACACGATGCACTCACATTTGCGCCATGCACAAGGGCCTAACGCGGACCATGCACGCATTTTTTTATTTTTGGCTTAAACCTGGAAATGCTGTGTGGTCGCGCATCACTCCGGGGCCCCGCATGCACTTACGTGGCATGCGGAGCCTCAGGAGCTGGGCCGGTTATGCTTCCTGTAACGTGCAGACTGGGAAAGTCCCAGGCTGCACTGCAGAAGGAAGAGACGGGGCGCTTGCGCCATCAGGAGGCAGCTGCAGAGCCGAAGCAGCAGGGACATGAGAGCCTTCCTCCTCAGGCTTCTCACGCTGGTCCCACACCCCAGCTCCGTGAAAGGGTAAGGTGTGAAAAGGGCCCCAGACAGACAGAGCCTGGGAGATAGAAAGCAAGAACATTTGTGGTACTGTGGCTTACAACCAAATTACTGTGGCAAACTGCAATGAATGGAATTAGGGCTCCCTGGATTTGGAGGTCAATTTTCTTCAGTGGTGAGGGTACCAAAAAGGTTTCAGGGGCCTCACAAATAGGTATGGGAGTTCCATGCAGCCCACCCCGATTTGAAATGTCCTTCTGCTCTGAGGTAAACTACATTGCATTTAGTGTCTCTTCCACTGAGGTAAAGGTCCATAAGACTGCAGCTTTACTTTCATTAATCACTTTAATCTCTTTTGGTCAACCACCTGAGTGACTGAGCCACAAATGTATAGAAGACATAGGAATAATTTCATTGACTGGGAAATTGTAGAGTTCTCATTGTTTTGACTAATTCCCCAGGTGATAGCCAACCTGAAGGCATCATTGCCATCATTGTGTTTCTCCCACTTCCTCAAGCAGTGAGGACCACTGAATATATGGGTTTTGTTTGAAAAACTAGGCCAAGATCCTTTTTGAAGCTGTAGAGGGCACAGCTTTTGGTTCTCTTAATGGTGGACGGCGGCTAAAGAAATAATCAATTAATTAAAAATCATATAACTGTTTATTAAGGCAATATTTCATAAGTGCCAAGATCATTATCTGTGACTTCTCTCTCCCATTAAGAAATAGATTTCTTTATATTAGTACGAGAGACTTTGAAGTTACAACAGAAAATCCACTATCTTTCTTCAGATTTTATGGCAAGTGACCCACTTGAGGAAATGCCATTTCCATCAACAATGACCGTCTCACCTTCAAGATTGATTCACTGTTACTTCTCTCCCAAAAAACACTATAACAACATAGAGATTCTACTTCAAAGATACAAAGAGACTTTATTGTATGTATGCTTGAAATATACAACTGTATAAAAAATTTAATAAACATATATATATATTTCGCTGAAATTTAATTATTTATTTATATATTCAAAGGATATCTGTATCACCTCCCAGGCCAAAGTGATGAACAAATAAAAACCAATTAAAGTGATACCAAGATAAGAACATGTTAAAACACATTAAAATATTCTTTAAAACCTCCTCAAAGATATAACAAAATATCCTAGAATCCATAAAATCATAAGGCACTTCCACACTTCACTATTACAGTGCTATTATTCCACTTTCAACATCCTATGCAATCCCGATGTTCACACTTTAAGGAGGGACATTTTGAGGGTCTCAGTAAACAACAAACCCCAGAATTCCACAGGATGTTGAAAGTGGAATAATAGCACTACAACAGTGAACTGTGGAAATGGCCATAGAATTATAGAGCTGGAAGAGACTACAACAGCTATCAAGTCCAACACCCCATCACACACAAACACACACTCAAAGCGCCCCAGCAAATGGCCATCCAGCCGCAGTCTAAAAACCTCCAAAGAAGGTGACTGGACCACACTCCAAGACAGCATATTCCATTGTCAAATGGCTCTAACAGGAAGTTCTTCCTGATGTTTAGGTGAAATCTCTTTTCCTGTAGCTTTAATCCATTACTCCATGTCCTAGTCTCTAGAGCAGCAGAAAACAAGCTTGGTCCATTTTCAACATGACATTCCATTCAATATTTAAACACAGCTATCATGCCATCTCTTAATCTTCTTTTCATCATACTAAACATACCTAGCTCCCTAAGCTGTTCCTCATAAGGCATGGTTTCCAGTCCCTTCACCATTTCAGTCTCTGTTCTCTGGACATATTTCAGCTTGTCAATACCTTCTTGGATCCTGTTTTGGAATAGTTAAAACAGGAATTTCAAACACTAAATGCCATGCAGAACAGCACTGTTTTGGCTACCCACTGTGTTACCCTGTGAACTGGGGGTCCCGGGAGGGGCGCCCAACTAACCAAACAACAACAAGCAATATGTGGAGCACTTCACTTTAAGCTAACGAGAGGCAGGGTAACTTAGCGGGGATCTTGTAACCCTATGTATACGGGGTCAGGCTGAGTCAAGAAGCACACCAAAATATGAAATTAACTGTAATTTTATAAAATACAGGCAAACAGTGTATGCAACACACTCATACAAGTAACTATGGAAAATAGAGGTGTTAGCAGTATAGCAGGATTTTGAGAGAGGTGGTTGAAGTGGGAGATACTACACCTGTCTGAAGCCCGGGGTAGATCAATGAAGAGGTCCATAGATGCACAGTCTCAGACGGAGACCGAGGGGAAAGCTCAGCGTACGCAGCGGCAGCAAGCCTGGATGTAGGTACAGAGCGATCCGAGGAAGCTCTTGGAACTGGGGGTTTTTATAGGGAAAATATGACCGTGGGCTAGTCTGTACTTGGGAGAGAACAATGAGGTTTGGGTGAAGGACAATGTCCCCGAAAAGTCAGAATTTAACATGATTGAGTTAAGTCCGAATTGACAAAGGAATGGCCAGTATGCAGATGCAGCTCGCTTGGGTGGGTAAGCTTGCTCGAGGCAGGGGGCTCTTTGTGTTAGCATGCATCTTTAATGAGATGTTTGTCTCAGGAGGTCTCCTAAAGCAAGATCTGGCTGAGTCTGGCTTGCCTAGGTGGAATGTTTCAGCAATTAATAGCCATGCCTAGCTCTGTGCTTGTTCGGGGGCCTCACAAACACTTGGCTGAGGGTGGCAAAATGTGGCCGAATTGTGATATCAAAGTGATATCTAATATCTACTGAAGCCAGGCCAGTTCACGGTGATAACAACTGGAAGTTTAAAAGAGGTGGGGCCACCCTGGTTTCTTTTGGTAGGAGTTCCACATAGAGAAAGCCCTATGACATGTGCCCACCAACCTAATTTCATGAGGTGTTGGGACACTCAGCACAACGTTCTCTAAAGATCTCAAATTTCTGGCAAGCTCATATGGGAGGAATCAGTCTTTCAGATATCTTGGCCACAAATCATTTAGGGTTTTGTGGGTCAATACCAGCACCTTCAATTTAGCTCAGAAGCAAACTGGAAGCTACAGTAGTTCTTGCAGGACTGGTGTTACATGGCCTCTAAAATATACACCTGACCCTCACTCTAGTAGCTACATCTTGCACTAGCTGCAGCTTCCAAACACTTTTCAAGGACACCTCCACTTAGAGCACGTTACACTAGTCTTATCAAGTGCTAAATAAGGAATGAGCCACTGTGGCCAGATCTGCCTTCCCCAAGAAAGGCTGTTGCATCAGCTGACATTGGGCAAAAGCACTCCTGGCCACCTCAGCAACCTGGCATTCTGGGTGCAGTGCTCAGACAAAGACCACCCAAACTATGAACATGAAGGAGAGCGATCCCATCCAGGACAGGCTATGATCCCAATCCCAGATTAGTTATCCTATTGACTAGCCATACTTTTGTCTTCTCTGGATTAAACCTCAGTCTGTCCACTGCATCCAGGCCTTTGCTACTTTCAGACAATGAGTCATAATACCATATTCTCCTTGACATCACTTTTAAAGGAGAGTTAAAGTTGGGTATCATCAGCATATTGATGATATCCAGCCCCAAAGCTCCAGATGCCCTCTCATGCCAGCTTCATGTAGATGTTAAAAGCATAGGGAAAAGTACTGATTCCTGTGGAACCTCACAGGCTAATGGCCCAGAGGCTGAACAACAGTCCCCCAGCACCACCCTCTGGGAATGTCCAGACAAGAACGATCAATGCCTGTAAGTCACTTATCAGTCAGATGACCCAAAAAGATGCCATGGTCAATGCTGTCAAATGCCACTGAAAGATTCAGAAGGACCAAGGGGGACTCACTGCCCCATCTAACTCCTACAGTAGACCATGCACCAAGGCAATCAAAACTGTTTCTGTCCCATAACCAGGCCTGAACACAGATTGGAATGGGTCCAGGTAATCCCTTGCTTCCAAGAAAGCCTGGAGTTGTGTTGTCCCCACTTACACTATTTAGAAAAGGGAAATTAAAGACTTACCTAGGGAGCTGGGGTCCATTGAAGGTTTTTTCAAGAAAGGTCTTATAAGTGCTTCTTTCAGAGAGTGCCATAATTCAAGACAGATACTGACAAACTGAAATGCGTCTAGAGGAGGGCAATTAAAATGGTAAAAGGCCTGGAAGACCTGCCTTTTGTGGAACTGCTTAGGGAGCTGGGTATTTCTAGCCTGGAGAAGAGAAGGTTGAGACCTATGTAATAAAAGTCAATGTGGAGAAATAGAAATAGAAGACAATTAAAAAGTAGAGCAAGACTTCATTTCCAAAACATCTGAGAAATCAAAGGAAAATTTAAACAAGGGAGAGGGGAAAGTTCTACAACCTCCAGGAGAATGCATTATGTGACCAAGTAGAAATAAAAAGGTAATGGAAATAATACACTGAAGAACTATATCAAAGAGATAAAAGGATGACAGATTTATACAAGGAAGAAGCAATTGAAGATGAACCTACAAGTTTAAAATGTGAAGTAGAAACTGCACTCAAGGTGTTACCCTGACTTCTAGGGATCCCTGGGGGACAGCCGGATTTGTTCCAAAAATACAAACGTTAGGGGAAATTAGTGGAGCACTGCTCAGCCAGCAGAGTGCAGGGCAATACTGTGAGATCTTTAACCCTATGTTTACAGAGTCAGACTGCATGAGAGACAAGTCAAATATTCAATAAACAGTATTTTATTTATCAGAATTGGCAGAATTTACACACACACACACACACACACACACACACAAAGCAATCACTCACACAAACATACAAGGACTACTGAGTCTGAAAGACTTAAGAGTGGGAAAAGCAGAAGGAAAGAAAGCAGTTATACTGCACCTGATCTTGGAGACTGCAGCTCAGGAAGAAGCAAGTGAAGAAAGCAGTGAGGAACCTCAGACTAACAGCATGACAAATGCTAGTCAGAGGGGGGAGTTCTCCAAAAAAAAGTTCCAAAAGGGGGGGCAATTATAGTACAAAGTATGCCTTGGGAGCAGATCCTTTCCCAGAAAGGAACCACAAATGAGTTATGCAGACGGACCTCATCTTTGTAGTTCACACAATTGCAATCACTAACATTATCCCGGAGACACTTAGTTTCTCAAGTTGTCAAAGTTGTGGCCGGCCCATCTGATGTGTGCAAATGCCTCTCCCGAGGTTTTCCTCTTGGGTACATGTCTGGGGGATAGTTGATCTAACCTTTGCTAGGGGAGTTTCAGCCTTTAGACCCAGATGTCTACATTTCTGTCCATTTGAACCTCTGGCTTAATAAATATATGTGTAATAAAGAATTCTCTTCTCCGAGATGGGGTCTGTCAGCAGGTAATGAAGATCTCACTCCCGCTGTCAATGGATACTGAACATTTCCCTTCCACTATTAGCAGAGGTTCCAAAGGCATTTGAGGGAAATAAATCACTAAGAAGAGATGGCATCTCAATAAAGCTCTTTCAAATGGCAGAGATAGAATCCACTCAAATTCTAACTAAATCTACCAACAAAAATGACAAAGAAAGCAATGACCCACAGACTAGAATTGATATAGCCAATAAAAGGAAAAAATATTAGAACAATTTTTAAAAAACAATCTTTCCAATCCAGTGAACCTTGAATGTCTTCATATCAACTAACAGTGCTTGACTTCTTTCCTGGAACATCAGAGATTGTTGAGGGGCAACGCACCAGGGGATTCTGCCATTATGTGCTTGACTTCAGGAACATTAATGCACAGGGTTGGCCATTAAGAGCCCTATAAATAAGTACGCACCCAGATTGGTGGATGACAGAGGAACTTCACAGCACTCTGTCCTGGACTTGGTCTCTGCCTTTGACCTGATATCCCAGTCAAGTCATGCAGCCTGGAAACCTTCCCATTGCTCTCCTTGTATTGATGTTGTTGGCTTCTCCAGGTAAGGCATACACTAGAATTAAAAAGAGAATATTTAAGAAAAACTCCTAGAATGATAGCAATGACAAGTATCCAGAGGTCATCCAGATTTGAGAATATTGCCAAAGTGGCCTCCTGGTCACATCTAGGCTCCAAAGTAACTTTTCTTCTCTTCCAGACCATCACAATATGACTTTTCAGTCTGCAATCTATTGGTAGTGTCAATGTGAGTAGACTCATTAGGTCAATTGGCAAATGATGAGTTAGCACTTGCTTAAACTCCATTAATTCCATGGGTTTTCTCTAGTTGAGTGTACTAACAGGATTTGGGCCTATACCTGGTAAAAATTAAGAATAATATTACAAAAATACATACTTGCCGTGTTTCAGACATGAATTCGTACCACCTAAAGAACAGTGTGGGAAATGTATCAATATTGATGAGAGAAATTGCTGAAGGAGACATACAGAAGAGGAAAGGGTGTAATAGAGTTTAAAGGCTGAAGAGATACAGCATAGAAGTAAAGAAATCCATCCACCTCCACCTGTGACATGTACTACTGATGGGCAATGAGCATTCATTACTTTTCATGACATCTTCCATGCTCATCATGGAGATAATAATAGACACCTCCCTTACAGGACTGTTGGAAGATTTCTAAAAAACACAACTGGAATCCTGTGGTCATCATATGTCCATGGAAGCTCTTTATACCTGCAGTTGAGCTTTTGTTTTGTTTTGTTTTATTTTGTCATCATGTAAGAATGTATTCAGTTTGCCATTTCATGAATGGAGTCCTGAAAGAGTAACAATTATACATGCAGTTGTACATTCATGGATGGTGCATAATGAAGGGAATAATAGCCCTATAACAGTGTAGTGTGGAAAAGCCCTTAGTCAGTACCTTCAAGATACCACTTTATTTACTGGGATTTCAGATAGAAGTACTACACACACCCCATTGCTCTTTGAAATAATAGTCAGGCATACTGTTAGATAGCCACAGTGCAAACCAACTAACACATAACTGCATGAGTGTGGATTTAAACTATGCAAGCACAATGTTGGATCTTGGTAGGATCTTTAAACTATGCAACTACAAAGTAGGTTCTTGGCCAAAACCCTGGATTCAATGGGATTTAGCTATCTGCTGATTCACTATGCAACAGCTAATTCAATGATCTACTCTAGGACCTTTCCTCATAACACTTATAGTGCTATCATTCCACTTTCAGCCTCCTATGGAATCCTGGGGTTTGTACTTCAGGGAGGGGCCTTTAGAATTCTCAGCCAGAATTGGATCCCACAAGATGCTGAAAGTGGAATAATAGCACTATATCAGTGTAAGGGGGAAAGAACTCTAGTTGTGACTGACCAATAGGCTTCAGGTCATTGCATTTTAACAATTTTAAGATTCAAAAGGTTTTTGTAGCTGAGTGTTGTTATCATAGTCAGATAGTAAGGGGCAATCTGTTCTATAAGAGATGCAGGGACCAAGATATGAGTATGGTGTCCTATGGGCTAAGAGGAACACAAATCCTAATTCAATCATTTTGTCTCTCTCTAGGTGATGCCTGTCTTGGCAAGGTTGCACATACTGAAGCTGAGTGCCATAAAATTGGTGGATTTTGTACTTCTGAACTTAATTGCAATACACCTTACCCTTCCCAAGGAACGTGTGGTGCAGGCACCTTATGTTGCTTACCGTAAGATTTCTACTGTTTTCTTAATATCTGTGGAAGCCATATGAAACATAGGCCACTTCCACACTAGACTGTTATAGTGCTATTACTCTACCTTCAACATCCTACGGAATCCTGGGATATGCAATTGAGGCCCCTCCCTAACTGCAAACCCCAGGATTCCATAGGATGTTGAAAGTGGAATAATAGCACTATAACAGTCTAGTGTGGAAATGACCACACATTCACACTTTTCATGTCTCCATGTTTTACCTTTCTAGAAGAGGTCCTTCATGCTAGGGTAGGAAAGTCTTTTATGTCCGGTCTTTCAAATTGTATATTTTTATTTTTGAGGGTGAGAGGGGAAGGAAAATAAAGTGGGCCTAAATCTTCTTCCTACTTGTAACTAGAGAATATTCACTGAAATATATTGACTACCATTCAACAATTGGTTCAATGGAACTACCCTCATTTGGACAAATCAACCTGATACAGTGGGCATTGATTTACACTGCAAATCAGTCAGGACTAGGGATGGAGGAGAGGGAAGAGAAATGGCACAGAGGGAGGGAAAGCCTGAGAAGAAGCAAAGAAGAAGAGCAGAAGGACAAATGGAGAAGACACAGACAGAGGCTGGGAGAGAGAAGGTTTGTGGGTCGGTTTCTTACCATGATATTACTGAGGCAAGCTCTGTTTAATGGTAGCAGGGCTACTTGGGTTGGGATGTGAGTGCTTCTTGTTGAGGGGGACCCAAGAAACTTTGGGGTGCAGAAGTGGGTCCGAGGGATTCCACGTGGCCCATGGGCACCACTTTGCCCAACCCTGCACTGCAGTGTCCTTCTCTTCTGAGGTAAACCTGACCCAGTTCATTGAAGTGAAGGTATTTTTAGATTTGGGTTTTGTTTGAAAATATAGGCCAAGATCTCTTTACAAGTTTCAGAGGAGGCAGCTTTGCTTCTGTTCATTGTGGAGGGAAGCTAAAGAAGTAATCAGTTAAATAATAATCACATAAATTCTTGTTAAGCCAGTGTTTTGTAAGTACTGAACTAATTAGATATGATTTTCCCCTTCCCAGTCATAATAGATATTCCTTCATGTTAGTACCAGAGACCTTGGAATTTCAACAGGAAATACATTATCTTTCTACAGATTTGGTGGAAAGTGATCTTTTGTGGGAGAGAAATATCCTCTGTTTTATCAACTCTTCAACCACTGATCCACCATCCCTTCTCCTCCACAGTAATACTGCCTCCTCGAGAAAATTTACCTTGACATAGAGAGTCTCCTTCAAGGACACAGACAGCCCTTATTGTCTGCAAGTGTATTTACCCAGCGTTGCTCAGGATTTTATTTTCCTCTTAAGAACTCAGCAAACTGTCTTCTCCAGTACCTGAAACTTTTCCCCATATTCCCCAATCCAATCTGTGTTCACAGTTGTTAACATACAGAGGTTGGGTTCCTGAAGGAATACACTGTCCTCCTCCTTGCTGTTAGGCCTCGTCTCCACAGCAGCCAGCCTATTCCAGTACCTGTAACTTTTCCCCATAGTCCCCAATCCAATCTGTGCTGTCTGGCAACGTTGATGTACTGGTTTTTGGTTCTTTTGCTTTCTGTTGAATTTGTGCAATGGCTTTACATTTTTCCGGATGCATTTTTTGTTTTGAATTTCAACTTTAAGTTTCCTTACATATGGAATCCATACAATCTACTGTGTAAGGCAAGAAGACCTTGTAACTATGTTGTGTATGTCACTTTAATTTTTCTCCCAAATGTTTTCTGGCATCCTTACTGATGGTAGGCCTCGTCTCCATAGCAACTGGCCCAAGGCCAAAGAGTTCTCGGCTGAGAATTCTAAAGGCTCCTCTCTAAACTGCCAACCCCAGGATTCCACAGACTCTTCACAGCCAACCAATCATATGAGGTCTTCTCACCTCAGCCAATTGTATGAGGTCTTACCTGCCTGACACAGACAAAGAGGCAAACTCACAAACATTGACTTTTATATAGTAGATACACTATAAATGAAAAAGCACATAGTAATCCGAATAAATGTATCATCTGTGTTGTTGAAATGTGTGTGAGTATTCGTATTTCTGTGTCTCCATTGCAGCAGAAGAGTTTACCTCCTTTTCCATCTTCATTTAGGTGATCCATTATGGTTTTCAAAATGTATACCAGTATATAGCAGTGATGTAGACTTGAGTACATTGACTCAGACTCAAGTCAGATTCAAATCACTTCAGTGACTCAGCTTGGACTCAACTTGGAAATAAATGAAGCAGTGACTTGGCACATGATTTGCATATTTTTACTGATCAACTTGCTGACCTTGATCTCAAGGCTTCAACCAGGAACTAAATGCAAAGTACCTCCCTGCAAGAAAGCCCTTGCTTCTTCTCTTTGTGTTATTCTAAACCAAATAATGACAATAACTCTGGCCAATTTGATTTTGATGCTGAGATGCATTTTTATAGTAGCTTTGCAACTCAAAGTACTGAGTGTGGTCCAAACACATTAGTGTTAGGATTTTGGGGGAAACATTGCAAAGAGCTGACATTACTAAGCATGATTGCTCTGAGTGTGTTTATGGTTCCAGACAGTTCAGCAAAAGTTGAGCAGATGTTTAGTGAAGGTGGAATCATTATGAGACCTCACTGCAGCAGGCTGGAGGCCAACTTTGTGGAGAAAAAAAATACTTTTTCTAAAACACAGTCTTGAAATGTTTGATTAACAGCATACCATTGTTTAAATGAAGCCTTGTTGAACTTGCCTATGATCACTTTTTACCTAATTTTGTGTGCACCTTCTTGATTTTCTACTTGTTGAAACTTCACAAACACACACATTCATGCCACCACCTCCTTTTTTTCTGTTAAAGTTGGCCCTCAGCCTTGAGACTTGACTTGAAAGTAGCTTGCAAGGACTTGAAGTCATTTCCACACTAGACTGTTATAGTGTTATTATTCCATTTCTAACATCCTATGGAAACCTGGGGTTTGAAGTTTAGAGAAGTGCCTCAAAGGCCCCTCCCTAAACTGCCATTCCCAGGAATCCATAGGAAGTTGAAAATGGAATAATAGCACTATAACAGGCTAGTGCAGAAATGGCCTGAGACTCAGCTTGAAACATGAAGGTAGAGACTTGAGATTTGATTTGAGATTTGGAGTAAAAGACTTAAATCTATCATTGTTATACAGCATACATGTAGAAAACCATAATAGGAATGGGTCTTGAAGCAAATCAGGCCTGATTTCCCACTAGAAACCAAGAAGACTAAAATTGAAGCTGTCTATACTTTGTACACATGTGATAACATGATTCATTGGAAAGACAATAAAGTTTGGAAATGTGGAAAACAGTAGAGAAAAAAGGAGACTTTATTATAGAACGATTGCTTCAATCAAGGAAGCCACGGTCTTGAGTCTACAAAATTTAAAGAGAATAGTTCATGACCAGGACTGTTAGAGATCTCTCTGTTGCCATATATTGAAATTGGCTTGATGGAAGAGAACATCACCACTCACAATATATTATTAGTTAATTGTAAGAGAGTTTTCTGCCAATGCGTTCTCATAATGTACTTTTACTGTTAATTTATTAGCAGCCCACAACAAGCCATTCTTTATTCTTCATACATACTTACATACAAACCTGTCCAGTCTTTTTCCCAATCCTGGGTTTCAATACATATTATACAATGTTACAACCAGTACAATTCTTTTATTTCCCACATTTCCCTCAATTTTGGGATTAAGAGTGGTTTATAAAAGCTTACTACTAATACAGATAAAAATGCAGACAGAAAGACCGTTATTAGAATTCTTCTTATTATTAGAAATCAGAATGATGAGTTCAAGACTGAAACTAAGGAGGCTGTAATAAATTTTGTCGGCCTAGAACTGGGCCAACTGAATCCTCAGCAAGGATTCAAGATTCACAGAACTGAATCCCTGTGCAAAAATTGGCAAACCGAATCTTTCAAATCCACCAACCAAAAAATAGGGTTGTTGTTTTTTAAAAGTTCTGTTTAAAAAATGTTTTTAAAAATTTATTTTTTTAAAAAAGTTGCTTTTTAAACCTTTTTTTTAAAAAAAAAAAAGGATTTGAAAGATTCGAGATTCATGAGATTTGTGGATTCCCAGAACCTTCCAGGGATTCGGATCCCGATCCGGATTTGGATTCAGAAAATACTGGATTCATCCCATCCCTACCTAGAACAACCCTATAACATCTCATCCCAAGGTTCCAAGTGGCTAGTGAAGGGCAAGCTATCAAATCCAGCAGGAAAAGCAGCAGAAATTTCTAGTATTGTTAAGAGGTAACAAAGTCTCTCTCAGACTGAACTGGGAACTTCTCAGAAAAGATTCCACAGAAACTGACAGCTTAGTAGTACTAGGGCACCCAACAGAAAAGGTTATGGCATGAAGAGACCTTTAAAATCAACTCAAATCCCAAATCTACCTCTGAAATAAAAAAAAAATGAGGCATCCAGTAAAAACTTAACGATGTCTTCTGTTGGCAGGTTGGAATCTAATCTAGGAAACAGGCTCCCAAAGAAACAGATGACACAGTAAACTCAGCAAATTTACAGCACTCTGTGGCCCTTTCCACACCGGACTATTAAAACGGAGCACAGCAACCTCTGACGGAGGTCTTCTGCACCGTAAAGTGGACTGGGGCGGACTCTTTTTTCAGTTCCGCACCTCAGTCCACTCTGGAGCAACCGGAACTGGTCATGTGGTGTGTTTTTTTAAAACCTCTTTTTAGAGGTTTTTAAAAAGCATGGAGCACGTGACTCTGTGTCGCTCCATCCCCACGCTTTGGTGCAGATTTGCAGGCATGCACTAGTGCACGCCTGCAGATCTGCCGGGGGTGGGCTTTAGGCTGGTTAGCTGCCATTTTGGACTCTGGAGTAGTGCAGAGTGATGAGCTCGCACTGCTCCTCATCCTGACGGACTCAACCGGACGCCGAAGAAATCCGGTGAGTCCCGTTTTCACGTGGTTCCTTTCCCACATGTGGAAAGGGCTTGTATTAGGCCATTTCTGCACTGGACTGTTATAGTGCTATTACTCCACTTTGAACATCCTGTGTTGAAAATGGAATAATAGCACTGTAACAACCTAGTGCGGAAATGGCCTTAGTCACCTCAGCTTCCAAGAATAATTCTGCTTTTAAAGAAAAAGTCTCACTAAACAGTAAGAACCTAGAAGCTATGAGAGATTCCGGATTTGAGTTCTGCATAGGTAAACGCTGCCTTATAAACACTGGAAATATTTTTAAAAGGAAGCAGATTGTTACTTCACTGGAAAAAAACTATCCCGGGGTCTACAATTTTGATATCAAATATAACTCCATGTGCCAGAGAGGTCGCCCAGATGAGCATGTAGGCAGGTATGGTTGAACAACTGAAAACCAGGTCAGGCCAGTAAAATCCCCAGTCATGTAGCCCCAGGAGACCTCAAGCTGTGTAAACCCACAATAAACAAAGGGTCCATAGCCCCAAGAAGCCAACTTGAGGGAATTAGCATGTCTGCCCCAAGCTGAGCAAATATCCTATCAGGCGAGGATCATTTACAAGAAGTCTCACCACAAAATGCAGCCGAAGATCCTGAGACTTTGGCAACACCTTGTAATCCCATCACGCAAAGGAAGTTACCATTGTGGAGCTTTGTGCCCACTGCAACACCCATTGTTCTGCCCAGGAAAGGATTAGCCCTCCAGGCACTTTTTCCCTACAAATAGTCCCTGTTTTTTAGCATTTCTTCGGATCACTCTCGGTCTTCCCAGCAGACCGTTGTTCCATCTGTTGAGTAATCTCCTCAGCCATCTTCGTGCTGAGTCCCATCTCTCCACTGTTTTCCCGGAACACGGACTTCAGGACAAGGTGCAGTATTACCCCAGCTACAACCTCTTCAACATTCCCGTATCCAGTTTCCTCTCTTTTGCTTCTTAATAGGTCTTGAGTGAGTGTGTGAGTGATTGCGTTGGTGTGTGAGACTTTCATTCAATAAAATCATTTATTGGACATTTTTGTTTGGTTTTTGACTTGGCCTGACCCCTTAAAAACTGGGTAAAAAGACCCCGCTAGGTTACCCTGCCTCTCGCATTGCTATTGCTCGTGCTCTGGCTAGTTTCCATTCCCCATCACATGAAGCACATTGAGGTGTCCTCCAAGGGGCCCCAGAAATCAGGGTAACAAGATTCTGATTAAGGCTCTAGGAGGACCAATTTAGAGAGGTAACATAGTGTAGTGGTTAGAGTGTTGGACTAGGACTCTGTAGTTGTTCTGTAACTTGAGTGGTTTCTGACTTATACCAGCTCTAACATAAACCTATCATGGAGTTTTCTTGGCATGTTCAGAGAGGGTTGCCATTGCCTTCCCTTAGACCTGAGAAAGTAGGACTTCCCCAAAATCACCCAGTGGGCTTTCATGGCTGAGCAGGAATTTGAACCCTGACTCTGGGGATCAGAGTTCAAATCCAGCATGGCCATGGAAATCCACCAGATAACCATAGGTATGCCACATTCTCTCAGCCTCAGAGGAAAGCAATGGCAAACATGCCAGCATGGTATAGTGTTTAAACATTGGGCTATGACCCTGGAGACCAGGGTTCCATTCCACA
The DNA here is from genome assembly GCA_948472985.1 of Iguana delicatissima. Taxonomy (NCBI): domain Eukaryota; kingdom Metazoa; phylum Chordata; class Lepidosauria; order Squamata; family Iguanidae; genus Iguana; species Iguana delicatissima. Next base: position 87,125 of record CAOKZL010002581.1, on the reverse strand, counting down.
CTCAGCCATATAAACCCACTGGTTACCTTGGGCATATCCCACACTCTAAGCAACCCACAAACCCTGTGATAGTTTGCCTTAGGGTTGCCGCAAGTCAGAAACAACTTGAAGGCACAGAACAATATAACAAGAGGACCAGTTTTAATAGTGCCAATAGCATTAAGTATAAGGACAGGCATAGCTGTCCATTAATAGTATGTGTAGCAATAGCATGTGTATTTCTATACTGCTTATCAGCTAAGTGCTCTCTAAGCGGTTTACAATGTGTGTCAGCTAATTGCCCCCAACAAGCTGGGTACTCATTTTACCAACCAGCAGAAAAAGATTGAAGGCTGAGTCAACCTAGAGCCCGGCGGGACTGAACTCACAACCTTGTGGCTGCAGTACCGTCATTTAACCACTGAGCCACCAGGTCTCAGACATCATAGTATCCTTTTGTTTGGGAATTACTTGTTCCAGCAAGTGGCTGAGACCTGCGCAACAAAGGCCATTTCCACACCACATTGTTATAGTGCTATTATTCCACTTTCAATACCCTGTGGAATTCTGGAGTTTGCAGTTTAATGAGACCAAGAAGTCCCTCCCTAAACTGCAAACCCCAGGATCCCATAGGGGTTGAAAGTGGAATGGCAGCACTTTAACATTGTAGTGCAGAAATGGCTGTAGTAACCAGCCTGGAAATGGATGAAGATGATCAGCTGGAATCAGGAGATCTGAAGTAGTTTGAGCAACCACAATTAATTTCCTCAATGGAGAGGGTTCCCTTGAATGCAACAGTGCACAGCAGACAGATGGTAGCCTGAAACAAGTTAAAGAGTTGGATGAAACAAATGATAGAAGATCATAGAACTCTATGTGAACAGACAATCCTAGCAGTATATTTGCAAACCAGAGCTCATGCAGTCAGTTCCAAAAACAACCTGAAAACAAATGGCTTAGCAAAACCACTAAAGAATTTACTAAAAGAGGTTCTTTCAAAAATAACAATTTTTAAAGAAGATCCCCCAAAACACAGATATTTGGGAACATCAGTGACAGAAGAGAAATAGGTTGTGTATCAATACCTGAAGAATCCTCTCATAGCTTTTGGAAATTTGCTACAGATGTGACAAACTTTCTGACAACATAGGAAGATGTAAAATAGTGGCTGTAGTGAGGCAGAGAGGAACAAAGTATCTTCCCTTTTCCTTCAGTTTTCCTTATGTGATTATGAGACAGCATGGATCTTGTGTGTGTGTGTGATTGTTAATTCCCCCAATAAAACAAATAAGCTTACTTTTTAGATCTCCATCTGGTTCTTCCTTGCATTAGTACTGGTAGACATAAGTGTAAAAGATTTCATAAGGTTACCCCCTCTCACAAACCTCCTCTTTGAGCTAAGGTTCCCAACCATTTCATGGAGGCACTGGCACTGTGGGTGGACCCCTGAGTCACCCACCCAACAAAGGGGCAGTAAGACAATATGTCCCATTGTGCATCAGGACACGGTGTGCATTGGGACTGTTGCACACAACAGCCACACATCTGGTTCAGTTTGCACAACATAGCTACTTCTCCGTTACCTTTCTTAGAATACATGAATTGCACAAAACATGATCATAAGTTTACAATGACCAGTCTAAAAGGATGGCAGCCATCATTTCTAAATCAGTGAATGCAGATAATATTCTTTGGTTAATGTACTGTTGGCTAATTCCTCTTCCTGGGACACCATGGTTCCTTGAGAAATGATGCTCCATGAGCGTTGGCACTCATCCACAGTCTATCCTGATGATTAATGTCCCCATGCAAATATATCACAGAACCCTATAAATAAGTATTTGGCTTTCAAAGGGACATGGAATCCTCATAGCAAACAATTTTTTATTCCTGGTCTGTTGAGATCTCATCGAAGCTCTAGCATGCACATTTTCTGCCCTATCATTACTGCCCTTCCATGGATACTCTTGGCTTCACCAGGTAAGGCACTTATTAAAATTAAAAACACTCAGACACACAAACTTTAGTTACAGAACTGTAGAATGATTGTGCTGAAATGGGGATGGATCATTCAACTTGTAGTCTACCAGCCAAATTTGGCCTTCCAAATTTGTTTGTGTTCTTCAACACCAAGAAAAAATATTAATAAAGTACTGCTTAAAAAGTAATTGTGTCACTGAGGTTCATAATCATCTACCTGTAGCTTCTTCCAGCTGTTAAAATTCAAATTTATCATTCCATATGTTCAGGTAGATGAACCAAGATATGCCCAACCATATAATATACTTTCTTTGCCTGTCTAACCTGACTTACCAAAGTTATTCTTTGGCTGAAAATGTGAGTTACTCAGACAATTGAGAATTGAGCTGAAAACGTTTTTAGTCTATGGACTAGTACAATTCCTAAACTGATGGAACATTTCTCATTTGGTATTATAAAGACATGTTCATGTATCTCAACTAAGGCAGGAAAAAAAAACTATTCAAATATTCAATATTCACTATAGAAATTTTGAACTGTTGGAACATATTAAAAATATTCCAAAAATGTTTTTTGAGTGTTGGAAAGCCTGACAAGAAGAATTATGGACTAACAAGAACCTTGACAGGAGGCAACATTTTCTGTGCAGAAAACAATGTTTCTGTGCAGAAATATTATATTTCATGAAGAAAAAGCTGTTCTCTGAACAGGAGAGGATTTAATTGGAGGCTTATTCTTTTCAAAATTTTGCATATGGTTGATTTTCTCAGAAAAAAAAAAAGAATTTCCTGCAGAGGAAACAGCATTTTATGTGCTGAATACAATGTTCGGAAATATTATTTTCTATGAAAAGATTGCTGTCTCTTGCGCTTAAAAAAACTGGTTTTCTGTGTAAAATAACTGTGTGAATTGTGCATGGAATAATTCCAGAACAATGAATAGGTTTCAAAAACTGTAGTTTTCAAAGGTTTTCTTGAAGCAGGAAGGGGAGTGTTAAAATTATTTGCTGCTTCTTTCAAGAAGAAAATTGGATGAAAATGATGATGTGGGGGCCACTCCAGTATTCCCCAGGGGTGCACGTAGGGAAAATGGAGCACGTAGGGAAGGACAATAGCCGAGGTCAACAACTGACTCCGCACGTGATGCTACCGGCAACGGTTTGGGTTTTTGGAGCGTGGCCTGAATTTCCATGAACGTGGGCTTCTGGCAAGGGATGGGCTGCACCTCACAAAACTTGGCAGGAATGTTTTTGCAAACAGTCTCACAAGGAGGATTAAGAGGTCTTTAAACTAAGTTCCACTGGGAGGGAGACAATATTATTCAGGGCAGGGACTTGTCGAGCACAGGGGGAAAAGGCTCAAATGATACTGGACAAGTAGTACAGGTAGCCAATGGCGGGAGGAGTAGAAACAATAGTACAGGACTTGCAGGAAGGGCCCGGGGACTTAAGTGTCTCTACACTAATGCACGGAGTATGGGAAACAAGCAGGATGCACTTGAACTCCTAGTACAACAAAATAAATACGATTTGATAGGCATCACTGAGACCTGGTGGGATGAGTCTCATGATTGGAATATAGGAATAGAGGGCTATAGCCTATTTTGTAAAAATAGACCAAACAAGAAAGGAGGAGGAGTAGCCTTGTATGTCAAGGATGTTTTCACCTGTGAAGAGATCCATGACTTAAACCCAGTAAGCCAGGTCGAGAGCATTTGGGTAAGAATTAAAGGAGAGAGAAACAATAGGGATATTCTGGTGGGAGTTTACTACAGACCTCCAAGCCAGGCTGAGGACTTTGATGACGCCTTCCTCAACCAAATGACTGCACATTCAAGGAGGAGAGATACAGTAATAATAGGAGATTTCAATTACCTGGATATATGCTGGCAGTCAAACTCTGCCAAGACAGCAAGGTCCAGCAAGTTTCTTGCTTGTCTTGCAGACAACTTCATGGTCCAGAAGGTGGAAGAGGCCACAAGGGGATCAAATATTCTAGATCTGATCCTGACCAACAGGGATGACCTTGTTAATGAGGTAGAAGTGGTTGGATCTTTAGGGGGAGTGACCATGCCCTATTGGAATTTGGCATTCAGTGGGAAGGAGAAGATAAGGGTAGCCGAACACTCATCTTAGAGTTTAAAAACGCGGACTTTTGTAAACTTAGGGAGCTGCTGGCTGGAATTCCGTGGTCAAGAATAGTGAAAGGGAAAGGAGTTCAGGAGGCATGGGAGTTCCTTAAAAAGGAGATACTGAAGGCACAGTCTAAAACTGTGCCAATAAGGGGGAAAATGGAAGGCATCTGAAGAAACCAGAATGGTTGACTAAAGAACTCTCAGCTGAGCTAAGTGTTAAAAAAAACATGTATAGGAAATGGAAGAAGGGGAAACCACCAAAGAAGAATTTAAGCAAGTAGCCCGGAGATGTAGGGAGGAGGTCAGAAAGGCTAAAGCACAGAACGAACTTAGGCTGGCCAGAGACATTAAAAACAATAGAAAGGGCTTTTTTAAAATACGTTCACAGCAAAAGGAAAAAGAAGGAGATGATAGGGTCGCTGCACAGAGAAGACGGTGAATTACTCACAGGGGGAAGAGAAAAGGCAGAACTACTTAACACCTTCTTTGCCTCAGTTTGTTCCCAAAAGGATACAAGCACTCAACCTGGCGTTGGGGAGCAGGTGAGGAAGCAGGGGAAATGAGGCACATAATAGGTAGAGAGGTGGTACAGGAATACCTGACCACACTGGATGAATTCAAGTCTCCAGGGCCATATGAATTGCATCCTAGGATATTAAAAGAACTGGCAGAGGTCATTTCGGAACCACTTGCTATAATCTTTGAGAAATCTTGGAGGACAGGAGAAGTTCCAGCAGACTGGAAGAGAGCAAATGTTGTCCCCATCTTCAAGAAGGGAAAAAAGAGGACCCAAATAATTATCGCCCAGTCAGCCTGACATCAGTACCCGGAAAGATCCTGGAGCAGATCATTAAGCAGTCAGTTGCTAATCACTTAGAAAGCAAGGCGGTAATCACGAAAAGTCAACATGGATTTCTCAAAAATAAGTCATGCCAGACTAATCTTATCTCTTTTTATGATAGAGTTACTAGCTTGATAGATGAAGGGAGTGCTGTGGATGTAGCATATCTCGATTTCAGTAAGGCCTTTGAGAAAGTTCCCCATGACATTCTTGCAAAGAAACTAGTAAAATGTGGGCTGGACAGGGCTACTGTTAGTTGGATTTGTAATTGGTTTACCGACTGAACCCAAAGGGTGATCACGAATGGCTGCTTTTCATCCTGGAGAGAAGTGACTAGCGGGGTGCCACAGGGTTCTGTCCTGGGCCCAGTGCTGTTCAATATTTTTATCAACGACTTGGATGAAGGAATAGAGGGCATGTTCATCAAATTTGCAGATGACACCAAATTGGGAGGGGTTGCTAATACGCCAGAGGACAGGATCAAAATTCAAAATGACCTGGATAGATTGGAGAGCTGGGCAGAGGCTAACAAAATGAAATTCAACAGAGAGAAGTGTAAGGTCCTACACTTAGGTAGAAAAAATGGAATACAGAAATATAGGATGGGGGACACGTGACTGGATAGCAGTACATGTCAAAGGGATCTAGGAGTCTTCATAGACCACAAGCTGAACATGAGTCAGCAGTGTGATGCGGCAGCCAAGAAAGCCAATGCAATTCTCGGCTACATCAACAGGAGTATGGTTTCTAGATCGAGGGAGGTACTAGTACCACTCTACTCTGCTTTGGTTAGACCTCATCTGGAATACTGTGTCCAGTTCTGGGCAGCCCAATTCAAGAAGGACATGGTCAAGCTGGAGCAAGTCCAGAGGAGGGCAACCAAAATGGTAAGAGGCCTGGAAGCCATACCCTATGAGGATAGACTTAGAGAGCTGGGGATGTTTAGTCTGCAGAAGAGAAGGTTAAGAGGGGACATGATAGCCATGTTTAAATATTTGAAGGTATGCCACATAGAGAAAGGAGAGGGCTTGTTTTCTGCTGCTCCAGAGACCAGGACAAGGAGCAATAGATTCAAGCTGCAGGAAAGGAGATTCCACCTGAACCTCAGGAAGAACTTCCTGACAGTCGGGGTTGTCCCTTGGGCAGTGGAATATGCTGCCTCGGGGTATGGTGGAGTCTCCTTTTTTGGAAGTTTTTAAGCAGAGGCTGGATGGCCATCTGTCGGGAGTGCTTTGAGGCTGTTCCTGCATGGCAGGGGGTTGGACTGGATGGCCCGTGTGGTCTCTTCCAACTCTACATTTCTATGATTCAATGATTCAATGGTAAAGATTTTCATTATCTTTAATGGCTCTTTCCACACCTTATCATTTTCTGTCACTGTCCCATTGTGATGCCAGCAGGGCTGCTGTCAGGATGGGAGCACAACCTGAATGCTTTCCTCCACACCTGGTCAGCTGCCTGCAGAATAGTAGTGTGAGCAACTTGTGCCTGCCTTCTGCAGGTCTACTGGCCACTTTCCATGCTGCACTGGGGAAGGAAACTCATAGATTGCACTTCCACCATTCCTGCATGGCCACCGGCAGCAGGAGCATCACACAATCGGTGGCCACTATCAGATTTTTTCCAGTAATGGAATATCCTGCAATTATAATGGGTGGGGACACATTGGCAGTGAGATCATGGCAACACTGTGCAAAAGCAAGACCTGTGGACCAGCAGCAACATGTCCCCATTTTGGAACAGCAACACTGGGTGGAAATGGCCAATGTCTTTATTGAAATCAAGCACTGTAACCAAAAATTACTTATGCCATCTTAAGTGCTGGGCTGGACCATTTATGCCAAGTTAACTTTATGTAAGAAAATATACTTCAAATCCACAAAATACACTATGGATAACAGTAGCTTAAAGTACAGAACATCTATCTATTCTTGTTTTATAAGAGACAGGATGCAAGATGCATCTGGAATCCATGCACACACTTAGATAGTAAAGTGGTTTAGTTAGCAACCCATGAACCAGTTGGGGAGGCATCTGGACTAAATTCACTTCTACACTCAGTCTATATCCTAGAAAAAACTCTCTTGGATGATAGTAACTATGATAGGTGCTGGCATCCATATCAGTGGGCTGCTGAATCTGCCCTGGCTCTTAATCCAAGCTTTGAAGGTGCTATTCAAGAAGCTGAACTTATTTTGGAGAAATGGTTCATCACTTTGGACAGCCTCTTTAAATTTCAGACTAAAACAAGAAAAAGATTCCCCTCACTGACATAGAAGCCACCAGCCGCCACTAGACGACAAACCACCTGAATCTTGGTTGTAATAAGGTTGACAACAAAATAAATTTGAATATCAGACATTCAAAAGTGTCTATTAATCATCATTAAGTATTGGTATTGTTATTTGCAAGAGGTAGTTAGTGGCTCTATTGCTTTGGACTGATGAATCCAAGCTGGAATTTATGGGAGCTACTGTGGCTTTTCTAAAATCTGTCCAGGGTGCCAAAGCATTAGGATAGATTAGATTGCTCTTGTAAAACCCCACATGGATTCATGACCCCAAAGCAAGGGAATCACCACTCTCCCCCATTAGAAGTTATGTTAAGGCCCTTCTATTTCAAATTACAGTATTCAAAAGAAAGATAAAAACAGATGACCCATTTTCTCTTACCAGTTTACAGCTGCAGTGAAGCTACACCAGAAAAATGCATAGCGCGTAGAGGCTATTGTAGCCGGGAGCCCTGCGAGAAGCAGTCTGATGAACTTGGATCATGTGGTTCAGGCCTCCATTGCTGTAGCCAATTGTAAGACCTCTCTCCCCCCACCAATCTCTTTCTTTCTTTCTGAAATAAATGACACCCCAAAAGAAACGTCTATTCAGATGTGAGTACTTCTTTCCCTTGGTTTCTAATTGCAGCTGAGAGTGGTCTCCTCAGTTATTCCTCCATCTGGATGAGAATAATTTTAATCATCTGCTTTCAAGGTGATATCCATGTTAGTCCATTTTAGCATAAAAAGACTGAGGGAGAAGGGATATAACAGCATTTTGAAAGATTTGAAAGTTGTGATTCAAGATTTTTTTTAAAAAAGGGGGGGGCACTTTCCTTCTATCCTCTTTATTAGTTTTTATGTGTGTTTGAAACTGTTTTACAGTAGTACTTTTAAAAGAGTTGCTTATTGAATTGTTTTATTTTTTAAAAAAATATTATTCAATTTTTAGCTGCATTTTGTTTTAATCTGTGTTAGTAAACCACCTTGTGTCTCAAGCCAAAAGAAAGCTGAGATGTAAATTTTATGTATATGTCCAGTTATATGTATCCATACCAGTTCCAGCAATGTATCTAACCAGTAATATTTAAATGCAATACCTTGCAGTACTCCAGAAGCTGCATGTAGTTCTCTGATCCTTTATTATAATAGAGGGCAATGGAAAAACACCTAATGTTTTTACACTACAACTCCCATAATCCCTAATCATTAACAATGCTGACCAATACCGATGAGAGTTGTGTGTTAATGACATGTAGAGGATCAGTGTAGACAACTACGGCTGTATTTTATGAGCACTTGCAACATGCGAATCAAAAGACAGAAAACCTGAGTGGTTTGTGGGGGGCATTTTGATTGTAGACCATTTCATCTAAATATAAGATTCATGTTTCCCTTAACAGAGGAGGCCCATGGAATGATTACTCAACTAATGAAGATGGCAAAAAAGAAGGTGGTTTGAAAAACAAAGGAGAACCATGGAATGATCATGCCACTAATAAAGATGGCAAAAAAGAAGATGAAGGCAGAAACATGGAAGGGTCATGGATTCATAACTGTACACAGAAAGATGACAAAGAGAAAGATGGCTCCAAGAACCAAGGAGGCAAATGGATTTATAAACCCACTAGTAAAGATGATAAAGAGACAGACGGCTCCAAAAACCAAGGAGGCACATGGAAATATAAAATAACTGATAAAGATGGCAAAGAGATTGATGGTTCCAAGAACCAAGAAGGAACATGGATTTATAAAATTGCTGATAAAGATGGCAAAGAGATTGATGGCTCCAAGAATCAAGGAGGCATATGGATTTATAAACCCACTAATAAAGATGGTAAAGAGAAAGATGGGTCCAAGAACCAAGAAGGAACATGGATTTATAAAATTACTGATAAAGATGGCAAAGTGATCGATGGCTCCAAGAACCAAGGAGGCATATGGATTTATAAACCCACTAGTAAAGATGGTAAAGAGAAAGATGTCTCCAAGAACCAAGGAGGGACATGGATTTATAAAATTACTGATAAAGATGGCAAAGAGATTGATGGCTCCAAGAACCAAGGAGGCATGCGGATTTATAAACTCACTAGTAAAGATGGCAAAGAAAAAGACGGTACTGAGAACCAAGGAGGGACATGGATTTATAAAATCACTGATAAAGATGGCAAAGAGATCAATGGCTCCAAGAACCAAGGAGGCCTATGGATCCATAAACTCACTAGTAAAGATGGTAAAGGGAAAGATGGCTCTAAGAACGAAGAAAGAACATGGATTTATAAAATTACTGATAAAGATGGCAAAGAGATTGATGGCTCCAAGAACCAAGAAGGAAAATGGATTTATAAACTCACTAGTAAAGATGGCAAAGAGAAAGATGGGTCCAAGAACCAAGGAGGACATGGATTCAAAAAATCATTAATAAAGATGGCAAAGAGATTGATGGCTCCAAGAACCAAGAAGGAAAATGGATTTATAAACTCACTAGTAAAGATGGCAAAGAGAAAGATGTCTCCAAGAACCAAGGAGGGACATGGATTTATAAAACTAACTGATAAAGATGGTAAAGAGATTGATGGCTCCAAGAACAAGGAGGCATATGGATTTATAAATCCTCTAGTAAAGATGGTAACAGAGGAAGATGGCTCCACAGAAAACTGCAAGAAGGGTACATACAAGGATTTATAAAATCACTGATAAAGATGGCAAAGAGATCAATGGCTCCAAGAACCAAGGAGGCCTAGGATTCATAAACTCACTAGTAAAGATGGTAAAGGGAAAGATGGCTCTAAGAACAAGAAAGAACATGGATTTATAAAATTACTGATAAAGATGGCAAAGAGATTGATGGCTCCAAGAACCAAGAAGGAAAATGGATTTATAAACTACTAGTAAAGATGGCAAAGAGAAAGATGGGTCCAAGAACCAAGGAGGGACATGGATTCAAAAAATCATTAATAAAGATGGCAAAGTGATTGATGGCTCCAAGAACCAAGAAGGAACATGGATTTATAAACTCACTAGTAAAGATGGCAAAGAGAAAGATGTCTCCAAGAACCAAGGAGGGACATGGATTTATAAAATAACTGATAAAGATGGCAAAGAGATTGATGGCTCCAAGAACCAAGGAGGCATGTGGATTTATAAACTCACTAGTAAAGATGGCAAAGAAAAAGATGGTACTGAGAACCAAGGAGGGACATGGATTTATAAAATAACTGATAAAGATGGCAAAAAGATCAATGGCTCCAAGAACCAAGGAGGCATATGGATCCATAAACTCACTAGTAAAGATGGTAAAGTGAAAGATGGCTCTAAGAACCAAGAAGGAACATGGATTTCTAAAATTACTGATAAAGATGGCAAAGAGATTGATGCCTCCAAGAACCAAGAAGGAAAATGGATTTATAAACTCACTAGTAAAGATGGCAAAGAGAAAGATGGCGCCAAGAACCAAGGAGGGACATGGATTTATAAACTCACTAGTAAAGATGGCAAAGAGATCGATGGCTCCAAGAACCAAGAAGGAATGTGGATTTATAAAATTACTGATAAAGATGGCAAAGAGATCGATGGCTCCAAGAACCAAAGAGGCATATGGATTTATAAACCCACTAGTAAAGATAGTAAAGAGAAAGATGGCTCCAAGAATCAAGGAGGGACATGGATTTATAAAATTACTGATAAAGATGGCAAAGAGACCGATGGCTCCAAGAACCAAGAAGGAACATGGATTTATAAACTCACTAGTAAAGATGGCAAGAAAAAGACGGTACTGAGAACCAAGGAGGACATGGATTTATAAAATCACTGATAAAGATGGCAAAGAGATCAATGGCTCCAAGAACCAAGGAGGCCTATGGATCCATAAACTCACTAGTAAAGATGGTAAAGGGAAAGATGGCTCTAAGAACGAAGAAAGAACATGGATTTATAAAATTACTGATAAAGATGGCAAAGAGATTGATGGCTCCAAGAACCAAGAAGGAAAATGGATTTATAAACTCACTAGTAAAGATGGCAAAGAGAAAGATGGGTCCAAGAACCAAGGAGGGACATGGATTCAAAAAATCATTAATAAAGATGGCAAAGAGATTGATGGCTCCAAGAACCAAGAAGGAAAATGGATTTATAAACTCACTAGTAAAGATGGCAAAGAGAAAGATGTCTCCAAGAACCAAGGAGGGACATGGATTTATAAAATAACTGATAAAGATGGTAAAGAGATTGATGGCTCCAAGAAGCAAGGAGGCATATGGATTTATAAACCCTCTAGTAAAGATGGTAAAGAGAAAGATGGCTCCAAGAACCAAGAAGGGACATGGATTTATAAAATCACTGATAAAGATGGCAAAGAGATCGATGGCTCCAAGAACCAAGGGGGCATATGGATTTATAAACCCACTAGTAAAGATAGTAAAGGGAAAGATGGCTCTAAGAATCAAGAAGGGACATGGGTTTATCAGATCACTGATAAAGGTGGCAAAGAGATCGATGGCTCCCAAAACCAAGGAGGCATTTGGATTTATAAACCCTCTAGTAAAGATGGTAAAGAGAAAGATGGCTCCAAGAACCAAGGAGTCAAATGGATTCATAAAATCATTAATAAATATGGCAAAGAGATTGATGGCTCCAAGAACGATGGAGGCATATGGATTTATAAACCCACTAGTAAAGATGGTAAAGAGAAAGATGGCTCCAAGAACCAAGAAGGGAAATGGGTTTATCAAATCATTAATAAAGATGGCAAAGAGATCGATGGCTCCAAAAACCAAGGAGGCATGTGGATTTATAAGCCCACTATTAAAGATTGTCAAGAGAAAGATGGCTCTAAGAACCAAGAGGAGACATGGATTTATGAACCCACTATTAAAGGTGGGAAAGAGAATGATGAGTCCAAGAACAGAGACTGCTCATGGATTTATGACTTCACTAACAAAGATAGTGAAAAGAAAGATGGCTCCAAGAACAGAGGATGTCCAAAAATTGAACTTTCCAGGAACAAATTCATAGAAAGGAATTGCCGTCCATGTTACAGAAAGTGTGTTGGGACTGATATTTTTGACAACATAGGAGACCTTCAGTCAAAAAATGAGGCAGAAGGAAGCAGGAAGTCTGTCACGACCATAAGGTTTGTGGTTTTGATACCTTTCATATCTGTCATCCACATTGTATGTATCCCAGAAAGTTAGAATCAAGCTAGCTGCAAATAGGAGTGCTATTCCTGTGACACATTTCGCTTCCTACAATAGGATTTAACATACTTTCCTTCTCACAATAGGATTTGACCTATTTCCCTTCCCACGATAGGATTTCCTCAGATATACGTGCCTCAGCAATCTGACCTGTAAATTAAACCAAAATATAATTGGCCTTTCACCTGCTCTAGTTTTAGTGGCATAGGACTCTAGCAAATGTGGAAAAACTGCAAATATCAAAATGTATATGCATGTCTGTGGGAAGGGGTCTGAGGCATAGTGGGGAATCCTTGCACACACACCATTGACCAGTTGCTTTCCTTTTTTTTTTTTATTGAAAGTGGGTGGCGGGGTTAAGAAAAAACCTACAAGGTGCATAAAATCAACACAGAGCAGGCTAGATATACACAGAATCCCAGCAGTGCCTTTGCCAGGATGGGAGCATGTCCCCAACGCTTCCCTCCACACCCAGCTGGCTGCTGATGAATGGCAGCAGTTGGGACATGCTCCTTCCTTCCTTCTGCAGTGCAGCCAGCCTCTTCCTGTGCTATACTGAGGAAGAAAATGCCTTAAAAGCACTTCCACCCTTTTCACACAGCCCCACCACACAAAAAGGGTCTTACTAGACTTTTTTTCCAGTAATAGTATAATGCATGATCACAACGGCTGGGGACGTGATAGGAGCAGGGCTGTGATGATGTCATGTGGTAGCACATGTCGTGGCACAGCTTCAGTGCTTCCCCATGCTGGGATGAGGCCATAGTGCGAAAATGGCTATAGTGGTTTGAGTGCTGAACCATTATGCTTGGAGACCAGGTTTCAAATTCCCACTCAGTCATGAAAATTCACGGGGTGAATTTTCTCAATCTAAGAGGAAGGCATTTGAAAATCTCTTCCAAAGAGATCTCACCAAGAAAATACCGTTTTTAATTCTTGCGTAGTGTAGTGGTTTTAGCATTAGACTAGGGCTCCAGGAGACAAAAGATGGAACCCTGATCAGCCATAGAAATCCACTGGGTTACTTTGGGAAAGTCACCATTTCAACATTAGAGGAAGGCAATGGAAAATGTTCTCTGAATAAACCTCCCCAAGAAAACCATAGGAGCAGATCACCTTATATTAGAGTCAACTTAAAGGCATATCATAACAAGAAATTTTAAAGCGTATTTATCACTTTAGCTTAGCAGTTTAATAGTGGCTCCTAGCAGAAGGCATATTTTTCTTTCTGGAATGAAAAGTCTATCATAGAAAGATTCTGGTGTATTTACTACAGTAATGAGCTAATAAAGTGGTAAGTTACAAGAGATATGCATCCCTTATCTTTCAAAATTTGCCACAAGATTGTCCCCTTTTTACATTGCAGACTGCAAATATATTTATTTTAGAATATTTTACAGGCCATGTAAACACAAAGGCCTAAATCCTATTGTTGATCCCTTCTAGAATAGGACATTTGAATTAACTGGATTTCTCTAAAACCATTTCTGCACTACACTGTTATAGTGCTATTATTCCACTTTCAACATCCTATGGAATCCTGGGATTTGCAGTTTAGAGAGGGGCATTTAGAATTCTCAGCCAGAGAGCTCTTTGGCCTCAGTAAACTACAAACCCCAGAATTCCACAGGATGTTGAAAGTGGAATAATAGTACTATAGCGGTGTAGTATGGCAATGGCCTAAGTGTTGACTCTACAATCATCAATGGATTCACAAAGTCTACTCTAATTGGGATTCCAGCCAAAAACATTCTGTTGCTATTACTATTACTGTTACCTATTAAGGGGACCTTAAAACTAGAAAACAGAATATCAGAAACCTTGCCGATTTTAATTTCCAAAATATATGGAATCACTAAAGGTTAGTTGCTACAGGAAGGACAGTTTAAACCTGGGGATGAAATGGTAGGAGCCCCACTAAAAAGTCCTTTTCCTCTCATAGCCACTCACTGTGTATCTCATCTGGTGGGTTCCTTAGTTTGAGGGTTGGGCTGGAATCATCTTGATGACATCATCATCATCATCATCATCATCATCATCATCATCTTTATTTACATCCCACTTTTTCCCCAGGCTGGGACTTAACAATTGTGTAAACAGGGATTACAGCAGTATAAGTATTTTTTTGGATGTTTTATAAGGAAATCCAGTGGAATAAGCTGCCTCAGAGTGTGAGAGGAGTCTCCTTCTTTGGAGGTTTTTAAACAGAGGTTGGATGGCCATCTCTCTGGAATGCTTTGATGGTATATTTCTGCATGGTAGGGGGTTGGACTTGATGGCTCTTGTGGTCTCTTCCAAGTCTATGATTCTATGAGGTATTCAGAACTTTCTTGTGCAATGGTTTTTAGCAGGCTGGACAATGGCAGCTGGACAGCACCCATGTACAGCTCTGAAGCCTGACTTTCACAGTCACTGATAGACCCAGGGTGCATTGGAAGAGTTTCCTTGTGTCACTGTCTGACCTTCATCATAAATACATTGACTAACCTTTGCACTGTACCAACTATCAAATAGGATGTCAGCTTTAAGGTCCAAGTAGATATAAGTGGGATGAGGTGATCTTCAGAGTGACATGACCTGAAACTATTTAGGGATTTGAAGGCTAAAACCAGAAGTGTTATGAGCCTGGTTTATTTTATGAAAGAGAAAGGAGATAAAAAAGAGACAACAAGGCAACAGTATAAGAAAACCAGCAAATGAACATACATTGTTTAGCCTCAATTAGAGTCGGCTCAATGAATCAATTATACAATGGTGAGTCAACATGTAGCAAATCCCATTGGCTTAGTGGGTCTACTCTAATCAGGACTAACAATAGGATTAAGGCCAGTGACTCTCAAAATACATATGGCTAGCAACAGCTAAACTTAGAAGAAGTACAATCAATAGTAAAGATAACAGCACCGTAAGAAATTGCATCTGATAAATATGGGCCAAGATCCTTCACTGCCACTGCATTGTCGTTGTTGTGTCCCTTCAAGCCATTTCTGATTTATGGTGACCCTAAGGCAAAAAAAAAAGCTAGAATTTTTTGGAGCTGAAAGTATTCAATGAGCCCAAGGTCACCCAGTCAACTTCCATGGCTGAGTACAGAATTAAATTCTGGTCTCCAGGGTCCATAGTCCAACATTCAACTACTACATTATGCTGGCTCTTGTTGGTGCTATGTAGTGTATATCATGACCCTGGGAGTATTGCATTGATTGTGCTATACAATCCTTGCATTCAACTGCAACATACTACATTTGAATGCACACGTGAATGTCCAAATGAATGCACACCTACACATCTGCTCATACAGTAGCACCAAATGGGCAACTCTGTTTCTGGCAACCTAAGATTGAATAAAGACATATCAAGCTGGACAAAAATGTCCCAGTCACTTCCAAAGGTGAGCTAAAACAGTTGTAAGATGCCAACAGGATTCTGGCCACTCTTTTATGAGCTTCTCCATTGCCCATTAGCCATTGATGGATAATTCTGTTCTGTTTCCTGAAAGAAGGACTCATCTCAAAAGTTTTGTTATCAAACATTTCCTTCTCTTTTAGATTGTCCAAACTTCCAGCATTTTTCAAAGACAGGTTCATAGAAAAAGACCCCACCACTTATTTAGTCCCCTGTCAAAAGAAGCCAAGGGTTCGTACAGACTAGGTAAGCATCTTGATTTTAAAAAATGTTGTATTAGGTGGTTCTATCTATCTGTTCTTGCTCTTCCAATGTACCCCATACTGTATCTCATAGTGGCGATCATCATGACCCTGATTATCAGCACTGCTGAGAAGCCAAGTTACTTCAGTTTCTATATTAAAACTTTAAACCTATTTCCAAGCTTCAGTTGCCTTTTGCTCTTCCTCTGTAATTCTCCATCTCTATTGTCCTGTAGTGGAAGAGCCAGCCTGGAAACTCATTTGATATTCAGTACAATAACCACTTAAGGCTTAAATACCCCCAAAGGCACCAGATCTCATGTAGTTCTTCACTTAATTTCTTCTAGAAGGTAGCAACAAGTCATTTCAGCAATTTTCTGCCCATTGCAAGAAAGCCTTCAAACACTACACAGCTTTTGGAGACTATTCGCAATATGTAACTTATCCTATGCAAAATCCACCTGTAACATTAATTTCTGTGCAGAAAATGCTGTTTTCTATGCAAATCAACCATGTGTGAATCTTAAACAGAGCAAATCCTTGATTACAGTATTTTCTATGCAGAAAGCAGCATTTTCTGCACAAGAAATAATATTTCCATTTTGAAATATAATTCACTACACATAGGCACACACAATAACTACTTCCCACTTTGATTTACTTTGTTTTCTCTTCTCTTCTCCTCTTTCTTCCACTCCATCCTTCTCTCTGGCTCTCTCCTTTCCTCTGCTTTACTTCATGCTCCATGCTAGGGATGCAAATCCTTGACTATTTCATCCATTCATACCAGGATGAATAATGATATTATTTTTTTCACCGTTACAGGAGAAAATGAACATTCTTCAAATTTCCTGACATGTCATGGGGGAAATATTCTGCAGAGAAAAATGTCAGCATGTGTGCACGTGTCTATTTGCACAGTAAAACAGTTTCCTGCATAGAAAACAGTTTTCTGCACAGAAAACAGTTTTTTTTTCATTAAAAGCACTGTTTTCTATGGCCCTTTCCACATGCAGGGGTGTGAAAAGCAGGGAAACGAGGCAGTGCACGCGGAAACAGAGCTTACTTTAATCCGGGTAGCTCCGTCGCTGTGGGGAGCAGTGGACGTTCGCCACTCTACACGGCAGTGGCATCCAGCAGCTCCCGGCGGTGCCCAAAATGGCGGCTGGTGGCTTCCGGTTGCTCTCCGCCCATCGGAGAAGCGCGGCAGCCGGAAGCCCGCCCCCCAGGCAGCTCTGCAGGGATGTGCTTGCGCGCCCCTGCAATTCCCCACAGAACACTGCGACGGGCTAGGGCACACATGTTTCATAAAGACCACATGAAATGTGGTCTTTATAAAACACGCAGTGCCACCGCCGAGGCCGCACGATGGCAGTTTGAGATGGGAAACTCCACATTTCTAACCTGCCTAGCACACACCACGGTGTGGATGACCTCC
Source organism: Iguana delicatissima (assembly GCA_948472985.1). Taxonomy (NCBI): domain Eukaryota; kingdom Metazoa; phylum Chordata; class Lepidosauria; order Squamata; family Iguanidae; genus Iguana; species Iguana delicatissima. The sequence continues at coordinate 69,643 of CAOKZL010002581.1, read as the reverse complement.
GGTTGAGGTCGTTCTACCCCGTGTTACCCTGTGTTTCCCCGTGTGGAAAGGGCCTACATAAGAAATCCTTTACCATAGCCAGAACTTTTGAATACTAAAAAAAAAAAAAAGGATGAAAGATTCTCTCTGGTATATTATTCTTCTGAGTGTAGTTCCCAGCTGTCAGGAATTCTATTTTTTGATCTGGAACTCAATAGCTACAAATATTCTTTCCATCCCATTAGATACACAGAACCATGCAACTATGGCTCAGCACTCGTCTCAGCACTAAATGAAGGTTATTCATTTTTCCAAGTCTAAAAAAGAAAAAGAAAAAAACCTCATTCTTCTGTTGGTTTATATTTGACAAATACATTTACTTACTTATTCACCATTTTCATTACCATTTTTTCCTTTGAATGCTGAGATATAACTAATTAATTAACTGTAATTAATTAATTAATTAATACTTTATTATTATTACTTAATTAATTAACTGTACTTAATTACAGTTCTTAGGGATTGTTTAACAATGATTAAATTACAGTTCTTAGGAACTGATTAAAAGGCAATTAATTTTTCCAATTATTTTTCCAATTTTTGTTTCCAATTATTTTTCCAAAATTTTCCAAAAAATTTTCCAATTTTACAAACCTTCTACTTTGTTTAATGATGTATTTTGTTATTTGATGATATTATTTTGCCACATTCCGATGTCCTGACAACTACATTTACTTACTTTTAAGTTTTCCCTTCGAATGCTGAGATAATTAGTAGTTCTTAATTAGTAGCTGTTAATTCCAATCTTAATTAATTACAGTTCAAATAGTTTTTGTTAAACAAAACAACTGAGCTGCTTATTTAAGACAAGAATTGTTCAGTTCTTCAAGTTTTGCTGGACTTCAACTTTAGCAGCCCTAGCTGGTGATGAATGATAGGAGTTGCAGCTGAACAATTAAACTACACTGGAAGACCTTCCCCTTTCCAACCATAACATAAAATCTCTCCACTCCTCTAATATGTTAGGCATCACTTGTCTTAATATAAGCAAAGAAGAAAAACAAAATCACAACCTTAGCATAACAAGAACAATCTTTCTGCAGATTTGGCGGACAGCAGAGTAAAGTGATGGATCTGGAAATAAAGACCTCCTGTTTCAGCAGCAGTGATCATCTCAGCTTCTGGATATGTTTTACCACCATTTGGTTTCCAGAGAGCTGGTGGAATCCTGTATGACCTGTTACATTAAATAGCGTTACTTATACCTAGTTACATAGCAGAGGCATGAAGAAACCCCTTTACTGAATTGCAAAGATGTAACTAACAGGTCACAGCAAGAGTGCCCATTGTGTGTTGTGCCCGATATGCATTGTGACTGATGCATCGTACATCTGGACTGATAACATGCATATCCCTTTGTTCATTGGTCCTGTAGTCCATCAGCCATCACCATTATCCCATTACACATGCATTAGTTTTCTGGCTGTACTATGTAATACCATAACAGCAGCCCTCTGCTGGATACAGACATTATGGAAGTGCCTAATTCCTGCAAACTTAAGTCCACTTACAAAGACATAAGACCCTCCAACAGGATTCCAGTCGATATTACCATGGGATGGAAATTATGCTTTACTGATCTTAGCTAGTCTTTAGTGTGTGTGTGTGTGTGTGTGTGTGTGTGTGTGTGTGTGTGTGTTTTAAAAAACTCCTTATTAATTTGAATAAACACAATATATGTTGTTGAACTATACATTTATATCCATGTGACTCCACTTTTGTGTAAAAATGGGTTTGCTTCTCCCTTTGAAATATCAGAAAGAGATGCACACTTCATTGTTGTTCTCTACATTGAACTACTGCCTAATTTTCTGACAATACTCCCCAAGAGCCCAATCCAATGTTACTTTGATTACATGACATTGCAGTCTACTCTCTCTGTAGCCCTTACCTCATCTGTTCAACAGGCTTGGAAATATGCATGCAAGCTAAAATCTAAAAATTCCTCATGTCAGAAAACAAACCCAACACATAGATTTATTTAGTTATTTTGGAAATATATAGCTACACGTCAGTGTAAGCCAGAGAGAAGGGGTAAACTTCCAGGCCCCAGAATGAACACATGAGGCATTAAATGAGTTTAAGGAGTCACCATTTAATTCAATTTTGCAAAGGATCTCCATCAAGCATTAACTAAACTGTCAGTAATTTCACAGTGTAGCATGGGCCTCCTGAAAATTTATAAGAGGTTGGCTTTCTATTCAATGGAGCCATTGAGTGGTTTGAGTTTTGGACAAAGACACTGGAGACCAGGGTTCAGTTCTGTGTTTGGACACACAAACCCACTGGGTGACTTTGGGCGCATCACACACTCTCAGCCACCAGAAAACCCCATGATAGGTACACCTTGGGGTGGTCATAAATCAAAAATGACTTGAAGACTGTTACCCTGCTTGCTTGGGGCTCCCTTAAGGGGATTCCCAAAAGCTATCAAAATTGTGGGGAAAATTAGCTCAGAGCACCGCTTTAGCTTTACGAGAGGCAGGGTAACTTAGCAGGATCTTGTAACCCAATGTCTACAGAGTTAGACCAAGCCAAGAACTAGGCAAGTTGTTCAGTTTAAAGATTTTGTTAAACTCTCAGTAATTAAAGCAAACAACAACACACACCCTCACACATTCATTCAAGAACTAATAAAGAAGAAAGCAAGGAAAATTAATAGGGATTTTGTTCTGGGGTGTTCTGGGGGATACTCCTCTTGATCCTGATGCCCAGAAAGCCTAAGATGAAACTGAGAATTGAGAGCGATGGAACTCAGAACGGGGGAAGGAGTGAGGCAAAACAGAGTGACAGCGAATCAGGAGGAAAATGTAAATGAACCCCCGAACAAATAAAAACATGGAGTTTTTATAGAAAAAATATACCTGGAGGGCTAGTTCTCTCCCTGGGAGAACAATAGCAAGGAAGGCTTGATCAAAGCCCTCGACAACAAACATCTCCGGCTGAATGTTTCTCAGTGCTTCGTGAATGACTCTGCCCGAGTGAGACAAAAGGCACAGGTGGAGTGGAAATTGCCCTCACTTGGCAGGCTGATTCCGATTCTATTGAGCTGCCATACCAGTGCGAAGGGCCCTTTGTCTGTTTGATGATCAGAATGTCTCGAGGGGTCCCTGGCTACGTGACAGGTTGAGTCACTTGGCTTGACCAAAGTTTTCCTAACTTCCACCTTTCAGCCTTCCTGCCTACGTGCACTTACAGTCCCCTGTCAGACACATGGAATGATTTTTAATATTAGCTACATGGAGATATCAATTTGATGTGGTGAATTAATAAATTGAAGACCCTGGGAGAGAGCTGTTGGCCATACTAACAAGACACACAACAAAAACTTTGCTCAATAGGCCACCATTCTGGCTCTTGCTCAGCAATGCCCCTATGTCACTCCGTTGTCTACCATTTCCCTCTTCATCCCTTGTAAGAAAAGGTGTGTGTCAAATCCACACCCTTTTGAAAACTAGGGATATAAATGTTCTTAAAGTTTGTTTTCAAAGGCAAGAATGAATAAGTTTACCATTTTTGTCCTCACTGTGAAAAAGTCATCAAAAATTGCATGATTTTTTAAGACTACCCACAGTTTGAGACTTCCTTTGTGTATAAAAAAAATCTCCATAGTTTTTCTGCAAAAAAAAGTATTATTTTTTCCCCTCACAGCAAACAAGTTCATGCATAGAAATTTACTGAACAGAAAACATAACATAAAATGTAATTTTCTGTGCAGAAAATGCTGTTTTCAATACAAGAAATTTCTTTTCTATGCAAAAGTATTGAGCGGATGGTTCATCAGATATTGTTTTCTCAGCAGAAAACTTTTCCGCTCAAAAATTGCTGTTTTCTGTTCTGCACACAAAGAAAACTACGTGTTTTTTTAATATAGAATAAGTCTCAAGCGGCAACAATTCTCAGCCATCTAGGATTATCCTGATCAGAGTTTCCTAACACTTGAAAAAAAGTATTTCATTTTTCAAGTATTCTCAAAACCAAATCCAGGATATGTGTGAATTTTGTGCAGAATCTAGTCCTAACTAGGAAATCTCCTGATGCCTCAAGTCACAAAAATATCCTAACTTTAAGCCATGCAGTTCTCCCTCCAACCAAGGAATTTCAGAGGCGCTGGAGGGTGGAGGTCATGACACATCCATCATTCCCCCAGTTGTAGAGTAATCTCCAACATACAGCTACAACAACATCCCACAGAAACATTGCTGAGTGTCCTTATTTTTATTAATTGATAAGCCAGATTTTAAATCATTTGCATTCTAAACTTCCTGGAAGTTTATATCATTCTGTCTCAATTTCTCAACACTCATTCATCGTTTGAACCATTAAAGAGGCAATACTAGTGAGTCTCTCCATTATAAGGGCCCGTTCTTTCTGAATTTTTAGTTCATCTTTTCCTTTAATTCTATGCATTAGAATGTCCATATTTTTTCATTTCAAATAGGTCGTGCAGCCAGTTCTCCAGATCTGGAATATCTTTTTTGCAAGATATTTTGTTAAAGGTCAGGAATAGCCACAATTACATACCTTACAGTACAGAAGAACTTAGGTAAGAAATACTTTTGTACATATTCCATATATAATATCCAACTGGGGAAGAAAGGAAGTTTAAATTTAGTACTTTAACTTATGCAGTGACTGTTCTATTTATTCGAATTTATACTTAATGATTAATTGTTTATTACTAAGTAAACTACTCTAGTATGACATCTACATATTTTGTTTGTGAAGATACCAATACTCTTCTTTACATAATACTAAGACAATGTAGAGAATAATGTTTCTTAGTTTTTTAATTTTAAAAAAATTAAAAAAGAAACAGAGCTGAGTGTCCTAAAATTAACATATTTGGGAGCGAGGTCCTGCAATTAGTTATTATCAATGTCACAACTCAAAATGTTCAGGGGTGCTGTCTCTTATTCCTCTAATACTTCTTCCAGGGTTAAAAATGCAAAATTGTACCAGAAGGAGTTAATATCCTTTCTGCTCTTGGTGGCACACATGGAAGTGTCCCATTTCTGGAAGATGCTAAATAACTTGTTCATGTGTTTCTGTGTGGACACAGCCTCATTAACTTTGCTCACCAATAAGCTCACCCAAAATTAAAAGCAAGCCAACGAATTTGACAATTTTGAACAAATATGCTTTAATTTTATTGTATAGGCCAACAAGAAAGCCTCTCTGTGGAGTCCCTCACCCTCTTGTATAAGATTTTGGAGAAATCTTTTTTTGAATGGGAACATTGTACTGTAACATGTGATCAGATGATACTGACCATTTTTCTTTGTTGGTTTCATTGAGATTCTGCTGTCACCCCTCCATATCCACAGATTCTGCATCCACGAATTCCAACTGTGGCCTGAAAATATTTTTAAAAAAATTCAAAAAAGTAAACCTTTCAGTTGTTCACCTTTTTATAAAGAAACACCATTTTACTGCATCATAGTATATAATAGGACCTTGTTACCCTGCTTGCTAGGGGTCCCTTAGGGGAGTTCCCAACACCTGTCAAAATTATCACTTGTGGGGAAAATTAGCTATGAACACTGCTTTAGCAATGCTAAGAGGGCAGGGTAATTAAGGATCTTTTACCCAATGTATGCGGGGTCAGGCTCAGTCAGAGATCACACAAAAAGGTCCAATGAATTACTTTATTGAATAGTAATAGTTTGCACTAACACAAACACACACACACGCATCCAAGGGCTAATAGAAATAAAGAGTGGAAATAAGACAGAGGGATTGTTGAGGGATTTGCAGCTTGGGTGACACTGCACCTCTTCCTGAAATCCTTGATCTAGGAAGCAGCGATTGAACAGCAGCTCAGTGAAGAGATGCTGAAGAGATTGCGCAGCTGTTGGGAGGGGAGACCAGTCAGTTGGTATGACCGGGAGGCATCATATTCCTTCTCCTTGCCTCGCCTTTCTCTCCTAACTAGCCCAAAAATAGGGACTTTTTGTAGGAAAAATTTACTTTGAAGGCAAATCCTCTTCCGGGGAAAACAAACAGGGACAGAAAAGAAAAACAACTCCACACCTGGCACTTTTCAGAATATAACAAGGTGTCATCCCAGTACCAGGATCTTCCTTGGCTTTGAGGCTGCGGTGTGAGTTTCCAGAGATGAATTTGATAAGGTTTTATTGCTTCCAGTGCCCAACTTTTCGGGAACAGTTTTACTCCCTTCATGTGAACTCCTTGAAAGTTAAGGACCTTTTGTCCACCGTGGGTTATCACAACATGAGGTCTCCTGTGGCTACATGACTGGAGATTTTACTGGCCTGATCTGGTTTGTTCAATTGTACGACCATTATTGCCTACGTGCACATTCAGGTGACCTCTCTGGTGAGTTAGATTAATTTTATATCAAAGTTGTAGACCCCGGGACAGGGTTTACCAAGGGGGCAACAACCTGAGCATCCATGGATTTTGATATCCATGGAAGATCCTGTAACCAAACCCCAGTGGATACAAAGGGCCCATTGTATTGTTAAATGGAAATAACTATTTTCTGTAATGTAAATCAAGAGAGAGAATTTAATAAAATAAAACTTTCAAAAAAGAAAAGAAAAAGAAGGCAGTATGGGAGCCCATGGCTTGAAAGTCTCCTGAAATTAATCTCCAGGGAGCAAGAGTACCATGTCTCACTACCTCCATCCATTAAAGCTTATTAATAAGATATTGCTATTGATGATAGAATGCAACTGAGAAGTCCAGAATAATAAAATTAGTCACATGACCCCATTCCTCTCTTTAGGTCAGAATGCCCAAGATAGTTTCTCTGACAAAATTATTCCTGAAACTAGTTTGAAATAAATCATGATAATGGATAAACAGTAGGAAATGGGGAAAATGGGTCATGGGAGACTTTTGGTGAGCTTCTAAAGACCAATGTTAATTAAGTTGTAAAGATCAATGCTAAAATTGGAAAGGGTCTGACATGTCCTCACTCCTAAATACACACAAAAGCAGTTTTGGAAGGCATGATTGTATTGTTCAGTAGTTGCCAGCATTACTACATTGACAGCTCATAAGAATATGCCAGCTGGATTCATGTTGGTGATAATGGCAATCGTAATGTCAAATATACTGCCAGAGTGGTATAGTGGTTTGAATGTTGGACTACAACTCTAGAAGACCAGAGTTTGAATCCCTATTCAGCCATGGAAACCCACTAGGTGACCTTGGGCAAGTCAAACTCTCTCAGCCTCAGAGGAAGACATAGGGAAACCCCTCTGAACATATCTTGCCACAAAAGAACCACCGGGATAGGTTTGTTTTAGTGTCACCATAAGACAGAAAAGACTTGAAGGCACACAACAATGTTGGGTTATGCATCCATATTATGTGTTTTATTGTTATTGAGGTGAAGACTATCCAGTATCTTTTTCAGTATGAACCAACTGGCCATACCACCTATCTCCTTGCTGCCTAGTTACCTCCCCATAGCCATTGTTGGTCACAGGAAGGGGAAGGTGTCCAGGCATATCCAGCTATGTATGAAGAACCAGTCATCCTTCTGAACCTCCTAGCTGTCCCTTGAAGGTCCAGAAGAATGATATCCAGATACAAAACCACAGGTAGATACTACCTGCCTCCCAACCTCCCCAGGCTGGGTGGTAGGTGGCACATGTGGGAATGAAAGACAGAGGGGAACTATGCATGATGGAGCTTTATGATTCCCCCAGGCTGACTGTTTCAGGAAAAGCATCCCTCTTTTGGAGAGTACAGAAAAACCTGAAAGTGGCAGAAATCCATTACCCTTTCTCAGTGCTCTGACACTTGGCTCCGCTATCATATGGCTGTTCAGTTAGCTCTTTTTGTTTACAGCCATGAACCATAACTGCCCAAACAAAAAAATATATAATTTAAAGAGGTTTGATGCAATTTTAAAAAGAATATTTCTAAACCAGTGAGCCCTAAGTATATTCTTAAACTAATATATTGTATTTCAGTTCCTCTTCCTGGCACACCATGTATTCTTTAAAGAATACAGCAAGATTTTCTTCCATCAAGGAGCATAATGTCCATGTGCGAGCACATTACAAAGCCATATAAATATGTGATTATTCCAATTTTTATATGACACATCTAAAATAGCACACTACCTCACATTGTCTTCCTCTCTTGCTGTCTTCCTTGAGATTCCTGTCATCAGCATGCAATTCTGCCACCCATTCGTTGTTGCCCTTTCCTGGATGCCCTTTGTTTCCCCAGGTAAGTTATGTACTGGAATTTAAAACATCCAAGCAAAAGTTGTAGAAATAGAGAATGTTAGCACTGGATGGATGTTGCTGTCTAGAATCAGAATGCCACTTTGTTGTCTACGGGTTTGATTTGTGCTTCCAAATGCTGTCTTCTTTTTCTCTTGCAGTTGTCAAAAAGAAAAAAAAATCAGGATGTGTTTAAAAAATGACTAATATCCTACATCAACATAACAGAGTGCATCTTTATGTTCATGGAGTAATGCTGCACAGTGCCACTTCATTACTGAACGGCACACTGCAGTGAGCATTAATGTCCAATGCACAAATGAATCATCGTGCAACCAGCAGCCTTGAACTTAATACAGTCATTCCACCTCCAACAGTTATATCAAACCACTTCCATGTAGGAACTTAAAGTCATAGAGCCATAGAATCATAGAGTTGGAAGAGACCACAGAGGCCATCCAGTCCAACCCCCTGCCATGCAGGAACCCACATCAAAGCACTCCTGACAGATGGCCATCCAGCTTCTCCTTAAAAACGTCCAAAGAAGGAGACACCACCACACTCCAAGGCAGCATATTCCACTGCCAGACAGCTCTGACTGTCAGGAGGTTCCTTCTGAGGTTCAGGTAGAATCTCTTTTCCTACAGTTTGAATCCATTACTCCTTGTCCTAGTCTCTGGAGCAGCGGAAAACAAGCCCTCTCCTTCCTTGACAGTGTGATTGCACCACAAATCGTTGACGGGTTTTACCAACCAATGACCAGCAATTGCACAGCCCTCCTGCCACTCTCCCATACTTACCTGAGCTGCAGAGGGTCAGGAAGCACAATGGCCATGTTTCCTGCCCCAGTGCAGCCTGGGACAGTGCCCATCTGTGCTGTGGAAAGAAGAGGTATGGCCATCATGCCTCCTCCATTCCCACAGGCAGCCAGTGTGGAGAGGAGAGCTTCTGTGGCACTTCCCTCTCAGAAGAGGTTCTACTAGGATCCCCATGGGATGCCACCAGGATCCAGTAACCTGCAGAAAGGGACTTGGTCTCCTTTCCATTTTTATGATTCTACAAAATAACCAAACAAACCAAATAAACATTCAGATGTTAATGAATCATTTGGGGGTGTCATAATTGGAGGAGTCCCCTGAATGACTTCCCCCAAGTAATTGCTCCCGGCTACATGAGAAAGATTTTAATTATTAAAGGTGGTCTTAGGCACACTTAGAAATAAGTATATCTTCGAGTAAACAGTGGAGCTTCTTGTTGTTGTGTGCCTTCAAGTCATTTCCTACCATAAGGCGAACTTATCATAGGGTTTTCTTGGCAAGATTTGTTCGTGGGGTAGGGGGGTTGCCGTTGCCTTTCTCTGAGGCTGAGACAGTGTGACTTGTCCAAGGCCACCCAGTGTGTTTCCATGGCCAAGAGGGGATTTGAACCCTGGTCTCTAGATTGTCCAGTGCTGGCTCTTAAAACAGTGGGGCTTACACGTTTCTAAATGTGTGTAGAATTACAGCCTCATAGGTATAACATTTAGTTTATTAATCAATTAAATAAATCTTTTTTTTTCTTCAGAAAACTGACCAACTATTTTTAGCAGGTACAAAACAGTAGAGATTGAAAGATTTTGGTCAGAATCTTGTTGGTTACTAGCAACTATAGTAAGCCCATTGCACTGACTGTTAGGTGGTGAGTCAACACATAGGTAATTCAATTTATTCCAATGGGCATACTCTAGTTGAGACCAACAATGTGATGTAGGCCATCAACGTTTACTGTGATTGACCTTTAGAGTGTCATTCCAGAAACAAAGGGTAACAGCCAAGAAAGAAACTCTATAAATAAATAAACAAATACAAATAAATCATATTTTTCACATAGAGTGCATGCATACCTAAGTTAACAAAAGCTCTGACAGAGAAGTTCATTTTTCCAAAGCCTTTTTACATCCATTCAGCTGCCTTTTCTTCCTCATTCTCTCTTTAGCTGAAAGTTTTTTAGCAGTATCAGCTTTGGGAAGATGGTGAAGGAGGGCTGGAGACATGTAGATTTTGTGCTGCAACAGCATGTCCACAGCAAACAATACAATAAATAAGCTTGATCCAGGAAGGAGTGAGATTCTGTTCCAGCAATTCTACTGTAGCCTGCAGCAGGCAATGTATACAGCAGGTGCCTCCAGATTCCCTTACTGAGCATGCATGAAGAGCGAAACAGAGAGAAAAAGGGAAGGCAGATAGCTGGTCTCACTAGCTCCTCCTGGTATGTTTAAAAAGCATAGATGTAGAAGTTCTCCACTGAAGTAGAAATTATAAGAAAAAGGAAAGCTGATGGAAGAAAAAGTCATCCCCGTGTGCATTTTGGAAGAAGTCTTCTAGTGGTCTCTGGAAAGTTCAAAATGTTTGTGTTTATTTGTGAAAGGCTTGCCTGAACTGGTTTGTTTCATTTCACACGTGCACATTCTGAGTTTTGAATTAAAAGTTTGCTGAAAATTGCTGAACTGTTCTTCTTTGTCGTGGTGCAAGAACCTACCCCTATCCTACCCAACTAATTCCTGCTTTCAATACCAATTTTTTTGTTAAAGAAGCAATGTCCAAGAATACATCTACTTGTTAACTGAGATATACTTGTGGTGATCAATGTGGAATATATTATTTATTTGTAATGTTTACATTCTTTTTTAAAAAAATGCAATAGAATTGCATGCGTGTCAAAGGCTTTGCTGTAATCCAAAGTGTGGTTTTTTTAAGAGAGGAATTTTGACTGGAAATCCAAACTAATGCCATCTCTTTCTTCAACTAACAGTATTTATAGGAATGAACTTTTTAAGTCTTTTTTAGTTGCAGCTTCTTTCCATCCCATATTAACAAGATGTGAACTGCTGTATGAGGCATCATAAAGGAGGTAGTACAGCATATCTCTCGCACCACAGAAAAAGTGGTGCGAGAGATATGCTGCAGAAAAAGCAGAATCCCTGAGTGGAAAGAGAAACAATTCTAATTTAAACAATTCTAATTTAAAGGTAGTTGGTTAAACACAACAGTCATTACTTCCCTTGACAATGGAATTATGATTTTGTTAACAGAAATGGTGAAGAGGACAGTTACAACATTAAGAAAACTGGGCAGAACAACAATGCCCCCGGCAACCAAAATAGACTGAACAACGATGGTCCCAACAGCAGAAACAGATAGAACAGCAATGATCCTGACAATGGAAACAGGCAGAATAACAATGGCCCAAATAACAGAAACAGACAGAACAACAATGGTCCCGATAATGGAAGCAGGTGGAATAACAGCAGTCGAAAGAATCAAAATTGACAGGACAACAAGGTCCCCAATAACAGAAACAGACAAAACAGCAATGGCCCTGATAATGGAAACAGGCGGAACAACAATGGTCTCAATAATCAGAAATGGCAGAATAACAATGACTGCAATAATGGGCAGAGGCACGATGGTTCAAGTAACAGAGAAAGCCAGTAAGTCTGTATGGGAAGATTTAGGTAGGAAAGAATGAGGGGAGGTGATCTTCCAGGTAACCTGGTCTAAAGGTGCTGAGGGCTATAAAGTTTTAAAGCATTTTGAACTGGGCTGAGAAACAGAGGTATGCATACAAATTGGGCTTGTACATGTTGCATGTTGGGTTTTCAAACTTATTTTACTTTTGAGTTGTTCCATTTTGTTTCAAACTTCAGAATATAACCAAGATCCAGCACTGGGAGACATATCTCTAGCTTACATTATATCCCCCAGTCCACCTTTTCAGTGTTGATGTCTCCTCAAAATGGTTCTTTCCATGTTGGTAGAGAGCAGCAGATATGCATCCAGCTAGTTTCCAGAGGATGTGATAGTCAACCTCAGGGACCTCCCTTGAATCCTTGGAAAGTCCCTGAAGATGTCCTTGGTATTGCACATCTAGCTAAAGTAAAAGAGTTGGACATGTCTGTTTCTCCCCATCTTCTCCACTGAGACTGAAATTATTGTATTGGGGCAGGTAGCCAGGTTGAAAAGATGGGTTGGAGGGGGCTGGTCATCAAACAGTTGAGGCAGAATTCTTACCTGTGCAATAACCAAAAAAGTGAGTTATGGTGGTGCAAATTTTACTTCTATTATTGTGACTCACTAATAGGATACAAGCTACTGTTTGATATTGGAATAGACAAAATAGAGAAAAAATTGAGACAAAAAAAATGAATCCTACTTCCAAATCACCACAATTTCATAACTAAGGCTTGAATCCTGCTAGTTATTCACATCTACAATAAACATAACTGAATCAGTTTTTCACTGGTAAATCTGTTTTGGCTCTATAGGTTGTTGTGGGTTTTCCAGGCTTTGAAGGTGTTCTATTAGTATTTTCTCCTGAAGTTTTGCCTGCATGTGTGGCTGGCATCTTCAGAGGATGTTTTGGCTCTGTTTGAAAATCTGATGTAAGGCCAAGACTTGATCAATATGGAAGGAGGTATCTTACACCTGCTTGTGCATTGCCCATCTCACAGGTGCACAACAGCAACAGGGGTGCTAATGGGTACCATTCTATCCTCATGACCACTGATTGGTATGGGGGTACACCGTAGGCAGTTAAGAGGAAGAAATAAAATTCTCACATATTTATTTTGCGCAGAAAACAGCATTGTGCAGAAAAAGTTCTTTCCTACTCGGCAAATGCTGCTTCCTTTGCAAATCAACCATGAACAAATTTTGCACAGAAGAATTCCCCAACTGCAGAATTTTCTGTGCATGAAGCAGTTTTATCTGTGCAAAAAAAAAATAATTCTGTGCAGTTTATTTTTTCTGAGCTCACGATGCTGTATTGTGTAGAAAACAACCACACATGAATTTTGCACAGAAAAGGTTTCAAACTGTAAAGACTGTTGTCAGTCCAGGATTTTTCTCATCAGAGTTTCTTGACACTTGAAAAACATATTTCAATGATTATTTCATTATTTTTGCATATTCCTTCTATCCTTAGAACCAGGATGGCGACAGACAAACACAATCCATAGCAGTAATAAATGGGACCAGTTTAATAATGCACATTCTGATTAATACTCTTTGATAGATGAAATATGGCATGGATTCTTCATTCCTAAGTTATACCATTTCCTAATCTTTATGCAATGTTTCTCTTTCAGCAAAGATATCAATCCTCAAATGAAGAATCTGGAGAAAAAGCCAAGTCGATGTGACTAACAGGTAAGCATCTTTTAACACTGCACAGCCTAATATAATTTGTTTACAAGCCAATTAGCTTTGGCAAGCACTATGTCTTATTAAGAAGCTGTATGTGCCCTTCTCTAAAAGCTTCTAGGGAAGTCATTTCACCCCTAGACTCCTAAAAACCTACCTGGAACCAACATGACATAGCAGCAACACGGTGCAAGCTGAACTTGAAACATGTAATATTTCTTCACCATTGATTCATGCTACACCACTGTATCTAGGAAGAACATAAGATTGACTACTGTTGCAACACAAAAGTAGTAAGTTTATCTTTTGTGATGTTGGAATCATAACATGGCATTTTTGGCTGGAATCCTGTTAGTATCATACATAGGTATAAATTCCCTTATGTATGCAGTTGGCCATTGCACAACAGATATACTCAGTTCATAATTTTTAAGTAGAATTCCACAAATGCATTCTTGGATGGCAAGTAATTATGCTTCTTGGCCCATTACACCATTTGATTCCATGGAATTGCTGAAACATCCACTGCACATTCCCCATTACACAAGCATACAATAAGCAGCCAGTCTAGGAGATATGCAACTGATTGTAGAACATCGGCGTTCAGAAGAATATATAGTGTTACCACCATATAACTAAGGGCCTTTCCGTACTATACTGTTATAGGCCAATTCTACACTAGGGTGTTATAGTGCTATTATTCCACTTTCAACATCCTATGGAATAATAGTACTATAACACCCTAGTGCAGAAATGGCCATAGTGCTATTATTCCACTTTCAACATCATTTGGAATCTTGGGGTTTGCAGTTTAGAGAGGGGCATTCTTGGCCAGATTGCTATTTGGCCTCAGTAAACTCCAGCATTCCACAGGATGTTGAAAGTGGAATAATAGCACTATAACAGTGTAGTGTGGAAAGACCCTAAGCCTTCCATAGCTATAACCATAAAGTTTTATGAATTTTAGTTGTTAATACCTAATATGCATACAGATTTTGGTAAATAAAATTTTGTATAGATGCTGTGTTTATTTTGCTCTACCTTGTTTTATTACATGTTCATTTTATTATTATTATCCTTCTAAAATCAGCATAATAAAGGTAGCCTATTTTCTTTCTATAGCTTTGGAAAATACAGTGTTAGCTTGTCCTTTATTTCAGAAAGAATGATTATGCCCAGCTCAAGATTGGTCCTAAGCCACCTGAGCTCCAGGAAATCTTACACCATGAATTAACAGATCTTCTATCTTCTTTAAAAATGTATGTTTTAAATAAACACATAATCTGTAGCTAAAGAGTATTTGTGTGTATGTGTGTCTGAAACACAGCTACTGCTCTGGAGAAATTAATAATATGGGCTGGAATTCACTGCTACTGTTAAATAATCTAGAGTTACACATCCATAACTGATTCATATTCATGGTCCTAACCTATTCACAATTGTGACAATATTACCACAATCATGAAAGTTCCCCAGTCGTGCTTTGCTAGGCAGCAGCCACTGTCAGCAAAGGAGGCCTGTTCTCAAGGTGCAATATACTCATGTTTCTACCTCCTCTCTCCTACAATCTTTGGTGCAATGAGGAATTGCAAAAGGGATATTGTTTCTGATTATTACACCAGAGATCTCTAGATGAAGGAAGGTGGAAAAATCAGTCAGGAGAACAGACCACTATCACTCTCAGTGTCTTCTGCCCAGTAAAGCAAGATTAGAAGGAAGGGCTGGGCGAGGAGATGATCTAGGATCTTGGCCCTTTTCTGTTTCCAAAGTTAAAGAAATCAGATTTCCACATTATGCCTAATTTCCATGGAATCTCTACATTTTAGGTTATACATTTTTAGGGACATATGGCCTTTTATATGAAATGAGACTTCCACAATCATAAAAGCATTCATGATGGACCAGATTAAAAGCCAAATTGGGCTTCTATTTCTAAATCAGTCAATCCCATGATTATAGGATGCCCAATAAGCAGATCCATCTTACATGTCTTCATATCAGATTATTTGTTCACCTAGTAGGATAGCATTTACTCTGACAGCAACTCTGAGAGTTCTCTTGCAGAGAAGGGACTTTCTCATGAGCCACTATTTGATCTTCTTATGGTGTTTCCAGAGATGGAATGTGGGGTGATTGGCGATGAAATGATATCCACTATCATTGACCTATGGTATAAATAAGCCTAAGCAATCACAGGAATGCTTCAGTTCATGTGTTCTGGTACTATATTCTATTCAGGATGAGGATCTTTGCCATCTGCAGAACTCTCTCAGCTCCAAAAGAAGGATTTCATTATCTAAATCCACACAGTGAGGGCCAGGTTTAGATTTTCCTCAGTATCCAGGTTCATGATTCATGATTGATGCAAAATCCTAGTAGAATATTCTATCCTCTTGGCTATTTAACTGAACTCATTTCTTTCCACTGGCTGATGTATCTAATGTCCTCCCACTGCCATAACACAAAGAGAGCTATCACTGAGTGAAACCATAGCATTGACATAAAGGAAAAAATAATAATTCTCAGTCCTTGACATAAGATAGCCTGAGAAGGATTGGTCTAGAACAATGCTACTCAAAGCATTGGTCTCTGGATTGCTACTGGTCCACAAAGTGTTGGGCTGCAGTAAATTTTCAGGGAAGCAGTAGTTGTTGCCAATGGATATGAATATGGTGCCTGTCCATGGCAAATTGTGGGAAAAACTCTGCTGGTTCCCCACATCAGAAAGGTTAAGAAGCATATATACTTCATAACTGGATTTACCTCCCGGGAACTGAATGTTTGCCCTTGAATCTAAAACAATGCCTATGATAGGGCGTCAAAGAGTAGATCATTATTTCTAAGACAGTTTAAATTGGTTAACTCAGTAGTGCTATAAATTAGGACTTTGGGATCATCTTTTCACATTTCTTTGACCTGTCACGTATCATAGGATCACAGAATTCTAGAGCTGGAAGAGACAACAATGGCTACCTTGTCCAACCTACTGTCACGCAGGCATACCCAGCCATAGCATGCTTAAAAGGTGACCATCCAACCTCTGTTTAAAGACCTCCTTTTCACCACACTATGGGATAGTCAGGGTCAAACAGTTCCTACAGTTTTAAAAAAATCCTCCTAATGTTTAGGTGGAATCTCTTTTCTGGCAATTTGAATTGATTGGTTCACATTCTGTTTTCTTGGGCAGCAGAAAACAAGCTTACTTTGGCCCTTTCCACACTAGACTGCTATTATTCCACTTTCATCATGCTGTGGAATCTTGGGGTTTGTAGTTTACTGAGGCCAAAGAGCTCTCTGGCTGAGAATTCTAAAGGCCCCTCCCTAAAATGCAAACCCCAGGATTCCACAGGAGGCTGAAAGTGGAATAATAACACTATCACAATCTAGTGCAGAAATAGCCTTCATCTCCTACACAACATCCCTTCATATATTTAAAGATAGCTGTAATGTCAAGACTCGCTCTTCTCTTCTCCAAGCTAAGCATACTCAGCCCCCTGAGTCATTCCTCATAAGGTTTAGTCTATAGATCTTGGTCACACTTTCCTGCATATGTGACATCGATGCTGATTCCCTAAGAATCCATGAACTGTCCTGTATGCAGAAGGGCTCTCTGAATTTCTAGTGAATTATACAGAAAGGTTCATGCTATTGCATGGCAGTATGTGACATATCAAAAGAAATGATTTCAAAATCTCTTTCTTTCTTTCTTTCTTTCTTTCTTTCTTTCTTTCTTTCTTTCTTTCTTTCTTTCTTTCCTTCCTTCCTTCCTTCCTTCCTTCCTTCCTTCTTTCTGTGACCCAAGGCAGCCTACAACAAAGATTAAAAACAAAATGCCACTAAACTAATTTGCACTATAAAATTTCTTTTAAAAAAATTAAATAACCACTCCTATTTAAAACACTTCAAGAATTAAAAAACAGAATAAGACAACAATAAAGCACTCTCATTAAAGTCCCCTTGTGCAACAGCCAGTTGACAGCCAAAGGCCTGTCTAAATAAAAAGTGCAATGTACAATGAATCCATACTTAAGGAGGCCCAAGATATATTCAGGTTTGTAAGAACATCTATTGATCATCCTCGTATTATCGGGAAAGTAATAAAAAAATGTCATGGTGAACAGATGTTATCAAACCTTATCAAGCTTGCTGATCTAATATATAAAAGTCAGTTTGTGAGTTTGCCG
Organism: Iguana delicatissima; assembly: GCA_948472985.1. NCBI lineage: Eukaryota > Metazoa > Chordata > Lepidosauria > Squamata > Iguanidae > Iguana > Iguana delicatissima. The sequence continues at coordinate 52,033 of CAOKZL010002581.1, read as the reverse complement.
GTGTCAGGAAGGCAAAGACCTCATATGATTGGATGTGTCAGCCAAGACTTCATATGGCTGGCTACCTGTGAAGATTCTATGGAATACTGGGATTTGCAGTTTAGAGAGAGGCCTTTAGAATTCTCAGCCAGAGAGCTCTTGGGGCTCAGGCTGGTTGCTATAGAGATGAGGCCTAGCAGCAAGGAGAAGGCCAGTGTATTCCCTCAGAAACCAAACCTCTGTATGTTAACAATCTGAATACAGATTGGATTGGAGAATATGGGGGAAAGTTACAGGTACTGGAGAAGGCAGTTTGAGGAAATAGAGACATAGGATATCAAATCTGAGTATTTCAACTGCATCTAATTCCTAAGGTAAAGTAAGGTAATTCCTAAGGTATTTCTAACAAATATTACCTGTGAGAAAATAAAATCCCGGGCAACGCCAGATATATACATTAGTAATACCACAATATTCTGTGCAATCTCTGGCTTGCATTGAAAATGTCAACACAATATGTTCATGCTATGAAAAATTATGCTATTATTAGCTATGCTAGCCATTATTAGGAAACTGAAACAGAGACATATCATAAAGTTCTGTGCAGGTGGAACTATGGTAGGTATTACCATACCTTACACCCCCATCCTATGGGACAGCAAGATTGGTGGGGAATATCATTTTTATATACATTGGACATATTTATGGCTGGGAAATACAAGACCAAAGCCAAGCTGATCTGAGACATCCCAATGCTAAGCGGAGAACTGTCACCAGGTCAGACCTGAGACATGGCCAGACCATAAAGTTCAAATGAGTTTAAGTGGAAAACTCTGGCATTAAAGGGGTTCAAATTAATCTCCAATCTCGGATCTTTGCATTTCAAAAACAGGACCAGATAAGACAATCAGCAACCATCCCTTTTGATCTCACCCACATACCTTTTCAACACTCCCTACTGATCCAAACTTCAAGAAGTTATCATGACTCCCATAAGTTTTGTCACTCTTGTGTTAAAGCAATCACCTATTTTGGAAACCTTTGATCAGTCCCATGAGAAAGTTTACGCTTTTCAGGGTGTAGAAATGGTATTTAAACCCTGACTTTTGTCTCAGAAAATTGTAATATTTTGGACATAATATGTGGTACTCAGACTGTTAGTCCATACTACTCTTAGACGCTGTCTGAGTCTCTCCATTGCATCCCTTTTTTTCAGGACTGGTAACTATCATCCTTTTCATCGCTAATTCCTCTCTGTCCAAACTTTCGTGCCTTATTTTCCAATAGCCTTGTATGGTTTTTGAGAGTGTGTGTTTTCTTCTGTGTGTTCGTCATTCCCAATAAAATATTTTTGTCTATTTTTAAGCTGCAGCTTCTCTGCAATTAGTACTAATATATATGGATGAAAAGAACCTACAATTACCCTCCTCTCACAGGCATCCTTTGAGCCATAATTTCCCCAGATTCCAAAGAGACACTGGCACTGTGGGTGGATCTTAACACCCACCATCTCTTAGGGTAACACAGATCTCACCCTCACTCCTCTAAACCCATCTTTTAAACTTCTATAGCCACTCCCCATACACATAATATAGCCGTTGACTGATTGATGGGAGGGCAACATAGAATCATAGAATCTTAGTCCATCTAGTCCAGTCCCCTACCATGCAGGAATACATTACTAAAGCACTCTTGAAAAATGCCCATCCAAGATCTGTTTAAAGACCCCTATACAGGTGATTCCACCTTCCACCAAGGTATTCCATTCCACTGTCAAACAGCTCGTACAGAAAAAAAAAGTTCTTCCTAATGTTTAGTTGGAATCTCTGTTCTTGTAATTTGAATCATTGGTTTGTGTTCTAGGCTCTGGAGCAGCAGAAAACAAGCAGGCTTCATCTTCTACATGACATCCTGCCAGATCTTTAAAGCTGGCTATCATGTCATCTCTCAGGCTTCTCCAGTCTAAACTTACCCAAGTCCCTATGAAATTGTCCTTCATAAGGCTCGGTTTCCAGATCTTTGATCATCTTGATCACCTTTCTCTGGACACACTCCAGCATACCAAATGCTTTCTTGAACTGTGATATCCAGAACTGGTGTTACTGTGGCCTAGGCCTACCGGAGATAGCATTAGATATCACTTTGATATCAAACAATTTGGCTTTCCTTGCTCCACGTGTTTGCAAGGCCACCGGACAAGCACGCAAACAGGCACAGCCGATAATTGCTGGACATTCCATTCTCCACCCAGGCAGGTCAGACACAGCCGGTTCATCACTTCAGGGACCTCTCCGGCAAACACCTCCTTACATATGCGCGATACTAACAAAGGCTTCCTGCCCCGAGCAGGCTACTGGACAAAGGTTGTGCTGTCCACAGGTAAGTGCTGCGTATTTGCATACTGGCTACACTATTGTTAATTCAGCTCTGATTCCATCATGCAAAGTTGTGACCTTTCCGAGACATTGTCTCACACCCAAAACTCATTGTTTTTCTCTGAGTAAGGCATGGCCCACAGTCACAATTCACCCTATAAAAACCCCTGATTCCGAGACCTTCCTCGGAAAGCTCAAACCACTCCACAGTTCCATCCCGCCTTGCTGCTGCATTGCCTGGCGAGCTCCCCTCAGCCAATCGAGCTGAGTCTCTTCTCTGCACCCCCGGTTTCTCTCTCAAAGTCCAGGACAACGAGGCAGGTGTCATATCACCCATTTCCCTCTGAAAATCCCTATCCCCAATTCAATCTCTGATTCCTTAGTTGTCTGTGTGACTGTGGTGTCTTTAATATTTGTCTGTACTCAATAAAACATCACTTTTATCACTTTAAACCCACCTGGCTGCTTGACTGACCTGACCCCGTAGACGCTGAGTTGCAAGATCCTGCTAAGTTACCTTGCCTCTCGCTAGCTTAAGTGAGTGCTCCAGCTAATTTTCCCCAAGGTTGTGTTTTATTGTTTGGTTATTTAGTGTCCTTCCCGGGATCCCCAGAAATCAGGGTAACACTGGATACAATATTCCAGGTGAAATGTGACCAAGGCAGAACAGGGTGACACTACTAACTCCCTTTATCTGGACCCCATACTTCTGTTGAGACAGCAAAGAATTGTATCCACTTTCTCACTCTCCACATCACACTGTTGGCTCATGTTTAGTTTGTAGTCTACTAAGACCCCTAGATCCTTTTTACACGCACTGCCTTCAAGCCAGGTGTCATTCTTCCTATGTGTTCTTGTAGCTGGGCTTATAGTGACAGGGATCCTCCGAGACCTCCAGGGATTCTAGAACATTGTGTCATTGCTATGCATAAGGAACATGAGCAACATGGACTGGCTTCTGATAGGCATCTGCTTCACAATTGTGGGCAAGATGCTGCTGCACTAGATATGCCTTTGCTTGTCTAAGAGAACTATTCACATTCCCTATTAGTTTGCTGGTTAACTCTGACCATTCTGTTCATTTTAGCCATGGTTTTATATTTTTCCCGCAAAGCTTAAACCCTGGACAGAAAATACAAGCTGTAATAGCCTTTAAAACAATAAACAATATTCTAATACATCAACTCCTGAATATATCTGAAAAGAATGTAATGTACCCCATTGTACCTTCTCTGGCTGGCACTCCATGTGTTCTTGAAGAATAACCCATCAAGAGTTTCTACCATTACCATTTCATCAAGAACATTAGGCCACAAAATTTCCTTATTAGTGAGCCTTATAAATAATAGGATGTTCAGTCTTTCAGATGACATGCAGCCTTTATAGCACTGCCTGAGGCTTCTTCTCTTGCTGTACTAGTTGAAATCTGTACCACATTTGAACCATGGAGAAATTCAGTCCCTTCCTTGCTTTCCTTTCCTGGATGCTCTTGTTTTCTCCAGGTAAGGTATACATCAATTTTTAAAAAAAAAAATCAAATGTGTTTATGTCCCAAAAAATCTGCATGTCCTTCAGTTGAAAGTTGTCACTTCAAGGGTCATGAAGGAGCAGCCTTTTTAGTCTTTGAAGAAGCTGCTGTCATTACCATCTACCCGGTCCTGTACCATAAGTACTATTTTGGTTTTGGTCTCCGTTGGAGATAGTGTAGTGCTTAATGAAGGGAATCAGGCTAATTTGAATATTCTCTAGAAGAACATTCAAAACCTTAGAGAATTTCAGGACTTCAAGCACCATCATAATTTATGTTCTTGGTCAGTAGACTTTTATTTGCACAGCTATATATCACGAATATAAAGTAGTTCAAATGTTGGACTAGAGCTCTGAGAGACCAGTGTTTGAATCAGCCATGGAACCTCACTGAGTGAACTAGGACAAGTCACATGATCTCAATCATAGGCCATTTCCACACTACATTGTTATAGTGCTATTATTCCACTTTAACATCCTATAGAATCCTGGAGTTTTCAGTTAAAGGGAGGGCATTTAAAATTCTCATCCAGAGAGCTCTGGATGAGCCCTAGAACTCCACAGGATATTGAAAGTGGAATAACAGCCCATAACAGTGTTGTGCAGAAATGGCCTTAGAGAATGTCCATGGCAAATTTCCTTTGAATAAATCTTGTCAGGAAAACCCAATGATGTGTATTGCTGGACTACACAGGAAAACCCAATGATAAGGTTACAATAAGTCTGAGTTGACACAATGGCATATAGCTAACTAAAATGAGCAAACAGTAATATTCTTGTCCGTGACAAGAAAGACTATCTTGACAAACCAAATAAGTCAAGGTTTACTTTCCTTCTGCATTTTTCATTTACCTCCCTGTACCTATGTGGGTTTTTGTTTTGGTTTTAGGTACTTGACTGAATCTTATAGCATTATATCCTCTGTGACAGGCCCTTACTTCTCCCCGATTGTTGTGGCAGTTCCCAATCTGATAAAGCACACTGTCTTTACTGCACAGCTCTGCCTCCACCCTTATAAGACCACCTCTGTGTAAAAGGGTGAAGGATTCTCAAGGTTAGAACCAGTTAATAATTTTATGGTAGCATATTTTCTGTGTTACTTTATATACTGTACACAATTCAAGCTGAGCCAGTGCTTACAAAGATAAACAGTAACATTTATTAAGATAGTAATAAGAGTAAAGTAACGTGCTAAGAGTTAATATGTAGGTCAAGGATAATACATTTCTTCTGTGTAATTTTCAGACAATATTGTTACCGTGTTTACTGGGAGACTCCAAAATGTGGTCAACCATAGGTGGGGAAAATTAGCTCAGAGCACTGCTTTAGTGTTACGAGAGGCAGGGTAACTTAGCAGGATCTTGTAACCCAGTGCTTACGGAGTCAGGCAAAGTCAAGAAGCAGACTGGTTTGAAAGTAATGAATGATCTTTATTAAATACAGGCACACAATGTAAGCAACACACGCACACAGACAGCTAAGGAAAATAAAGGTATGAGTAAGATAGCGGGATTTTCAGAGGGATAGATGGTTTGGGTGATATGACACCTGTTCCTGAAACCTGGAAGAAGATAGAGAGCAATGCTGGTGTTTGGTGTATCTCCGCATGTGGAGCTGAGGGGAAGCTCGCCAAGCAATGCAGCAGCAAGGCGGTTGGTACTCAGGAGCGATCCAAGGAAGGTCTCGGAATCAGGGTTTTTTATAGGGAGAAGTATGACTGCAGGATCTGCCTTACTCAGGGACAACAATGAGTTTTGGGTGCGAGACAATGTCACAATTTAGCATGATCGAGTTAAGTCCGAACTGACAAAGAGGTAGACTGTATGCAAATGCTCAGTGCTTGGCATTTAAGCTTCTAGCTTGCTAAGTTACCTGCTCGGGGCAGGGAGTCCTTTGTAAACAGCATGCATACATAATGAAAGTGTTTGCAGAGAGGTCTCCTAAAGTGGTGATCTAGCTATTTCTGGCCTGCTTGTACTGTCTTGGGATATTGCAGCGTTTGATGGCCGAGCCTAGTTCTGTGCTCGTCCGGGGGCCTCACAAACACGTGGAGAGGGGTGGTATGGTAAGGCCGAATTATGATATCAAAGTGATATCTAGTGCTATTGCCAGGCAGGCCTAAACTGCAGTAACAATATAACAGGTAACTCCATGCTCAGAAGCAGTTCAATTATATCTAGACTTTCATATAAGGCACCAGTATCATGCAACAGCCCCTTGATTAAACTTCCACCAGAATCTTCACCTCCCTCAATCTAGATCACACTTTCTGACCAGATCTACTAGGGTTTAATCACTCCTCTGCCTGTCTCTAGGCTTCCACTGAGAACTAACCCTCCCAAAACAGTCACACTGTCTAAGGGACTCTACTCTCAAGCTTCTTGCTAGGCTCTCACTGAAGGAATTCAAATGCCCACAGGTACTTGACTTTCAACCACAAGCACTCCGACACACTACCAGGCTGGCTTTCTCTCCTGAGGTGCTATTCTGATCGCCTAGCAACCTGCTTCTGGACTGATTTGGAACTTCAGATAGCTACACCCCCAGAATTTCACCATACCCTCAACTTTCCCTATTTGGCAAAGACAATCACAAACAATCTTCTGTCATTCCAGCTTTACAGCTGCTTTTAAAATGTCCCAATTTCTTTCTCCTCCTCCTCTCAATTTCCTCCTTTGTCCTCAGTTAACTTCAACTGCTGCAAACTGAGTTCAAAGTGCAAAAGTGCAAAATCAGTTTGCACTCATTTAAATCAGCAGGAGAGAGGGAAGAGAATGGGATGTAATCCCAGCCTTCCCTATGGGCTCCAGCAAAAACAAACTGGTGCAGACTCTCCTAGCTTTCTCCTTAGTACATTTTGCCATCTTGTTGTTAGTCCACACATATCCTGATTTTCATCTATGAAGTGTTGAACAGTATATATTGTCTTGATTTCAAATCTGTTTTTATATCATTTAATTTATAGCTGACATCATAATTATTTTTCAAAGTTATCATTATCCCAGGAGAGTGAACGTGGAGGAATGCTTTCCATTCAATTAACATGTCCCCTGCTCATTGCAGGAATCAGTGGTACCATAGATTCTGCGGCAGAATGTGAAAAAGCTCAAGCTTGGTGCATGCCACAACCATGTGACATTGGCCCTATGCAGATTGGAACTTGTAGGGCAGGCACTTTTTGCTGTTTGTCGATGTAAGGTTTTTCTCTTTGTTTAACAGAATCAAAAGATGTACTCAGCATCAATACTTTCAGTGTTTTAATTCAAGAAAGTATTCTACAGAATCACTCCTTCATTTGGAAAAGTTTGTGCTTGCAACTAGATCAATCTGCATCAGTAAAAGAACTATAATCTGCAGCTTGATAGAGCTGTCTTGGATCAGATTCAAGATCTATAGGGATGTAATTATTCACTAAGGCTCCTCTCAAAATTAACAGCAAGTAATTTCAGCAGTTTTCTTCCTGTTGTGGGAAAGCCTCTGAAAACCACACAAGTTTTGAAGTTTGGGATTTATTCTGCACAAAATTTGGGATTTGTTCTACGCAAAATTCACACATAGTTGTTTTGCATAGAAAACATCATTTTTTGCACCAGAGACAGTATTTCCTGTGTGTAAATTAATATTTCAATGCAGAACTATTAATTCCTGCACAGAAAATGCTATTTTCTCTGCAGAAAATACTGTTTTCTATATAAATCAACCATATGCAAATTTTATGCAGAATGAATCCCAAATTACAGCATTTTCTGTAGAGAAAACAGGACTTTTTGTGCAGGAATTAATAGATCTGCATTGAAATATTATTTTCCATGCAGAAAATTTTGTTTCCTGCACAGAACATAGCACTTTCTGTTCAGGAATTAATAGTTTTGCACTGAAATATTATTTTCCAGACTGGAAATGTGTGGAATTTTGCACAGCATAAGTCCTGAGCTGTGAAATTTCTTATCAGTTTAGAATTCTTCTCATCAGGGTTTCTCAACACTCAAAAAACAAAACAAAACTGGAGAGCATTGATGAAAATCCACACAATGGCCAAGCAGTTATAAATAACTAGGTAACCAGTTACTATGGGAAGCTCAAAAGAAAGACAACAGTGTGACAGCAGCTTCCTATTCATGTTCCCCAATAATTTATATACAGAAGCAGAGGGAGAGGCCAAGATCTTACCTTAGGGTTTGCATTATACAGTTCTGTTATACAACCTTTATGCTAAATGGCAATATCGTCCTACTGAAGCAAGGCACCAATGTGCAAACAGTGTACAATGAAGCACACAGAGGCACCCATGTGCAATGCTTGTTCAGGTGTGATGGTTTTTGCATGCACAATGGCACACCGAGATCAACTTCTGAAAACTTGAACAATATGAAAATGTTCTACATTGGACAAAAAAGTTCAGTCACTTCCGTAAGGGAACTCAGCATATTCCAAAGACACTAATAAAATTCTGGTTAATATGTATGCTCATTGGCTAGTATAGACTACATCGTCTATGAAAAGTGTCTGACCCTTGTTAAAGTTGTTAAAAAGGGAAGTGGATTGTGTTTTCTTGCCAATGCTATAACAATAGTGTTGAAGGCCATCCACACCATTTTCCATAGCACCATATCCTTCCTTCTATAACTACTTTGGTGGTGAAAGGAAAGTGAACATTTAGCCTGGAGAAGTGAAAGCTAAGAGATGAAATAATATCTATGTTTAAATATTTGAAGAGGTATCACTGAGCTCAGTGTTAAGAGAAACATGCACAGGAAATGGAAGAAGGGGAAACCACCAAAGAAGAATTTAAGCAGGTAGCCTGGAGATGTAGGGAGGAGGTCAGAAAGGCTAAAGCACAGAATGAACTTAGGCTGGCCAGAGACATTAAAAACAATAAAAAGGGCTTTTTAAAATATGTCTGCAGCAAAAGGAAAAAGAAGGAGACGATAGGGTTGCTGCACAGAGAAGATGGTGAATTACTCACAGGGAGAAGAGAAAAGGCAAAACTGCTTAACACCTTCTTTGCCTCAGTTTTTTCCCAAAAGGATACAAGCACTCAACCTGGCGGTTGGGGAGCAGGGGAGGAAGCAGGGAAAATGAGGCACATGATAGGTAGAGAGGTGGTACAGGAATACCTGGCCACACTGGATGAATTCAAGTCTCCAGGGCCAGATGAATTGCATCCTAGGATATTAAAAGAGCTGGCAGAGGTCATTTCGGAACCGCTTGCTATAATCTTTGAGAAATCCTGGAGGACAGGAGAAGTTCCTGCAGACTGGAAGAGGGCAAATGTTGTCCCCATCTTCAAGAAGGGAAAAAAAGAGGACCCAAATAATTATCGCCCAGTCAGCCTGACATCAGTACCCGGAAAGATCCTGGAGCAGATCATTAAGCAGTCAGTTGCTAATCACTTAGAAAGCAAGGCGGTAATCACGAGAAGTCAACATGGATTTCTCAAAAATAAGTCATGCCAGACTAATCTTATCTCTTTTTATGATAGAGTTACTAGCTTGATAGATGAAGGGAATGCTGTGGATGTAGCATATCTCGATTTCAGTAAGGCCTTTGAGAAAGTTCCCCATGACATTCTTGCAAAGAAACTAGTAAAATATGGTCTGGACAGGGCTACTGTTAGTTGGATTTGTAATTGGTTGACCGACTGAACCCAAAGGGTGATCACGAATGGCTGCTTTTCATCCTGGAGGGAAGTGACTAGTGGGGTGCCGCAGGGTTCTGTCCTGGGCCCAGTGCTGTTCAATATCTTCATCAACAACTTGGATGAAGGAATAGAGGGCATGCTCATCAAATTTGCAGATGACACCAAAATGGGAGGGGTTACTAATATGCCAGAGGACAGGATCAAAATTCAAAATGATCTGGACAGATTGGAGAGCTGGGCCACGGCTAACAAAATGAAATTCACAGAGAGAAGTTTAAGGTCCTACACTTAGGTAGAAAAAATGGAATATGGAAATATAGGATGGGGGACACATGGCTGGATAGCAGTATGTACAAAAGGGGTCTAGGAGTCTTAATAGATCACAAGCTGAACATGAGTCAGAAGTGTGAAGCGGCAGCCAAGAAAGCCAATGTAATTCTCGGCTGCATCAATAGGAGTATGGTGTCTAGATCGCAGGAGGTACTGGTACCACTCTACTCTGCTTTGGTTAGCCCTCATCTGGAATACTGTGTCCAGTTCTGGGCACCCCAATTCAAGGAGGACATGGTCAAGCTGGGGCAAGTCCAGAGGAGGGCGACCAAAATGGTGAGGGGCCTGGAAGACATGCCCTATGAGGATAGATTTAGATTGCTGGGGATGTTTAGTCTGCAGAAGAGAAGGTTAAGAGGGGACATGATAGACATGTTTAAATATTTGAAGGGATGCCATATAGAGGAGGGAGAGGGCTTGTTTTCTGCTGCTCCAGAGACCAGGACAAGGAGCAATGGATTCAAGCTGCAGGAAAGGAGATTCCACCTGAAGCTCAGGAAGAACTTCCTGATGGTCAGGTGTTACCCTGTTTACTGGGTGTCCCGTGAGGAACACCAAAATGTACTCAACTATAGGTGGGGCAAATTAGCTCAGAGCACTGCTTTAGCGTTATGAGAGGCAGGGTAACTTAGCAGGATCTTGAACCCAATGTCTGCGGGGTCAGGCCAGTCAAGAAGCAAACCGTTTTGAAAGAATAAATGAGATCTTTATTAAAATACAGCCAAACAGTGTATGCAACTCACTCACTCAGATAACTATAGAAAATAAAGGTGAGAGTGGGATAGAGGGATTTTTCAGAGGGAGAGTTGGTTTGGGTGATGCGAAACCTGTCCTGAAGTCCGGGAGCGATGCTGGGGTTCAGTGTGGCTCAGCACGTGGAGCTGAGAGGAGGCTTGCCAAGCAAAGAGGCAGCAAGGCGGTCTGGAACTCGGGAGCAATCCAAGGAGGGTCTCGGAATCAGGGGTTTTTATAGGGAGAAGTGTGACTGCAGGCTATGCCGTACTTGGTGAGAACAATGGATTTTGGGTGCGAGACTAAGCCTTGGAAAGGTCAAAATTTAACATGATTGAGTTAGGTCCGAATTGACAAAGGAGCAGCCAGTATGCAAATGCGCGATGCTGGACAGTTCAGCTAGTCAAGTTACCTGCTCGGGGCAGGGAGTCCTTTGTAGGTGACGAGCATACATAATAGGGTGTTTGCCGGGAGGTCTCCTGAAGCTGCGATCTGGCTATTTCTGGCTTGCCCGTATTGTTTAGGAATATTGCAGCAATCAGCCACCAAGCCTAGTTTCGTGCTTGTCTGGGGGCCTCACAAACACGTGGAGAGGGGTGGTGGAAGAAAGTCGAATTATTGATATCAAAAGGATATCTTTATGTTATCACCAAGGTGGCCTAGAAGCTGCAGTAACACAGGGCTGCCCGGCAGTGGAATATGCTGCGTCAGAGTGTGGTGGAATCTCCTTCTTTGGAGGTTTTTAAGCAGAGGCTGGATGGCCATCTGTTGGGAGTGCTTTGAGGGTGTTCCTGCATGGCAGGGGGTTGGACTGGATGGTCTGTGTGGTCTCTTCCAACTCTACATTTCTAGGATTCTAGGATTCTATGGTCAGATGAAGGATGGAGCTAGCCTGTTTTCTGCTATTCCAGAGTCACAGAGCGATGGCTTCAAACTTCAGGAAAAGAGATTCCACCTAAACATTAGGAAGAACTTCCTGGTAGTAAGAGCAGTTTGACTGTGGAATATGCTGTCTCAGAGTGTAGTGGAGTCTCCTTCTTTGAAGGTTTTTAAACAGAGGTTGGATGGCCATATGTTGGGAATGCTTTGATGCTGTATTCCTGCATGGCAGGAGGTTGGACTCGACAGCTCTTGTGGATTCTTCCAACTTTAAGATTCTATGATTCTGTGATTCATTTCTCCCAGTGTATTCTCATGTCATACTGTTCCTAAGCTCATATCTAAGCTAAAAGTGATCCACACCACGTTATCATGCATTGACATTCATATTGAAGAGCTATGTATGTAGAATATTGTCCTTGTTCGTAGAAGTATAACAAAAAATATTTCTAAATAAAACATTATCTTTCTACAGAAACACTGGACCAATGAGTTAGTACTTTGGAAAGTAACAATCACTCAGCAACAATTAACTTCTCACCAAAGACTGATCCTGCGCATCTTAAGAAAATGATGTCGTGGAATGGAAATTATACATTGCTGTTTGTATGATTTACTCTGTGCCATTCAACATATGCACAATGTGTCAGATAAACAGATGATGTATTCCAGAAAGGTTTCTGCCCATATGTGAAGTCTATCTATTGCACTGGGGGGAAATTATTTTTCTTTTCCATGTCCAAAGGTGGAGAAATCATTGGGCATTTTTATTGTTCCCATCATTTATGCTTCCTCTGGGCTTTGAATTTGAAGTGCTGTTAGAAGCATCTTTCAGATCCAATACAGCTGTCCCCCCTCCGCCATTTATGCAATATGTGTCAAACACAAGGCCTGTGAGCTGAATCTGGCTCACTAGGTCATTTTATTTGGCCCTTGTACCTCTCCTGCAGCTGCAGCACTCCACCTGCCTGGTGAGCTCGATCCCCACATTGAGGGCCCCTGGCTGCCGGTATCCGGAAGAGGGACCCAGCAGCCAGCATTCGTGATCTACTTCTACTTCTGACTGCTCCACTGTCCAAGTCTCACCATCAAAGCATTGCCATGGGTTACCATGGCAATGCTCCATGAGGCTCGCAAGTGTTGGAATACCAGCAACCAGGAGCCCTCAATGTAAGGACCCAGCGCATCAGGTACAGAAAGGAGCAAGGAGGCAGAAGGAGGCACAGAGAGGATCTGGGAGGCAGAAAAAGACACAGAGAGGGTCTAGGTGGAGAGAAAGTGGCAGAGAGAGCACCTGGGGAGCAGAAAGTGGCACACTTTGGTTATACTGACCAATTCTATGTCACATTACAGAGATATAGGGACCATAAACTACAATCAAATAGCCTCAAAATATCCAAGAAAAGAAAAGTTGATGCAGAAGGAAGGTAATTTAAAAATCAGTAATAATCAAATGTTAATATGATAAAAGAGTAAACACACACACACATATACATAGATATACATATACAGCCTTATAGATAAATCCAGCCCTTCGAAGGCAACCATAATGCTGATGCAGCCCAAGATGAAATTAAGTTTGACACCCCTGATTTATTAGTGGCAAAGCAGTAGTAGTTACTGTTGTTAATTACCATCAAGTCAACTTCAACTTACTATGAGCTCCAAGTCACTTTGTCATCAACAGCTTTGCCCAGATCTTGCAAAGGCAGAGCAGCTGGGGATTCCATGATTGAATCTATCTACCTGTAACATGGTCTTCCTCATTTCCTACTGTCTTGGGAATTATTGTCTTTTCTAGCGAGTCATGTCATCTCATGAAACGTCAAAAGTACAGCAGTCTCAGTTTAATCCTCTTGGCCTCCTAGGAAGAGTTCAAACGTTGTTCTTGGATCCAGTGATTTGTCTTTTTAGCAGCCCTTGGTATCTGCAAAATTCTCCTCCAGCAGTACAAATGATTTGATTTTATTCCTATAAGCTTTCTTCACTGTCCAGTTTTCACAACCATACACAGAAATTGAAAATACAACGGCATAGAGTACCCTGACTTTTTCTAGTTCTTGCAAAGACACCCTTCCAAGTCCTAGTACTCTTCTGATTTCTTGACTTCAGTCCCCATTTTGATTAATGACTGAGCCAAGAATTCTTTCACTGTTCCCTTGGATATAATGAAATGATCCAAAGGAGTAGAGCCACCCAGTAGTGCTGGTTTTGATAAGAAAGTCAACCAAAAAAAGGGAGGAGTGGATCCTGTGTCCTTTTAGCCCTAGATCAGGGGTGAGCGACTGTGAAAGACTAGAGGGATAAATTAAGCACCAAAAGACCTTGGAGGGCTAAATCCCTGGTCACATCCCACAGCAAAATACCAAATTATATTTTCTCCAAAATGCCCTCAAGTGGGTATGGGAGCATTTTTCAGGGCCCTGATGGGCCATTTCAGACCCAAGTGAAGCCTTCTTTTAAAACAGAAAGTGATCAGAAATTAGTTCCTACTTCTGTAAAAAGCCATCCCTGGGCCTAAACTCTAAAATCTTCTCTAGAGAGCATTTGGAGACAAAAGTTTTGTTTTTTCATTTTTAACCTTGTATCTTAGCAGGGGAGAAAAATGTCCCTGGAGTGGCCTGTGGCCTGTAGGCTACACTTTTGCCCACTCCTGCCATACAAGCTGCTTTGTTTTGTTTTGTTTTGTTTTTTTATATATATCTTTTTTATTAAAACAAATATATACATCAGACATCTCTACATTGTTACATCATTACCATTTTCTTCATCATTAAAACCTAACATAAACAATGAAGATTTATCCTTGTCCCATAATCAACCTTACATTTTCATAATATAGTTTCATTATCAGAATTTAAATCTTTCTATTCAGCCACCTCACTTCCTGCTTTCTTTGACTTGGTTCTTTGATTACCTCTAATACCTTTCCCCTCTACATTTATTGTCATTCTTCGTTGTTGACTGTCCTATTCAGTTGTTGCTTTAGCTTTCTTGACTCTTCTCACTTATTCTATAGTATAATCCTTACACTACTCATTACAGATCTTTTCCCAGTTTTCCTCAATATATTTCTTAATTTCTATCATTCCAATCTTTTTGTCTCCTCTTTTTTCTCCTTTCATAGCTCTCGATAAACTGTCTAAAGTTGCGTATTCTTGAACTTTATTAAGCCACTCTTCCAATTCTGGAGCTCTATTCCTTTTCCAATATTTAGCATATGTTATTCTTGCTGCTGTTGTCATATACAATATACTGTTCTTATGTTTATTTTGCTCTTTCGTTAATTGATGTAGCATGTTTAACAAAAATATTTCCCGCGTCAGCGGTATTTTTATGTTCAGAATTTCTGTAATTGCTTTATGTACCTTTTTCCACATACAAGCTGCTTTGAAACTTATAGATGCTAACTTCATTGTGAAAGATGCTCTAAAAAAAATTGCACAGTATTTGCAACCCATTCTGTTTCCCATTCATTCTTCTGAACCAGAGTGGGGAAAGTTCATCCTGTGAGCTATATGCAGTTCATAAGATCATTTGCATGACCTCTAAGATTCCCATGCCTCCCTGCAACTGTGACCCAAGCTCTACTTCTAATTGTATCAAACTATGTCAGTAACATGATTGTACCCCTGGTTGATATAGCCATGTTGGAACTGCCTCAAGGACTAGCTAATTTAGCATTCTTTTCACACATTGGCCAAGGAGCTAACAATGGCCATTTCTGCACTACCCTGTTATAGTGCTATTATTCCACTTTCAATCTCCCATGAAATCCCAGGGTTTGCAGTTTAGGGAGAGCAATTTAGAGTGCTCAGCCAGAGAGCTACAAACCCCAGAATTCCACAGGAAGTTGAAAGTGGATTAAGAGCACTATAAGAGCACTATAACATCGTAGTGTAGAAAGGCCCAATAACTAGCCCTCCAGTAGGTATGGGAAGTCAGCTGAGTGTATATACCCGATACGTGAGCATGAACGGCCACAGTTTGTAACCACAAATTTGAACCACAATTAATTCCCCTTTCCTATTTACAATTCATATTGCTCACAAAAAAATGAAATGCTGGTCGTCTTGTAGAACCTTGGCCTCATATTTCCTTTCTCATTCTTTTCCTTAAAAATTATTGCACTCTGTTTCCCAAAGTCTACATTACTTTGTTTTCTTCTCACAGGTGAATCATCGAGTCTTGCCACCTTTTATTTTTCATACTGAGCATGAAGAGAAACCAGAGTCACTGAAACTGCAAATGCTCATGTTTGGCTATCTCTCACACAAAATGAACAATGTTACTTGCAAAATTATTTGAAGTACATTGCAACAAGCCATAGAAAATTCAAATCTACTCTCCTACAGAATGCTCAAAGTGGTGATCTCTGGACTGGTGCCAGTCTCTAAGCCACTGGTTGCTGGTCCCTGAAAAAATTTCCAGGAAAGAAAGAAACAATTGTACCCAATGGGCACTTGGAATGCAATTCTTCACTATATTTCTTCTTGAAGGAAGCAACAAGTTTTATTAAAATTTTCTTCCCACTGTGAAAAAGTCTCTAAAAACCATGCTTTTATTATTCTGCAGAAAATTCCCACATTTTTCTGCATAGAAAAGAATGTGTCTATGCATAAGTATTATTTCCCACAGAAAATGATGTTTTCCGAACAGAAAGATGTGATTTCCAATGCTATGCAAACCCTGTGCAAACTTTGCACAGAATAAATCTCCAATTAGAGTATCTTCTGCAAACAAAATAACATTGTCTGTGCAGAATATAGTGTTTCTGCATAGGAAGGTAATTTCTGGTGCAGAAAATGTTGTTTTCTTCACAAAACAACCATGTGCAAGTTTAGGGAGAATAAATATGAAGATTCACAACAATCTAGGATTCTTCACATCAGGGTTTCTCAACACTAGGAAAAAAAATGTTTTTCCCCATTTTCCTAATATTTTTGAATATTTGTCCATCCCCAAAGAGCATAATTTAGTACCAGTCTGTGGCACATTGAGGAAAAAGTAACTGATGGTCCTTGACATGAGGAAGCCTCAGAAGCACTGCTGTAGGAGATACTCCTAAACCAGTATTTGGTTGGGTGATGTTGTATGAATGTCATAAAGGTGATGTCTCTGCCCTATTGATATGAAGAATGTTCCAAAATAAATTCTAGGCCATGCTCACAATCAAATCTGACTTTTCCTCCCCTATCATTCTAGGCCTGGGGTTGGCAATTTTGGTCAGCAAAAAGTAATGAAAAACTGAGAATGGGCTATAAGTCCATTTCTGGTTTTGGAAAATGGACATTTCTCTGTATTGTGGGGGATTGAGACAAGATTTGCCTAAAGGAGGAATCCCACTCTTGAGGGCCCAGAAGAGGTAATACTTTTCTTTTTCTGGAAAGGGGGTGATTTCATGGAGTGTGAGAGAACTACAGAGAAAACGAAAACAGTTGGAGGGAGTGTATGTAGCTATAGTACCATTCTTTATTGACTTGCTCTTGAAGAAATTCTCCTTGTTGCTTCTGTTAACAGAAATGGTGGGGGGAGAGCATGCTGACTGAACTCTGGTTATCCAAAGATGCTACCTGGCAGGCATTATGTCAACCTTGCAAGTGAATTCTGCGTACCAAAGTGCAGTCAATGTTCATCAGGAGTTCTTGTCATGTGATCATGAAAATCTCTGAAGATGATGAAGAAGCCACCTAGATCCATTGACTCACAAAACAGATTAATACAGAAAATAACCCTGTCTTTCTGTGCGAAGACCAAGTAATGATGTGAAGGATTTCAACAATAATCCAGAAAGTTCACCAAAATATTGAAATACCTCTTAGGATTTCAACAATTGTGACATTTATTAAAGTTTGCTGTCCATCTTTTAGAACTGATGGATTCAAATTACAAGAAAAGAGATTCCACCTAAACATTAGAAAGAACTTTTTTAATATTGTAAGGCAGTAGAATAAATTGCATCTCCATCTTTAAGCCTTATTCCACCACCCCTCTCCACGTGTTTGTGAGGCCCCCAGACAAGCACAAAACTAGGTTCTGCACTTAACTGCTGAAATATTCTCAAACAATACAGGCATGCCAGAAATAGCCAGCCTCTCTGGCAAACACCACATTATGTATGCGCACAACCTACAAAAGGCTCCCTGCCCCGAGCAGGCAACTTGACAAAGGCTGAGCTATCCACTGTCAAGCGTTGCGCATTTACATACTGGTTACACCATTGTTAATTCGGCTCTGATTCCATCATGCTAAATTGTGATCTTTCGGAGATATTGTCTCACACCCAAAACTCATTATTGTCCCCGAGTAAGGCATAGCCTGCGGTCACACTTCTCCCTATAAAAACCCCTGATTCCGAGACCTTCCTCAGATCGCTCCAGAGTTCCAACTGCCGCATTGCTTGGTGAGCTTCCCCTCAGCCCCACGTGCTGAGATACACCAAACCCCAGCATCGCTCTCTATCGTCTTCCGGGCTTCAGGAACAGGTTTCGTATCACCAGAACCAACTATCCCTCTGAAAAATCCCGCTATCTTACTCACACCTTTATTTTCCTTAGTTATCTGTGTGCTTGTGTTGCTTACGTTGTGTGCCTACATTTAATAAAGATCATTCATTGCTTTCAAACCGGTCTGCTCCTTGACTTGGTCTGGCCTCGTGAACACTGAGTTACAAGATCCTGCTAAGTTACCCTGCCTCTCATAACGCTAAGCAGTGCTCTGAGCTAATTTTCCCCACCTATAGTTGAGCACATTTAGATGTCCCTCACGGGACCCCCAGTAAACAGGGTAACAATCTTTCAGGAGTACTTTATTTCGAAGTTTGTGCATGGTAGCAGGTTGGACTAGATGGCCCTTGTTGTCCCTCCAGCTCCAAGATTTATTATTCTGTTATCTCTTTACAAGAGGAGAATAATAAAACCACATTTCAATTATTGTTGAAGTCCTTGCTGTACTGACTTGAATATACTTTTTAGCTCGTTTCTTTTTATGTGCTATGAGCTATGGACCACAAAATCTACACATCAGATAAATTCCGTAGTTATTGTACTATATTGTTCTTATAACTTGTGTCTTCTTTTGTCATGCATCAAGAGTTCCTCACATCATGCACTTTGGATCAAAAACATTAATGCATAGTTCTTCAGGATAAGTACATCACAGAGCCCTATTGACAGGTGGGCATTTGACAGATTAGATGACACAGAACTTTGACTTACAAGGCAAGTGACTCAGTCTCCTATTCTTGGTCTCCTCATTGAAACTTGAGTCAAGCTTCAACCATGCAGATCTCCAGCTTCTTCATCGCTGTCATTCCATGAACGGTCTTGATTCTTCCGGGTAGGTCATTTATCAATCCCATTAATAGACCACGTCCAAGAAAGCAAAGCTTCACATATACCATGGTGAGTGATGCACCTGTTCTTCTGTTCAGATGTAAAACCTTACTTATTTCATTCCTGCATGTAAGATGAATGGTTTCAAGCATTTTCTCCCCACTAAGAGAGAGTAAAAGAGCATCTAAATATTTATTGATTATTTTTAGCTCTTTGGGACTTCATGTGAAAAAGAAATATTTCTACAAAAAAATTATTTTTTCTTGCAAAAATTTTACACAGAAAAAAGTGTATTTTACCCAAAATGCACTATTTTCAGTGTTAGACTGTTATTTTCTGAAGAAAAACAGGAGCAAGATCCTATACTACACTGGTGGATCATAAAGTTCTTCCAGGAGTAGATACATCTCATCCCCTTTCCCTGCTTGCTTGATCCATCTCTTTTCCAGCTGGACACTCCTCCCCACTGCCACTTAAAGGCCAGGGAAGGATGAGGAAAATGAGGGGCAGCCAGGCAAATATCTGGTTCTATTTCTGTAGCCAGCAGCAGGAACACAATGCTATCATCTTGGGCCTCTGAAGAAATGCCCGAGATACAGAATAAGACCTTTTTCTTCCTCTGGGTGATCTTTTTCTTCCTGTGGGAGACATTAGGGGTGGAAAAGATGATAGTTATCAATCCTGAAGAAGGAGATTGCAGTGGAGGGGCTCAGAAAGCGCTGAGGGTAGTATGGAGGAATGACAGTCTGGGGCACTACATACTACAACTGGCTGTGGTCAAAGCTAGTGTTTTTATACCCTATTTCACACCCTGAAGGGGTGCATTGACAAAGCCATAATGGCTTTTCCCCGGGACTGACAAAGGGGTCCAGAATGGTCTGACTGCTTAACTCTGGAGTGACAAAACATTGATGAGACTCATGACTATCACTTAATGTTCAGCCAGGTAGGGTGCACAGGGGAAAATCTTCGTAGTGTAAGATTGAGGGATGGTCTTGATTGCTCATCAATCTGGGCAGTTCATCTTTCATTGTATTCAAAAATGCCAAGAGCCTGAAGCGATGAAGGGATTAGCACAAACCCCTAAACGTTGTGGTTTTCATGACTCCAAACACGTTTCTCGTCAGTGTGACCCTGACTGTGTTCTCTGGTCATCAAAAAGTTCAATTTATGAAAACCTCATATCTTGCAGGAGGCATGGTAGCGTATGGTAGCACAGCAGGTGGAGATGCTGAATTCCTCCATCACAATGATCAAAAAAGTATATGTTCAGGTATACATTCAGGTATCTACCTATTGCAGAGGGGAGCAAAATGGATGCAATCCTCACCCAAAATAAGATTTCTGCACCATCTATGGTATTTTCTATTCACAGAATTTCTAGCATTGCGGCAACCTAAAACTTCAGTTGAGCATTTAGAAATGTAATGTACACATCCAAAGAAAAGAAGCAGGCAAAGTTACCAAGGAAAAGTGAACACAGCAAGTAAAAGTGATCTTAATGCCTATGACACTAGAAAATTTGGGACTGAAAGCAAATTATATTTGAGGGAGCAGGATTCTTATTGGGTAGATAATGCACTTCTCCGTCCCCCCACAGTATCAGTTACACCATTGTATATCACTAACAGGCAATAGAAAACCTCATCTGGACTACTGTGTCCAGTTCTGAGCACCTCATTTCCAGAAGGATACTGACAACCTGGAACAAGTCCAGAGGAGGGCAACCAAAATGGTGAAGGGCCTGGAAGCCATGCCTTTTGAAAGCTGTCTTAGGGAGCAGGGTATATGTTACCTCGGAGTGTGGTGGAATCTCCATCTTTGGAGGTTTTTAAGCAAAAGCTGGATGGCCATCTGTTGATGGTGCTTTGATGTGGGTTCCTGTGGTTGGACTGGATGGCCCCTATGGTCCTTTCCAACTCTATGATTCTATGATTTCATGGAAATATTTTTTACTTTTTAAAAAATCTTGTGACAGTTGACCATTTTCTTGATAGGACATGTTGATGAATCAAGACACTGATTCTCAGTGAGTCCTCTTTGCATCCCTACTCAAACTACAGGACTCGAGAGCTCAACACTAAAAGTATTCAGAATACAGAATATTTATAATATACACTGATCTGATTCTGATTTTACAGTCTGAGAACTACATGAATAGGTGAAGTAAAGGATTGTTCAAGGTCCTTCCATTTCAAGATCTGAAAGCTCCGTTTATTGTAAAACCAAGATATTTCCCCTGACTGCAAGAAACTTCACGTAGACAATCTACCTAGGATGGAGTTTTCAGCTGGTTTCATTTTAGAAAAATCATAACAATCATGACAGGCCTTTATTATCTTTCAGATTGGTTTGGCAATTCCAATCCAATAAGGCGCTAGCTCCACCCTTTTACCTAAACCTTTGTGTAACAGAGATAGCATCTTAAGTGTTCTCTCACAAGCAAATACTTTATTTAAGTTAGCATGTTCTCTTAATTGCTTGGTAGCTTTAGATCACTCAGGCCAATTCAGTAGTTTTAAAACAAAGGGTAACATTTATTATAGTAACAATGGAAATATAGTACCTTGTTAGAATTCAACTATAGTTCAGTGTTGATACATTAACAATTTAAACATCTGACAGACCTTGACAATGAATCTCTGGTTTAGACACTAGTTCTCTGTGTCTTTATCACTCCCAAGCCACCCTCTGAAGGCTCAAATTACACACAAAGTGTTGCCAGGCCATGCACCCCCCACTCCATGATATGTTATAATTGGCAAATATTATTTAATTAGCATGAAATAGAAATTATACATTGACATGACTGTAAAGCTATGCTGGCAAAGAGGAATATATGTGATTTGAAAATAGGTCAGATGGGACCTCAGGGCATGGCCAGGTCACAGTCAGGGAAGCTCCAGCAATAATGGATTTGCAAATGTCTCTCAACAATTCAATGTTTGGAAACAATAGCACCCAAAACTGCCCCGGATTATCTTCAACCCAGTCCCATTCCCCCCAAATTTCTCCTTTGTTTCCTTACCTTCCCAGACACTAAGAAGCTTTCAAAATTCCCATCAGTTCTTTGTCACCTAATGCCATTAGCCCATTAGATATAAAAGATCCTGCTAGATTCCCTCTCTCTCTCAGGCCCCCCTTTTGAGCCAATATTCTCCACTGGTTCAAGGAGATATTGGCACTGTGGGTAGACCTTTGAGTCATCCAACTTTTGGGGTAACAGAAGTCTTAAGCCCTTTCTGCACACTCCACTGTACTGGGTTTCATTTTGGAGATGCTATTCCTGTTGCATAGCAACCCACCCTCGAGTCAGACTGGCCTTCCAAACAGCTAACCTCCAAAACAACTTTGTCACAATAATTCTTCCTCCAAACGAGCCAAAAGAACTTTGATTCTTGTTTTATTACTGCTAGCAATTTAGTGCAGAGGAAGATGACTACCACCAAAAAAAAAAAAAAAAACAAGCAAAGCATGTATTTGTGGAAACTAAGGTGCAAATACTCACAAGATTTGAGACTGTAGAATGTTTTTGCTACTTCTACAGTGAAAACTTGGCTTATTTACTGTTCCCAGATTGATTGTTTGGTTATCTGAGTTTTAGTATTATGCAATATCCTTCAGTACAAATAATTTGCTTTCAGGGATGAAATACACACTCTCTTCTCTTTCTCTTTACAGGAGGTAATGTTCAGACTGTCATAGATTCTCCTGAGGAATGTGAAGCAGCTGAAGGTTGGTGCAGGGATGAGCCATGTCAAATTGGCCCCATGGAGGTTGGAACATGTGGAGAAGTAGCGCTTTATTGCTGCTCAGGGTAAGATATCTCCTTCTAGCAAAAGGAAGTATCCAAATGAGACATTCATTCCCATTTTCATGTCACTGTTAATTTTATTTATACACAAGGGAATGCACTGAAAAATTGCTATCTTTTTTAAAAAGGATGGTAGTGGAATTAACAGAGGTCTTACAGAGATATTCTCCAGCCACCAAAGGATAAATAATAGCTTAAAAAGAAAAGCAACTATTTATGTTGGAAGTAAAGCTAGTAAGGTCCAGAGTTGATTCCTATTCTCATCCCTAGAAGTAAACTGGAGCAAATTCATAGCCCCCTTATGTCTTAATATCTCTGGTATGGACATCTATACTCTGTGCAAAATACCCTCCTTGAATATAGGGTGAAAAACTGTGACAACATATCTGTTACCTTTCTATAGCAACTACTGAAGTAAAGTTCAGCAAGAATTATTGTCTTCAATGCAAAACCACTTCACTGTCATCTGAACATACTGAAGATGTTAACAGTGGAACAGAATTCCTGCACCAATGATTGAGTCATTAATTCATCAATGAATTTCTAAGCAAATGTGTAATAAGACAAATAAACAGATGATGCATTATTAAAGTGTGTTTTTCTCTGTACGTGTTCACACTTGTTCATGCAGCCACATGCATAGCAGTTGTCCTGAAGGAAAATGACTTTGTTTTCTACTTGTTAGTGAGGGGAGACAAAGTCCAGCCCTGGAACCCTATGTGCCCCCCTCAGCTCCAGACAACATTTTATGAATTCAAAATAAGGTCATACAAGCACAGGAAGAAACAGACAAGAAAAACAGGCCAGTCTTTATCCAAAAGTGCTCACCATGAGAGTGTCCAAAATATCACGCATTTTGATAAGAGTTTTATTTGTTACGAATGGGTACCATGTGGTCTCAAAAATATTTTCAGTTGTTTCTCTTCAAGAAAAGCCAAGTTTTAATTTAATATTGTAAACTGCCTTCTGCCTTGGCAGAACAATAAAAGGAAGGAAGGAAGGAAGGAAGGAAGGAAGGAAGGAAGGAAGGAAGGAAGGAAGGAAGGAAGGAAGGAAGGAAGGAAAGAAAGAGAGAAAGAAAGAAAGAAAGAAAGAAAGAAAGAAAGAAAGAAAGAAAGAAAGAAAGAAAGAAAGAAAGAAAGAAAGAGAATAAGTTTCTCTGATAGCATAAGCTTCCAAACTCTGTCCAGCTATTGGTGGACAGATAAACTTGTCTCTAGCCTTGTTGCATACAACATTATCAATATAAGGGCTGAGATTATGCATAGGACATGAGGCTACTTTGTTACAGCTATCTTAAAACCCACCTCAAAACCTAAGCAGCTGTACTGAGCAGAGTTCTGAAATGCTGGAAAGTGAGGTACTGTAGGATGACACATCCAGGCCTTTTCTACCAGTGAGCCACCATGCAACACCCAGAAGCAGGAACTCCTATAGGGTCTTAGCACAACTCCTATCTGCACAACAGCTGGCTGATGGGAGGGGGCTGGGTGCACCATCCTCCAAATGCACTGCTCACTAGCACCCACAGAACTCTTTCACTCAGTATGGTTGCCTGGGTTTAAGATGGATTCTAGGAGCACTATAGTTATGGCAATGGTGGCATGATAATAATACATGCCTGGACTCACACAGATGCTACAGGGGAGGGTATTGTTTTGGTGGCTCCATGGCAGAGACCAGGGTTCTCTGTGGCTGGCATTTGGTGCCAGAGCACAGGATGAGAGAGGGGTGGGGTGCTAGGTTATAAATTGCCTTCCCCTTTTCATGTGCCTCTTTGATCACCTTCACTCAACCCACCCATTACAGTGTGAGCCTTGCTGGTTGCTTCTAGGCCACGGGGAATTTGTTTCCCTTTTACCTGGCTTTCATTTTCTTACCCCATACTATATTTGGGGGACTTGGACAATTGGTTTTGGGTGGTGTCTTTAAATAAGTTGTCAATTTGCAGGTGGCAGGGAGAGAATATAAAACTTTAGAGTACATCTTTGGCATCTTTTTGATGTAGGGCAGTGTTCTGGAACTTCCTTTTTTGGGGTTCTGTGGCTTAGGGAGTGAGGAAGAAGGCTACCTTTGAAGTTAACCTGGGATTTTTGGGCTCTCACTCATAGAGTTCTGAGGCTTGGGTGGGAGTCCTCAGATTGCCTTCCAATTATGGCCAGCTAGGAAGTAACCAGTTTCTAGATCGCCCTTGGGACTCAGCTATATCACTCAAGGGAAGGCCGAGGAGGTAATGGAGTGACACCTAGATTCAGCTGGGCCTGCATCAGGTTGCTCGTCCCTCTTGATCCATTTCCAGGCATATGTGACTTAAATTGGTTAGGTCAAATGAAGTGGTCCTTATTTAATCCAGCTTTCTGTGTCGGGTCTCATTATTCCATGGTTGCTCATCAAATATGAAAACGAAACAATTATAAAGTTGTAAGTCTAGCTTAGGCACCACCATCACTGCCTCACAAGATGACATCCATGCTTTATGTGGGGCATTTTTATTTGCATGGTCATAGACTGATAGAATCAACAAGGAAATTTGAAAATTGTATATTCTGATTAGTTATTTTGTTAATTCAAGCAAAAATTTCTAACCAAAAGAGCATTATCTTGGGACAGCAGACCCACATGTGTTCTAACATTCCAACAGTACCACAGCCTCTTTAAGATTTGTCTGATGGATCATTCCTAACTCTATGTAATCTTAAGGGCCATAGATCTCAACAATGTGACACTTTGGCCATTTCCACCCTACACTATTGTAGTGCTATTATTCCCCTTTCAACATCCCGTGGCATTTCTGGGGTTTGTAGTTTACTGAGACCAAAGAGCTCTCTGACCGAGAATTGTAAATGTCCCTGCCTTAACTGCAAGCCCCAGGATTCCACAGGATGTTCACAGTGGAATAATAGCACTTCAACAGTATAGTGTGGAAATGGCCTTTGTTTTGGTTTTGATCTCATGTCTCTGGCTTGTATTGCTTTCACTGCATTATTTCCCATCGGCTAAGAACCAATAAAGCTATCCCATCAGTGACTGTTTTACCCATCCGCTTAGTTTGGGCAGGACCTCAGTGAACCCTAATTGGCCCTCCAGGATATGGCATCTGTCAAGGTGTGCAGATCTTTGGAGGGGTTGGCAGAGCTACTACTGCCACCACCCCTGCACCAGACCAGGAAAGACCTGGGTGCAGCAGCAGGCCAGACCTGCGGAAGAGCATGGGGATTTCTGCTTTTTTGCACCCCCATGGCATTAGCACCCAGGGCACGTGTCCCAATTGTCCCTCCCTAGATATGCCTCTGCCCCCCACCCATAATGAAGGCTTGTTAGGACTCCTAGGTGTGCTGGTATGAGTTCTGTCTTTTGGTCATCCCTTGGCTCATCCTCCAATTAGAGAAATCACCATAAGCCCCATTTAAAGTTTTGAATCATGTTAAAGCAGCCACTACAAGCCCCTTGCTAAAGCACCATATATTTTGTCTACCAGAGTATACACAGCAGTGTGAATTCACTCGCTACTTTGGAGCAAAACACTTCCAACTAACCTCCAATGAATAAAAACAGCTACATCTTTCTTCTTGTTAAGTGAAATATGATGCCTCAGAGTGTGGTGGAGTCTTCTTCCCCCTTTTTTTTTTTTTGGAATAATTTTTATTAAGATTTAATCTCAAGAAAAAAAAACCCACACTTCCAGGCTTAAATCTTCCAGTTGCAATTGCTTATTTCCATTACGTACAAACATAATTTCCATTTTACAGAGAAGAGAACGATTACATTATTTCTTCTTAATTTCTTATACATTTATATCTTTGACCAATCCAATACTTCTTTCCATTCTTTTTCAAAATTCTGGATAGATTTATTCTTCAAAGAAAATGCTAATTTTTCCATCTCTATCATATCCAGAACTTTTAACTTCCACTCCTCAATATCAATATATTTCTTTTCTTTTCAGTGTTGCGCATATGTTAACCTTGCCGCAAGTGTTAAATACAATAATATCTTCTGGTGTGGAGTCTCCTTCTTTGGAGCATTTTAAGCAGAGGCTGAATGGCCATCTGTCAGGAGTGCTTTGATGTGGATTCCTGCATGACAGGGAGTTGGGCTGGATGGCCCCTGTGGTCTCTTCCAGCTCTATGATTCCATAATTTAAAGATGCAAGAAGCCACTTTGAATATATGTAGAGACCAGCAAAGTAGTCAGCGCAGGGAAGATCCTTGTTCAGCGGGCCAAGAATTGAAGGTATAATTTACATAAGCAGTAGTCAAAAGCTGTCTGCATTCTCATGATATCCCCATAAGCAAAGGCCACAGTGCAAGCTGTACTGAGAGAAATGACTGCTGCTGTAATATAAAGGCACCATTGAAGAAAGGGAAGTCTAATGACGTGTGTTATGCATTTTGGCATCAGATCCTGCAGACCTTCCAACTTACATATTCATATTTCAGTGTCCCCTATAAATTGTTTCATTCACTTCCTGCAAAACTCAGACACCACCAGTATCAATACTGCGGGATTCCTCAGCTGAAAACCTTCCATGAAGAACCTATGGTTTCTTTGTCCTATTGTCTCCTGGCTGCTTCTGGTTCCTCCAGGTAAGTGATAGCAACAAATATGGGAGGAGAGGGTAAAATATAATAAGACAAGATTTAACAACTGGCAATCTAGAAGCCAGGGTGCATTTTGTTACCTAAGTTGAAGAACAAGATGACACACACGCTCATTCTGTGTTAAAATGCTTTTTGGACTGGGAGTTGCCGCTTCCATTTGACACTGGCCATCAGCTAGGATTCTCTCTGCACCCAAAGGTAACAGGCTTCTGTGTGGGATGCAAAGATGTCTCTTCCAACACTTTGTTACCATCTACCAGCCTTGGCTACCTGATTGTCTCCTCTAGCTCTTTTCTCTAAATTTGCTAAACTCACATGTTGTGGAGAATAGAGATTGGTGGAGAATTCCAGTTGTTATAATCCAGCATATGCTGTGCTTTCTTTCAGTGTTCCGCTCCTGGCTTATAGAGTAGGGTTGTTGTTAATGGTTAGTGGGCACAAATGCAGCACCAACACATCCAAGCAAAGTCTGTGAACAGACATAGCTCCCTGAAAACATTTCCTCTGGTGTTTTGTCTCTTATCTTTCCTCTGCCTAATATACTTGCATACATTTCTCCCAACCTGGGAATCTTCTGGCCCTTTCACATGCAGAGCACCCAAAGGAATAAATGTCCACAAGTGGTAGCAAAAAAGAAAAGGTTTACTGTGGTTATCACTGATTCAGTACCCCTCTAAAAACATTAATAGTAATTACTAATGACCATTAATGGTTAACGCTGAAGAATAAATCTTTAAAATTAAATAACTAATCATTAATTACAACCCTGCCTTTACGGCCATTAATAACTTGTTTCTTAATGTGAAACTCAAGGGCATAGAATCACAGAATAATAGCACTGAAGGAGACTACAGGGGCCATCCAGTCCAACCCCTGCCCAACACACCCCAGTCCAACACACCCCAGTCCAACACACATCAAAGCACTCTCAACAGATGGCCGTCCTGCCTCTGCTTAAACACCTCCAAAGAAGGAGACTTCACCACACTCTGAGGCAGCATATTCTACTGCCAGACAGCTCTGACCATCAGAAAGTTCTTGCTGAGGTTCAGGTGGAATCTCTTTTCCTGTAGTTTGAATCCGTTGTTCCTTGTCCTAGTCTCTGAAGTAGTGGAAAACAAGCTTATTCCTCTTCGATATGACATCCTTTCAAATATTTAAATATGGTTATCATGTCCTCTCTTAACCTCCTCTTCTGTAAACTAAACATATCCAGCTCCCTAAGACGCTCCTCGTAAGGCATAGCTACCAGACCCTTCACCATTTTGGTCACCCTACTCTGGATCAATAGGTTAGTAAATGCACTCTGAGCTTTAATCTGAACTTTAATGGAGCTGTCCCAGGTGCTGAACCTTATACCCCAAGAAGGTTCAGCACCAGGGGTAATTTCTTTAAAATTCAGGCTAAAACTCAGAACAGATTCAGCCACTGCCCCCATTGGCTTGGAAGCCACCACTGGCTGATGATAGATGCTGCTGTGTCCCATTCTAAACTGTAACAGAATGTCTAGTCTTGGCTGATCAGTCTATCTCTTGGAGATGACAACATCTCAGCTTCCATTTTATGTATTTTTGTATGGATGGATCATGCTGTTTGTTTATTATACTTTATAAGCTGTATATACTTTTTTATATTTTGAATTTGCAAGACCTAAGCAAGACTGTTGATGTCTGGGGCTCATGGAGGTCTCTCATTCATAGGGCTGTCATAGGTCAAAGTGGGCTTCACAGCAAATAATAACAAATGATAGGTTTATTTACACTGTATTTTCCCATACCGACCTGCCTGAAATTTGAGATCATCAGAAGAAGCCCTGTTCCATGTCCCACCATTTGGCTACTTTGGTGAGTACACATGCCAGAGCTTCTTCTGTAGTACTACCAGAACTGTGGAATTCCCTCCCAGGGAAACTGAGGCCATTTCCACCCTATACTGTTATAGTGCCATTATTCCACTTTCAACATCCTGTAGAATTCCGGGATTTGTAGTTTACAGAGGTCAAAGAGCTCTCTGGCTGATAATTCTAAATGCCCCACCCTAAACTGCAAAGCCCAGGATTCCATGGGATGTTGAAAGTGGAATAATAGCACTATAACAATGTAGTGCAAAAATGGTCTGAGCTGGCTCCATCATTTTGAGGTTTTTGATGGCAGCCAAAACTGTGTCAACATCTCACATCTTTCAGTCTTTGAGCCGGCGATGGCCACCTTGGTTGTTTTTAATTCTTTATTGTTTTTGAACGACTTTAAGGAACTGCCTTAGTTATTCTGAAATGTCTTTATTTGTGCACTGATCTGGTACACATTTTTTTTACTTTTAAATCCCTACACGGTTTGGGCCCAGACTATCTGAAGGACTGTATCTTCCTATACATACTAGCTTGAGTTTGAAGAAGTACAGAGAGGGGTTTTCTCTTGGTCCTATCAACTTCACAGGGATATTTGGTAAGGACAGGAGAGAGACAGCCTGTTCTGTCACTGCTCCCAGGCTCTGGAGCGGGTTTCCACAGGATCTCCTCTTGGTCCCCTCCCTGCTCTCTTTCCACCAGCAGGTGAAGATCTTTCTCTTCCAGCAGAACTTTGAGATTTAAATTACGTATCGATACTGTGAGTTAAGAGCCAGCGTGGTGTGGTGTAAAGGACTGAGCATTGCACTATGACTCTGGACAGCAGGATTTGAATCCCAGCTTGGTCATGAAATTCCATTTTGTGAGCTTGGGCAAGTCATCATCATCATCACCAATTTTTATTTTCTACCCACCTCTCCCTAAGGCTTGAGGTGGAGTACAATATAAGCTAAATTACAGTTAAAAACACATTGTAGATTAAAATATAGTAAAACACATAAAACTACTTAAAATACATAAGTTTAAAATTCATAACTAATTTTATGAACTTTATGAATTATACTCTCTATATAAATAATCTCTCTATATAATCACACTCTCTTAGCCTCAGAAGAAGATGAAGGCAAACCACCTTTAAATAAAATTTGCCAAGAAAACTCCTTAGCGTTGCAGAAATGATTTTACAACAAAAACGCACAGCATTTGCCATACGAAAGGTCACCTGGAGCATTGTGCGATTGTGAGGAGCGATTTGCAAGACAGACAATCACATGACGCTCCAGGGTAGGGCAGGCACCGATCACACACCTTTTCATTTTTGACTAGAAGCCAAAAATGGTGTGCAATCTCGCATTGCTCCCAGGCCCCTCACACACTTACCTGGCGTGCGGAGTCTCCGGAGCTGTGTCGGTCGCACTTCCTGCCCCAGTGCAGCCTGGGAAACTCCCAGGCTGGGCTGCAGAAGGAAGAGGCAGGGCTCTCACATAAGCAGGGAGCTCGTGTGAAGCCAAAGGACCCTGGACGCGAGACCTTCTCACAGGAGGCTGCTCACGCGATCCTCGCACTCCAGCACCAGAAGAAGGTAAGGTGCGGAAAGGGCCTATGTATGAAGTGGTGTGCTGTATTTAACTTTTATAACATAACAATTGTAAATATGTTTTGATCATTTTAACTATGGTTTTTTAATAATATCGTTATTTAATTCTTTTTTAAACTTTTGTAAAATAAGATTTTAACCTAATCTTATTTTACAGTGAGCTGCCTTGGATCTCAACAAATAAATACAATAAAATTAATTAGGGGCCCTGGCTGGCTGAGAAACAATGGACCTTTCTGTACCTTACCTTCTTCTGGCGCTGGGCTGCAGGGATCATGCGAGCAGCCTCCAGTGAGAGGCTCTTGCATCCAGGGTCCTTCAGCTTCGCACGAGCTGCCTGCTTGCGTGAAAGCCCGGCCTCTTCCTTCCACAGCACAGCTTGGAAGTTTCCCGGGCTGCACTGGGGCAGGAAGAGAGACCAGCACAGCTCCGGAGGCTCCGCACACCAGGTAAGTGTGCATGGAGCCCGGGAACAATATGCGATAGCGCACCATTTTCAGCTTCTAGCCGAAAATGAAAAGGTGCGCTATCGGTGCCTGCCCTACCCTGGAGCATCGCGCGATTGTGAGTGCGTTATGCAGATCGCTCCTCACAATCCCGCGACGCTCCAGGCGCCCTTTCGCATTGAAAATGCCGCGCAAAAAGGGCCAAAAAAAAAATGCTTTGAATAAATCATGATCCCGCTTTTCTCTCAACACAGTACCCAGTTCATGCAAGCCATGTTCTTTCTTTTTTCTCCTCAGTGTACTGCGCAGTGAGAAACAACATTCAGTGTTCAGCCATGTTTGGCACCTGCACAGCCTTGTTCTTGTGCCCACCAGGTGAAACAAAAATTGGGGAGTGCAGCCCATACAAGCAATGTTGTTTAAAGGGTAAGGCAAGATTTAAGGTGGCGGAGAGATCATTTCTGATGTTTTCAGAGACTGCTTATGTGGTACTTTGCTACAGGGCTCATATTTATCCATTTTCTCACCTTAACCATGAACAGAATTGGCTCCTGTTTGACAGAACTTCAAAACAAGTAGTGGTTAATCCCAAATAGTGTAGACCTCTTGAATCAATAGTTGAATAGTGAGACAATTCATAGATAAAACCAATCAATTCAATAGCTCTATTCATGTTTGGGCGAATAGGATTTAGGCCATTACCTTTAGGGGTACGTGGGCATACTCATGTTTGTTTTACAAACAGCAACCAGTATAACTATTACTTCTGTTCACATAAGGGGTACCATCCAGTTACTACTTTTTCTTGCTAGTTTTTGAGGGGTGAAATGATTTGAGGGACATTTTGAGGTGATCCTTTTTCAAGTCTTAGGCCAACTGTTTAGATTGATTTTTCTTTTACTTAAAAAAAAATCTAGAACATGAATTACCAAAATATGACTTTGGAGGATTTCATAACGAGGTATATAACATAATAAGTTGCTTTTTAAGAAGTGACATTCTGAGCTGGTCTATATTTAAGTAAGTTAAGGGGTGCTGCCATGGCCATAAACTGGATGGAGGAGGCATGAAGGCAACACTCTTTCTGACTACAGAACTGCAGCTAGAAGAAGAGAGATGAAAGCCAACGTCCTCTTAGTGACATATGCAACATTTCCTCTCATATAAATCCTTCTCTGAATGAGGCACAAGAGTCTAATCTCTAACCTCTTATGGTCCATCCAAAAAAATCAGAAGCAGAAGCCAAGCCCTTCTTGACAACTGCTACAGGATTGTTGGAAGTGGGGACAGAGGTGAGTGGGCAGTGAGGATAGCCTTTCATCTCTCTGCAATTTGTGTGTGAGAGGTACAGGAAAAGAAATACAAATATCATCACTATTCTGCCCCCCCCCCAAAAAAAATACAGATAATGATCAGAAGTTACTTCCCTTGCTTCCATGGCTATTTAAGTATGAAAATGCTTAAACCTCTAAGAAGCTTGGCTCATTTGGGTGGGCGGGCATGGAGCCATGTACACAGAGCACCGACATTCTACTCTGCCATCTAGGATTTCAGCCAAAGTGAAGTCTAGGATTGCAGCCAAGTGAATCCATGGAGATCTGGAAGAACAACTTCAGTCCTCTTGCCCTGTGAGCGCTGCCTAGTTACCTTCCCCTCCCTTCTCCTGAGCAGTTTCCAGGAGTTTTAAAGTTGCTTTCAAGGGCAGGAGAAGCGCACACTGATCCACATACTGTTAGCTGCCTCTTTTTGGTGTTGCTATTTTGTTTTTGTACCTTGTATCGTTTTCCACCTTGTTCTCCTCAAGCATTTGATGTTAGTACAATTAACAAAGTCTCATTTTTTTTTCTGTTTGTTTCCATGCTGATCCCAGATTCTCTCTTATTTCTTCAGCTATTCTTATATCTGGAATTCTGAAAAGGTAATCTGTTTTGTGGACATTCAAGCACGTCACATCGTCTGATAAACCTCACCTATCTTGAGAAGAAGAAGCTTGCATGCGTATAAAAGGATCTGGCTCCTGTAATAAATTGATTTCTTTTTCTTTTGAAATTGTATTATTTCAGTGCATATAAAAATCTGAGTGTGTGAGAAAGTCAGGGCCTAAAGGTACCAGGTCCAGTCTGATATTGAAAATTAAGCAGAGTCAGCCCTGGTTAATACTTGGAAGGGAAACAACCAACAAATACCAGGAGCTGTAGACTATATTTCAGAGGAAGGAAGTAGCAAAACCACCTCTGAGTATCCCTTGACTAAGAAAACCCTGAGAAATTCACGGAATTGCCATGAGTCAACAAGTGACATGAAGGCATGCACACACACACACACACACACACACACACACAAAGTAACAGTGTGGTAGTGTTCCTGTGAATCTCACAAATATTTTATTCATTTTTTTTTCTTTTCCTCAATATTCATCTTTTTTCTCTTTCACATCGGTACTTTTTATAACCATTCTCTGAACAATAAAATAGATGCATACACATTCCAATAGAACAGTACCAAATCTTCAACTGTTTTTCTTTTAAAGATCGTCTCCAAACTGTATACTTTTCATGGTATAAATTTCAGAAATGAACTTCTCCTGGGAATGTTCCTTTGGATGCCATTGATTCATCCTTGCATTGATAAAAACTGTACAATGAGAGCAGAAGGATTACTTTTTCTAGCACTGCAGAGTGAAGAGATATTTAGACCTACATACGATGCAAATATATTATTTGAACGTAAAGGACAAGAGGATGCTATAGGTTCACATGTATGACTCCTATGCATCATTTCCCCCAAATTCTCCTCTATATTATACACAGTGCTAGACTTACATGTTCTGCGGTATTTTCACTTGAACAGATGGAAAAATTCAGCCCCTTGCCATTTACAGTTTGTTTGCTTGTTTTAAAATAAATCAGGAACTCCAAATTATTGATTTTTTGCTACCAGTTAACTTTACGTCCCACTCTGTGTAATACACAGGTGGTGGGGGAAAGTTGTGTACTGTTCTTCCTGATGCAAATGCAACATACTGTGATTGTCAATATATTGACACTGCTTGGGAGAAACATGGGCATTCATATCAAAATTTTAAACTTTATTTTTATAAGCGAAAATCCAAAAATTAATCCATAGTAACAGTTATGATGTACATGGTACGTTAAAACACTGAAATGACATGGTTTCACTTGAAGTATGATTCCTTCATTTAATTATATCCCTCCTTTCCCCACAGTCCTGGGACTCAAGGTGGCTTACAACATTTAGAACAGACACTGTTAGAAGTTAGCATGGGTGGTTGTGTGCACGCATACACACACACACACACACGAGTTAAAATATAATTAATCAAAAGCATTTTTTTAAAAAAATTACAAAGCAAAAAATATGACAATACAGGCCATTGTATTGTTCCTATAAGCAAGCCTGTCAAAACAAATAAACAAAAAACTTGCAACTAGCAGGAAATCATAGAGGAGGCCAATTTGGCCTCTCTAGGAAGATAATTCTAGAATCTGGGAGCCGCCATGAAGAAGTTTCTCTCCTATGTTCGCACCATGTGGATCTGTGATAGTGGTGATATGGAGAGAAGGGTGTCCCTTGAAGATCTCAAAACCCGGGAAGTATTGCATTTCGTGGGAGAATATAGTTCTTCAACCTGGATTTGAGCCATATACAGCTTTATAATGTGTAACCAGCACTTTGAACTGCACCTAGAAACAGACTAGTATCCACAGATGTTCTTGTAAAAGAAGAGTTGTGTGCTTCCAGTAACTTAAACAACAGTCTAACTCTCTTGATCATGGAACAGGAGGATGTGAAATTAATTGATAATGTTTCTATCCAGGCTGATATGCAATTGTACACCACCTAATGGTCACTTTAGAACATTGCTCTGGGAGTATCATTTTATCATATCATCCTGGTGCAGTAATATGGTGTGGAGAAAGAATAGGTGGCTGCCCCCATAAACCCATTGGATTAAACTTCTTTGTTTCATGCAGCTGAAAATATTTTCAGAGAAAAACTTTTTGTAAATCCGGTCTAGCACACTGGAAATCTTCAAGCCCAACATGTGTGTCTCATGGGCAATATTGTAGACAGCACTGGCAGAGAATCAAGCCAGGTATAAATACTGTACATGCTTTCCTAGCTCCCCTATGTTTTATGCTTACCATTCTACAGCCAGAGGGCATTCATCCATGACCATTTAATGGTCAGAGGAGAACAGGCAGCAGCCAGGCTGCATTAGCTGTGTTCCTGCAGCAGGAAGCACAAATATGACATCATCTTCCTGGACCTCCCAAGAGATCCTCTGAGGATTCTATGAGGTTCAGGACGGTGCCTGATTCATTGTGCATCCAGCAGCAGAAACACAGCTGGCTGATGCCTAGGTAACCTCTGTCCTTCCCTCACCACCAAATGGTCATGGGTGAGTGGGAGTTCCCTCACTGAGGAACGGTAACTAAAGAGCACTGGGTGTCATTACGGAAGGGTGGCAAAGATGCTAAAAGGTCTGGAAAGTAAGTTTTATGAGGAATGACTTAGGGAGTTGGGTATGCTTAGCTTGGAGAAGAGAAGAAGAAGAGATGACACGATAGCCATCTTCAAATACAGGGAGGGATGTCATGTAGAAGCCAGATTGTTTTCTGCTGCTCCAGAGTCTAGGACATGAACCAATGGATTCAAATTACAAGAAAGGAGATTCCTACCAACATTAGGAAAAACTTTTTATTGTAAGAGCTACATGGTTTGCCTTGAGGGGGTGTACGTTCCTTCTTTGATGGTCTTCAAACGGAATTTGAATGGGCATCTTTGAGGAGTCCTCTTGGTGTATATTCCAACATGGTAGAAGTTTGGACTAGATGGCCCTTATAGTTCCTTCCAGTTCTATGATTCCATGATTTTATGACTGACAAAGGACATATGCAGGCATAATTTGCAATTAAATTTCTGTATGTCAGCAAATAGGATTCCTGTTCATAACAGGTAATTATAAACTTTGTCAGTGGTTACAACACCAGGACAAGGTACCCCTGCTCATATGATTGGCTGTCATTGGGGAAGACTTACCTAAAGCAGCATACAGAACTTGTGCTACATCTCCCATTCTTGAACATAGGGGGAGGACATTGCCACACTGAGCATGCACCTCCAGCTATTAGACATCTCAAAGTACCTGTTATGGTACTAAAGAAAGAAGAAAATTGGTGTCAAAACATAATAAAATCAGAGCTTAAATTTTGGCATTTTCCATTTAGGACTTGCAAATTTTATGCACTGTCCAGCAGTGTTCAGTTGGTCTTGAATACCTTAAAAGCACAAGATCCTGTCTGATCTTGGAAGTTAAGCAGAGTCCTCTGTTACCCTGTGTACTGGGGGTCCCGGGAGGGACACCAAAAGATGCTCAACTATAGGTGGGGGAAATTAGCTCAGGGCACTGCTTTAGCGTTATGAGAGGCAGGGTAACTTAGCAGGATCTTGTAACCCAATGTTTAAGGGGTCAGGCCAAGCCAAGGAGCACACCAAGTTAAGAATAATTGCGATTTTATTAAATACAGACAAACAGTGTGTGCAACACACTCACACAAGTAGCTGAGGAAAATAAAGGTTAGAGTGGTATAGAGGGATTTTGAGAGGGATTGTTGAATTGGGTGATAAAACACCTGTCTTGAAGCTTGAGTTTGTTGGTCTGGAGTCTCAGTATGTGGGACTGAGGGGACAGCTTGCCAAACAGAGTGGCAGCAAGGCTGGATGGAAGTCCGGAGCAATCTGAGGAAGGTCTCGGAATCAGGGGTTTTTATAGGGAGAAGTGTGACTGCAGGATCTGCCTTACTCAGGGACAACAATGAGTTTTGGGTGAGAGACAATGTCACAATTTAGCATGATTGAGTTAAGTCCGAATTGACAAAGAGGTAGACTGTATGCAAATGCTCAGTGCTTGGCCTTTAAGCGTCTAGCTTGCCAAGTTACCTGCTCGGGGCAGGGAGTCCTTTGTAAACAGCGTGCGTACATAATGAGGATGTTTGCAGAGAGGTCTCCTAAAGCGGTGATCTGGCTATTTCTGGCCTGCCTGTATTGTCTTGGGATATTGCAGCGTTTGATGGCCGAGCCTAGTTCTGTGCTTGTCCAGGGCACTCACAAACACGTGGAGGGGTGGTATGGTAAGACCGAATTATGATATCAAAGTGATATCGGGTGCTATTGCCAGGTAGGATTAAACTGCAGAAACACAGCTCTGGCTAGTATTTGAATGAGAGCCACCCAAGGAATGCCAGGTGCTGTGGGTTATATTTCAGAGGAAGGAATTGGCAAAACTACCTCTGAGTATTCCTTGCCTTAAAAAAGCCTATGCAATTCATGGGATTGCCATGAGTCAACAAGTGATGTGAAGGCATATACACACACACATGAGAAGAGTACTTTGTTTTCCATTATATTTGTCACTTTGTTTTCCATATATTTGATTTTTTGTATTTTACCTGTCCTTCCTTCCCTTTGTGTTTATTTGTGTAAATACATACTTAGATTGTACACCTTTGGCAGGTCCCACTGTTTCTGGCTGGTTTATTTGTAAAGCGCCATGTACACAGATGACCTTATATAAATAAACAATGATGATGATGATGACGACAATGATGATTATGCAATATAGGCACTGTGAATATGCTCACTGCATTTTCTTGAGCAATTAAGAATAGGCTCTTGATTGTACCATGGGAGGTACATCTCTGCAGTGGTCAGAGGTCC
The DNA here is from genome assembly GCA_948472985.1 of Iguana delicatissima. Classification (NCBI taxonomy): domain Eukaryota; kingdom Metazoa; phylum Chordata; class Lepidosauria; order Squamata; family Iguanidae; genus Iguana; species Iguana delicatissima. Next base: position 14,191 of record CAOKZL010002581.1, on the reverse strand, counting down.
CTAGTCCAATGTAACAGTTCAGTGGTATAATTAATTTGGAAATTTTGGGATCTGGAAACATTTGTGGCAAATATTTACAACTGACCTACCTTGAAGGAGTTCTACATACCTTTTACAGCAAACCATGGAGGAACCACAATTTCCAAGTGAGATAGAATTGTGAGGGCATGGCCCAGCTTTGCAATAAGCTTCTTTGACATATAAACATGTTACCTTATCAAGGTCAAGGTTAATACAGATCCCTGGAAAGAGGGGAAAAAACTCATATTTATGGCTTGCTAAATATTGAGCCACTTTTTTTCAGAAGAATATGGACACAATGACTCTAGGCTCAGCCTAGGTGGAGACATTACTTGTTACAAAGCTCTAGCCAATTACAAATTTAACTTCTTGCAGGTCTCTGATGCCTCAGAAACTTCATGGAAGATGACAGAGCATCTGTAGTTTTTTCAAGGCTAAAGACTCTGGCTGGCATACCTTTGAAAGAAGCACCGTGTTAGTCTGTTGCAACATAAAAAGGCAGAAAATATAGCAATAGCAGTTACATTTCTACACTGTTTATCAGTGCAAAGCACTCCCCAAGTGGTTTACAATGTTTTTAGCTAATTGCCCCAAACAAGTTGGGTACTCATTTTACTGACCTACAGAAGGATGGAAGGATGAGTCAACCTGAAGCCCTGCAGGATTGAACTCACAACATTGTGTCTATAGTACCGGCATTTTACCATTGCACCACTAGGGCAGAAAAGGAATTAAGGGGAGGGAAAGACAAATGTGGCAGCACCTTTAGGACTAACTGCTTTTTATTTTCGCATAAGCTTACTTCTTCAGGTATACTGTTTGGTACTGCATCTGAAGAAGTGGGTTTATTTCCAATAGAAATCTAGGTTGCTGTGAGGCTAAGAGAGCTTTGCCCAGCTTTGGCTGGTGTGTTAGCCCTTCCTTGAGGAAGGCTGATAAGACTGCAGTAGTTATTTCCTGATTAGTCTACTGTAGTGCAATCTATGTAGGGCTGCCCTCAAAAAAGTGTTCAGAAGTTGCAACTAGTGCAAAACGCAACCAGACTGGTGTCAGGTGTGCATTTTAGAGACTACATAACACTGGGCTTGCAAGAACTGAACTGACTTCCAATTCACTTCCGAGTTCAACTTAAGGTGCCAGTGTTGACCTACAAAGCCCTAAATGATTTGTCACCAGGATGTCTGAAAGACCACCTCCTCCCATACGAGCCTACTGGAAATTTGAGATCTTCAGAGGAGGTCCTGTTGCATGTCCCAACACCTTGTAAAGTTAAGTTGGTAGGTACACATAACAAGGCTTTCTTTGTAGCAGCACCTCAACTGTGGTAGTCTCTACCCAAGGAAGGTAGGCTGGCCCCATCTCTTTCAGACTTCCGGCAGGTAACCAAAACAGTGCTGTTCCACATGGCACTGAGGGTTTGAAACTGCTCTTTTAACAGTTTTTAGAGTGGATTCTAGGACTGTTTTTAGACTTTTTAAAGGAGTTTTAATAAATATCTTAATGTGTTCTTTATTTTTGTTTTTTATTTCTGTCTTGTTTTAATTGGTTTTATTTGTTTATCGCCCCAGGGGCACTTGCAGGCTGGTGAGCAATACAGAAATACTTTAAATAAATAATACAGTACAAGTTAAAACAAGATACAGTTAAAACAAGGCACAATGCAAAGTTTTGACAGATAAATCTAATTGATCAGAGCAGGTAAAGCTCCTTAATTTCAAATATGTAACTCACCTTGGGAAGCCAGTAGTACCCATGAAAACACAGAAAAGAGAAGGCAAAAAACTTTCATCCTTCTTTTGATAGAGAATTCAAATCATGTGACAAGCTGGGTTGTTATTAGGATTGTACAGAATGCCAAGACCCAAAAATGTATAGGGTCCTCTGAAATATTTACCCATTAAACTCTGGTTGTTTTCTGAATCTGAGAAATAGGAAATCAGAAATGTTTGCCATCTTTCTTCTAAAGCAGGACTTGGAGGCACAGCTTAGTGACAGTGATATGCATCTTTAATTTGTTGTTTCTTCGGGTTTAGTCCTCTGTAGCGTGGGCAGGAGGCAATTTGTGGAATTACCTTTAGAGAACTTCAAACAGAATTTGGTACACTGTAGAAATTAGTTATGATCATTTGGAATAAAGGGCACTAGTTATTCTCCTAGATAACTTTAATCACTGGGCATTCAGAGGTTGTACAGGACATGACTTGTACCATTTGCTGTTGAACATAGTGAACATAAGTTGTTCGCCTAAAACTCTTTTATGAAATAAAGTACCTAGAATCATAAAATGTTAAAACTGGAAATGACCACATGGGCCACCAGGTCCAACCCCTTGCTAATACACAATTACAACACTCCTAAACGATGCCCATCCAACCTCTGGTTAAAATCTCCAGATAGAGAGTCCCTCATCCTCTGAAGCCATCTAATCCACCATTGAACAGCTCTTACAGTAAAAAAGAGTTCAACCTGATGTTCAGGTGGAATCTCTTTTCTTGCCATTTGAATGAATTGTTTCCTATTCTAGTCACTGGAGAAGCATTACAAGAAAAGAGATCCCTCTTGAGCATGTTCCTGGGCTTGTTTATACTACACATTAATGAATCCTTGGAAATGCAATTTATGGAGAGATCTTTACAATTCTCAGCAAAGAGTCTAAGTACCTCCCCAAACTATAAAGGATTCCATAGAACCAGCTACTAGAATCGCAATGCTACACTTGTAATGTAATGTAAATGTAAAATGTAAAAGGGACCCTTCTTAAACTGTGGTGTCCAGAACTGGGCACATTATTTCAAGCGAGGTTTGCCTTCCTTTTTGAATATTCTTTTCACTAGATGTTGAAGCCACATATATGTGTCTATTTGATGCGATCTGATATATTAAACACCGTTCCATGCCTTATATACAACATGGCAGCATGAAAGAGTCCTATGATAAGAGGTAAATCAACAGAAGGTAGAGGCTAAACATTACAACTTATGAAATGTAGGTTTGAACCTGTGAGGTTGAAAGAAGTCAAGCGCATGTCCATGAGGGATGGATGCATGGCCTGGGAGCCAAGAATAAAGATAACAAGTACATCTCTTCAGGAGTCAGTCTGTCAATATTTTTGGTAAACAGGAACAATATAAAGCATAAAATTACAGGTGAGACTTTATTACTTATTAAAGCTTAGGATTAAATCCAGCATTGGACAGAAAGTCTTATGAATCAGGCACACTGAAAAACAATCTAAGAAGTCAGTGATTCTCAGCCTAAAGACATTTTGGGATATGTGAAAATAAATTGAATATTCAAAACAAATTGAATAATGACAACAATGAGAAAGTATAAAGTATAAGCCATTCTTGAAGGATGTCACAATTCAATGTGCTTCTTGACTGCCTATAATGTTGATGTTCCTGACCTGAAACCTTAAGGGATGGGAGAACATGGAAACCACAGAAATAAAGAAAAAAATGCAGCCTGAATTTTCAGCTGCTGTTGGTCCACAGACTTTTTTTTAAAAAAAGAGCCTTTCTTACATGCATATGTACAAACATCCTTCTAGTCAAGTTGCTGAAGCCCTAGCCCTGCCCACACTAGTTGGCTTCTTGTGTCTTGCATGAATGTGCTTTTCTCTCCCTCTCCCTTGTGTCCCTTTCCACAAAGAGAGAGTACACCCAATGGAGGCATCCAGTTCTGCCATGAATCTGTCTGAGGGAGAGACATGTAGCACCAATCACTCCTCCCCATGTATCTACATGGGGAAAGGGGCATGATGAGATGGGAAAAGTCTGGGCAGGGTGCCTGGCCTGACACCCTGCTTTTCATTCTGTGAGCGTGGGGCCATCTCCTAAGAATTCACAAGGCTTTCTGCTGGGGCTTTCTTTTTCTTCAAAGAAAGAATACGGCAGCAGAGGTGTTACAGACCCACACACACCCCAGTTTTGTTATAGTTTAATTGGCAAAATATGATTTAATTGACAAATACATTAATTGGCATTGATATAAAATGGAATCTGAGGTGACTGCAAGGTCAAGCTGAGCAAAGAAAAATTACTAACTGAACACATGTGATTGCAAAGCAGGTCAGCCGATCTCATCTAGGCATAGCCAAAGTCATTGTCAGGAAGATTACCAGGCAACTCCAGAGATAATAGGCTTAAACTGAAACTGGAATATATCTGAGTGTACAACGGCCAAGGGACATTCCCACCGAAACACTGATTGATTCAACCCTGTTTCCTCACAGCTGTACATTTCCCTGCATTGTCCCCAAAACTTCTTCACAATTGCAGATTATTATGACAGCCATTAACTCCTTGCCACTCAGTATTAAGACCACTAACTCTGCCCAAACCCCTTTTGTCCATGTTGCAACTTCCACTGTCTACTTGGCCAGGGCAGCCTTTTCACACCCATGCCTCCCAGGCACATTTGGGGTATATAAGCCTTCAGTTTTGAGCAGTCAGATGCAGCACCTGAAATGCTGGGCACCACTATGCCACTCTGAATTCCATGTTGATCTACTCTGAGACACAAGTCTAAGTCACTCCACTGCTTCTTCACTACTCTTCTGGATTGGTGATTATAACCCAAAACCTCAGCCTTACTATGCATAATTTTTCATCCCTTTATCCCTTGTGTGAATGTGTGACTGTTTGTATCTTGCGTGAATGCATGAGTGAATTCCCCTCAATAAAACACATTTTTAGATTACTTTTGAATCACTGACTGGTTCTTTCCTGAGAGGACCCCGTAAACATTGGTGGAAGATTTCCTTATATTACCCCCCGGCAGGCCTCCTAATTTGAGCTAATTAATGCCCGTTGTCAAGTGGAGGAACTGGCATCATGGGTAGACCCCTGAGTCACCCATGTTTTGGGGTAACAGAGGGAAGATAAAATATATGGAAATGGGGTACCAAGGGATACTCAAGTGAAGAAAAGATTAGAAAGCATTGTCTGAAAGAGTTAGTTAACTGGTTATTGCTAAACTCTGGTTCACATTATGCTTTAAATGTTATATATACATACTTTGCCATTTCACCTGATTCTCTGTGTTGAAAGCACAGACAGGGAAATGTAGCATCATGAATGTTTTCATGACAACCAAGTGTGAAAGATACTGAAAAATTCTGCAGAATGTAACATCTCCTACATAACATTATGCATCCAGGAGAAGTGACCAAAAAATAAAAGATAGTATTGGATAATAAGGGATATTTAACTTGGGTATACTGTGCCTTGCTACTAGGTTACTCTGTTCCTGGAATTTAGATTACTATTTTTCAACCAAAAATAAATACCAAACCCAAGGATGTGTGCACAGACATTTCAACAGTGCAGTTTCAAATCTGCAGATTTACTTTAAGAGTGAGCATTAAACTCTTTATTACAAGTGACAAAAACAGGAATGTCTGCCGGTGAAATTCTTTTGGAGATGAGGTGAAGTGCTTCATGCTCACATGTAATATGGAGACTGAAGAAATACATAGGCCAGAGCTTAGCATTCCTAAGGCCTGCAAAACAAAATGAGGTAGTCAGAATTCTTCTGCTCTTATAAGAACTTCACTGGCTTCCAGTTTGCTTCTGAGCTCAATCCAAGGTACTGAGTCTGACCTACAAAGCCATAAACAGCTTGGGGTCGGGATATCTGAAAGACCACCTCCGACATGAGCCAGTCTGAGATTTAAATCATCAGAGGAAGTCCTGTTGCATGCCCCAACACGTTATGAAGTTAGGTTGACACGTACAGGTAACAAGGCTTTTTCTGTGGCAACACCGTGACTGTAGAACTCTCTGCCCAAGGGAATAAGGCTGTCTCTATCTCTTTTGACCGTCTAGTGGGGAACCAAAACAGTGCTTTCTGCATGATCTTCAGTGTTAGAAATTGCTCTGTTTTGTTTTACCATTGTATTTTAGGAGTGTTTTTAGACTGCTTTTAACGTCTTTTTAAAATGTTTTTACTTAATGTGTTTTAATTGTGTTTATTTGTTCAACATCCTTGGGAGACTTTGTGAGCTGAAAGCCAGTATAGAAATATCTTAAACAAACAAACAAATACTAGGGTGACTTAATCTGTGTTAAATCCAAATCTCAAGGATGTTGGATATTACACAAGACTACCCTTTTACTGGCCTAACCTTGTGTCAACATTGTGGATATGTCTATGAGTCAGAGGAGATCTGGATCTGGCATAGCTCAATTCTTACCTTCTTCTGCCAGTACATCTTAGCCAGCAGAGCTGTTCTGCTGGCAGATTGCTCAGTCAGCAGATTTCTGAGGTCAATCAGTGGAAAGAGATTTCTGCTGGCAGAAGATGCTCGTTGCTACTTCTAACCCATTACAGCTGGCTCATCTTTGTACTGGAAATTAGAAATCTTGCAGAGCTGGAAAGATAGTGGCAAATATTTCTAGGGCTTAGAAACATATGACTCACTTGAAACAGTATGGATAGCCCACGTAACATTCTCCATGAGGAACTAAAAAGGAGGACATGCTTCAATTCCACAACCACCTCCATTTGAGAAGCATTCATCTGGACCAGTTATCTTGCTAAAGAAAAAAAGAGGGAATGAATGAAGGAAAACACATCTATGGTAAAAGCAAAATAAAAAGGAAAGCTGAAAAATCAGCATTCCACACTTAGAAGCTTCTGCTTTTGATAGTTGCATTGTAGTCTTCTCTTGAGATTCATTGTCCACGCACAACATATTCATTTACTCAGGGTATCATTACTAGATACTGATTGAATTATTGAATAGGAATAAATAATCGCAGACAAATAGTTCTGCTTCCTACTTAGGCACATAATTCTTCACTAAGTTTCTTCTCAAATGACGTGATGAACAATTGGAGCAATTTTCTTCCCACTATGAAAAAGTCTTCAAAAAAGAGTCTTCAAAGACTATTCACAATTCAGGACTGATCTGCACAAAATTTATACGCAGGGCTGTTCTGCGCAGAAAACAGCATTTTCTGCACAGGAAACACCATTTTCTGCAGGAAAAATATTTCAGTGCAGAATTCCTGCTCTTTTTTATGCAAATCAACCATGTGTAAATTTAAGGCAGAACAGACCCTCAATCACAGCTTTTTTGTGTAGAGAAATCATTTTTCTATATAGGAATTAATATTTCTGATTGAAATATTCTTTTCCATGTAGAAAATGCTGTTTTCTGTGCAAATCAACCATGGGCAAATTTTACACAAAACAGATTCCCAATTACAGTCTTTTCCTGCACAGAAATAATATGTTAAATGCAATACTTTCTGTGCAATAATTATTATTTGCTGAACTATTATCTGTGCAGAAAACATTGTTTCCTGCATAGAAAATGCTATTTTCTGCACAGAACAATCACATGCAGATGTTGCACAGAATAAGTCCCAACCTGTGAAGATTCTTGTCAGTCCAGGACTCTTCTTCCCAGGGTTTCTTGATATGTGAAAAATGTATTTTTCAAACATTTTTTTGAATATTTTCAAAAAAATTTTCCATTGCTGCTCCCTGTATGACATCCTGAAGTGGACAAACAATGCATTACGGACATTGCTCACACTGATAGGCAACGTCACTTCTGGACAAAGACAATCACCTCAAATTTTTTAGATCCTGAAAAAGTGCAAGACTAGGAAATATGTAAGGAGGTATAATGATCCTTTCCACACTCCCAGATCATATGACATTGACTCTAAAATTAATTTATTTCTGGAAACAGAGATCTCCTTGCTGCATCAGTCTTTGAGCTCCAAATAAGTTTTTGCTTTCTGGTCAATGGATGGAAAGAATATTAGCAAATATGCAGAGGAGTCACAGACCATCTCCCCACTAGACTGTTACAGTGCTATTATTCCACTTTCAACATCCTATGGAATCCTGGGGTTTGCAGCTTAGGGAGGAGCCTCAAAGGCCCCTCCCTAAGCTGCAAACCTACAAACCCCAGGATTCCATTGGATGTTGAAAGTGGAATAATAGCACTATAACAGTCTAGTGCAGAAATGGCTATAGTCCAATGCCCTAATCATTACATCAAGCTGGCTCTCTCAGTGGTAGTTAGACGCTCCTAACGTATATATAAAGAGATTTCAAGGAAAGAGAATGACTAGTGAACAAGATGTATTTTTCTCCCCCTCTGATGACCTCTCAGTTCCACCTTGAAATAGGCAGTCTGGCATGTCATGATGTCCTAATCTGTCCATGCTTGATCTGTGCTGGCAGCCAGGAGAAGCTGATAACACACATGTCAAGAAGTTCAGAAGCAACATAATTAGTCAGTTTCCTTTAGCAATGAACAGCCTTACAAATGAGAAGCAAATAACTATCCCAGCAATGTCCATAAATCAGAGGCACGCAATATAAACACAAGTCAAAGACAACAACCACAGGCAAGGGAAGCAAACAAAAACACAGGAGAAATGGTTAGTTAATTACTGACAAAAGCTACAGGGGGAAAGGTTTGATTCTTATAGGTTCTGAGATAAGTGCAGCTGGTGCTTGAGTAATTGCTGTTTGGTATAAATTCTCTGGGAGTGATGCAGGAGACCCTTTTGGTGTCCACAATGAGAGAAGGTAGGTATGGATAGGTCACTCTCCATGTCAGAACGAGCAGGGATTCCTGCTGCGACTAGCACAGCCTCCTGCTCTGTTTCTGGGGTGAGTAGTGGTACTGTCTGCTCTTCAGGTTCTGCTGGAACAGTCTCTGTGCCAGGGCTCAGAGCAGGTTCTGTTGTCTTAGAGTCTGAGTCTGAGTCCAGATCCTGGAAGCCCATGACACATGGTATATATGTGTCTGGGGAAAACATGCAGCACATTCTTTCATAATCATACAATCATAGAACCATAGAATCGAAGAGTTGGAAGAGACCCCAGGGGCCATTGACTCCAACCCCCTGCTATGCAGGAACACTCATCAAAGCATTCCCAAGAGATGACCATCCAACCTCTACTTAAAAACCTCCAAAGAAGGAGACTCCACCACACTCTGAGGCAGTATATTCCACTGCCAGACAGCTCTGACCATCAGGAAGTTGTTCCTGAGGTTCAAGTGGAATCTCCTTTCCTGCAGCTTGAATCCATTGCTCCTTGTCCTAGTCTCTGGAGTAGCAGAAAACAAGCCCACTCTCTCCTCAACATGACATCTCTTCAAATATTTAAACATGGCTATCATGTCCCCTCTTAACCTTCTCTTCTCCAGACTAAACATACCCAGTTCCCTAAGGCATTCTTCATAGGGCATGGCTTCCAGAACCTTCCCCATTTTGGTCGCCCTTCTCTGGACACGTTCCAGCTTGTCGACATCCTTCTTGAATAGAGGTGCTCAGAAATGGACACAGGATTCCAAATGAGGCCTAACCAATGCAGAATAGAGTGGTATCATTACCTCCTTCGATCTAGACACCATACTCCTATTTATGCAACCAAGAATCATACAGCTGACAGCTTGTTGTTTCCCTGTTTACTGGGAGTCCCGGGAGGGATACCCAAATAAGCCCAAAAAAAATAAAAAAAAAAATAAAAAAAATGTTCTTTCTTCATGGGAATATCAGATATCCTTTCCAGAAATAAATTTCCCCCCTGAAGTACAAAAACGGCTTGAATGTTGTGTGTAAATTCTCCTATTTTTGCCAAGCTAGGAAAAAATGGCTGAATTTTTCTCAGTTTTTGCTTGCAGGAATGGAAAGATTTTCACTTTTAGTGTTGGATAGCTAAACAGACTTTCAACATAGCCCAACCTAGAGAAGCTGAAAGGTGGGAACCCAACACAACTGAAAGCGTTGATGTATACTTGTTTATCTGGGTACTTCTGTAGAATCAGGCGCCCATATCTGAGAGTGGTACTAGTTGTTTCTGTTCCTGCACTAAACAAGTCAAATATGGAGAGAACCATATTCTCGATGTTGAATTCAGATTCCCCATTCTCTTTTTCCTGCAGAAATATGCAGTCAGTCAAATAAAATAACAGAAGTGTATAACAAATGCCAATGACTGAAGATGTTGGAAACTTTGTCTGTTCTCATTTGTTAAGGGTAAGGTCAGAAAAACAAAAACACTGGATACCCCCTGTGGTCTCTTCCAACTCAATGATTCTATGATTCTAGAAAACCCTTTGCAGAACTACTAACAGGTTTCCAATGAGGATGAAAAGTTTCAGGTATGTAATAAAACCAAGGTTACCACCAAATTGCTGAAGAAGAATGCTGACAATTTAATCGAATTGTAATTATGGACTTTGGTGTAAATTGCTTGGGGAACTAGAAGTTTAGGGAAGAAGGGGGTGGTTAAGAGAGTAAAGGAGAAACATCCTCCTGGACAATCTGTTACCCTAAAGTGCAAGTGACTCAGAGGTTTTTCTATGATGCTAATACTTCCATGTGAGAATGGGGAATTAATTAGGTCAAAATTAGTAGGCCTGCAAAAAGTGGGGTAACTTATCAAGCTCTTTCCATCAATGTTTATGGAGTTATGCAGAACCAACCAGAGATTAAAAGAACACTAAAATGTGGTTTATTGAGTGCAATTCACTCACTGATGCATACAAGATTCAAACAGTCACACTTTCACATGAGCTAACCAAAAGATAAAGGGAGGAAAAATTATGGATAATGAGGCTGAGGTTTTTGAGTTATAATTGTATGAATCCAGAAGAGTAGTGAAGAAGGAGCAGTGTGGTTGAGATTTGTATGTCTAAGGGAAATACAGAGCCGAGAATCAAAGTAGCAGGGAGATATTCAGCAAGTGGTGATCTGCTAGGCTAGTTGTTCAAAACTGGGGATTTTTATACTTTATTTCTGTACCAGATGTGGTGTGAGTTAATTGCTTTCTGGCAGAATGAACAAAAGGGGTCTGGAATGAACTGTTTCTTTCAATGTCTTGGTGGGATGCAGTGACTGGGAAGGGGTTCAGTAGGAAAAGCACACAACAGGAGTGCTTGCCTGTTGTATCTGGCTTGACTATTGTTTTCTGTGGGGAGCTGAGAGGATTAGTTTAGAGCCATTAAGTCAGGCTTTCCCAGGTAATCCACACTGAACTTATGACAGGTCCGTGTTGAGGTCACCTTTGATCTACTCTCAGCCACCGTCCCTTCTTCACATGCCTTTCAGCCGTAAGTGTATATAATTTATATTTTACGTCAATTAAATTTATGAATATATTTTGCCAATTAAATCATATCAAAGTGTGGGGGTGTGCAACCTGGTAACAAATCCAAAGGCACAAGATCTCCTCCTACCTTGTGGAGTACATGATTTTTTCTTACCTGCTCTATTTTAACATAGAAGCAGTCAATGAAATCCGGAGGTGGGCTGGGGTCCAGGGTAGATTCCTTCATTTCCTCTAAAACAAATTCTGTGACTTTTTTGATGTTTTATTCCACTCTGTGATGAGGCCCAGGGATGAAATCCATGAATGAAAGAAAAATATTGGTGAACTAGAGGGGAAGTCAGAAGAAATGAACTGAGTGACACTGGTAGACTAATTGGAAAATAATTTCATCTCCCAATGATATCTGGATTCCCTGAAAGAGCAAAGGTTAACAACTCTAGAACATGAAACTCACCAAAATGGAGAAGTTCTGCAGATACTGTGCCTTGTCTCTAGTATTATTGCTCATCTCTCCAGTAAGATGACAATAGAAATATCAATCGATGTGAAGGAAGAGTTCCCACAGTACTCTCCCTGCTGTGAGGGAGAGTGTGGGAGCACCAAGTGATCTGCACAATTTCCTGCTGCTATCTCTTTGAGAAGAAATTGGTTCTTTTTCCTATAAAGAAATACATGCAATCCTCCTATGTTGAAGGGATTTTCCAGTTCCCCAAGTCTCATTATTTCTCCATCTGCAAAACCTCTGTGGCCATTTTTCCATTCTCCTCCCTCTGTGTGTATGCAGGAGAGACTATATATTTTTGACGGAGGTTATTAAGAACTTACCTGACCCCAAGGAGAGCAGCCAATTTCAAAGTTGTCATTGAATAAGCCCATGACTGCTAGAAATTGCTTGTCATCATGGTCATAGTGCTTTCCAAAGACACTGGGACAGATGATATTGGAAGTAGCTATGGCGTCTACCCTAGTGTTCTAAATACAGGTAGCCATACCCTTTTTCTGGTGTCCTCTGACATGAGCTACCCAGGTAGGGGTGACCCGTTCCTCAATTTGGGCTGCAATCTGGACCCATTTCTCTAGATGGGCTATGGGCTTCCCATCAGATGTTTTGAGATCGTTTTGGAGCCAAATAGGTAACCAGATGCTAGCAGCCTTATCCGTCCAGTCGGAATCGGTATAAATGGCCAGGGGGCAGTCAAGTGGTTCATGCTCCAAGATAGCTTTCAGAGCTTTTACCTCCTCCACTTGGCTAGAGTGTGGCCAGGCTTTCCCCTGTAGGGGGAAAGAGTCTGTTACACAGATCGCTCCATAGCCTGTCCGTGGGCTACTGTCCACGTGCATGGATGACCCGTCACAGAACCAACAAACAAAGCCCTGCAACTGAGTTTCCTCAAGGGAGGCTCCCCATTCCACTGGCCAGTCACTGGTGTTCAATGATGGTAAAGGGCACTCATATGTGGCTCCGGTCACAACTAGATCATATGGAGCTGGTGGGTCCTGCGGCTGTTTTTGAAAATCCACCCCACACAACACCAAGGAAACAGTCCACTTGGCAATCCTGACATTAGACACCTGGCCATTCTGGACTTTTTCCAACAAAATGTACTTAAGCGGTGTGGGGAAGGTCTGGACAATCACACGGGCACCTTCAATCATGAATTCCCAGTGTGTTAGAGCCCAGATAAGAGCGAGACATGTCTTCTCACAGGGACTAAATTTGGTCTCGTGTGGATCCAAATTCCGGGAGGCATACGCTATTACACACTGAGTGCCATGTTGTTGCTGTGATAAGACCGCCCCTATGGTCCGGTCAGAGGTGGCTAACTGAATAAGGAATGGCTTGGCCATGTTCGGGTGCGCCACAGCTGGTGCTCTCATTAAATCCTCCTTAAGCTGTGCAAAAGCCTGTTGTTGTGCTGGTCCCCAGTCCCACCTGGCTTTCTTCTTTAGTAGGACATACAGAGGCCTCACTTTGGTGGCAAAAGACTCTATAAAATCCCTAGAAAAGTTGAATGTCCCGAGGAGGGAACACAGGGAGTGCACGTCTGTGGGGGCTGGGAACTTCAAGAACACTTCTACCCGCTGCGCATTGGGAGTCTGATCATTGGTGCCTAAACAAAGACCGAGGTATTTCATCTCCGTGGACACCAACTGGGCCTTTTCCCTATTAGCCTTGAAGTCGGTGTCACAGATGATCCCTAACACTCCGTGGGTGATTTCCCGGGTCTTTTCTTCAGTGGAAGAATGGACCAGAATGTCGTTCACGTAGGATAAGAGGTGGGACCTTGAAGCTGGCTGCAGCTTGTTCCACATCTTAACCACATGTGCGTGGCAAATGCTTGGGCTGGAATGGAAGCTCTGGGGCATGCATTTAAACACATACTGTTAGCCCCGGAACATGAAGGCAAATTTATACCAACACGCCTAGTGGAGTGGAATTGAGTAGAAAGCATTGGCCAAATCAATGACACTATAGTATTTAGCTCCTGCCGCAATGGTGGACAAAATTTCGTTGTACTTTGCCATGACCGGCGCCACAAGAGGAGTCATGGAGTTCAAAGTTCTGAAATCTACAGTCATCCTCCACGTTTTGCCATCAGATTTTAGTACTGGCCACAAGGGCGCATTACAAATTCATTGCATAGGGGTTATTATGTCCCATTGGAGGAGCCCCTCCATGGTTTTCCCTATGCCTTCTTCAGCGTTGGTTGGGTATTTGTATTGTTTTTGAGGCTGGGGATCTTGGCCTTCTGTCAGGACACAAGCCTCCTTTACAGTCCCACCCTCAATTTTATCTCTGATCCAGACTTCCGGGAAAGCTTTCACCCATGGGTTGCTGGTCACACAATGCACAGGGGCAGGAGCTTTAATGGCGGCACAGCGGTGCACAGCTGAAATCTCAGCTGGTCCCTGGTCTAACTTCCATAGAAACCCATTCGGGTAGTCGACTGTGAGCTTGTTTCCCCAGAGGAAGTCGATACCCAAGAGGCCATCATCCTCGCCCCCGGTTCTCGCATGCCCACAGCTGAAAATGGAATGTCTCTATGGACATTGGGATGTTTATGCATGCTCGGGTCTAGGT
>CAOKZL010002580.1:0-181680 GCA_948472985.1 Iguana delicatissima | reverse complement strand
GACGGTAAGCGGCTTAGATGGTTTAGCTGCCGCTGTGCCCGCAGGAGCCTCCCTCGAAGTTGACGCCAAGAGATCCTCGGGATCCTCAGTAAGGATGATATTGGAGCCCGAGGCGACGGTACCGAGCCCGATACCATTGATGTAGTCAGAGTGGCAGCCGCCGATACCGACGATGGCATGGTCACAGGTCGGCCCAACATCGATGGTTTGGACATGGTTGGCGTAACCGATGGTTGATCTTGTGCCTTAAGAGACTGCTCCCAGCAATAAGATTTGAGGCGGGCCAAACAGTTCCGAAGAGTCTGGGAGGTAAAGTCTTGGCAAATTGGGTACGCCTCACCCAAGCAAAAAAGGCACTTGCTATGTCCGTCGGTTAATGCGACCTTGCAACCAGACAAGTTGCAAGGCTTAAAAAGAGAAGACATAGAAATCCAGAAGACACAAAAAGGGCGAGGAAAATGGCGGCGAAGGCAAGGCGAAGACGAAGCTGACAAAGACGAAGAAGAAGGGGGAAACAAGGAAGAGATTAGAAGCCCCAAAAATGGGTCCAAAATTCACCAAATCCAATCCAATATCCAAGAAGCAAAGTCCGAAATCTGAAAACCAAGTCAAAGCCAGAAAAAACACACTTGAAGAAAAAGCCAAGAACTAAGAACACTACTAAACTCCGAACCTCCGTACGTGACGGTGGATGAGAAAGAACTGAAGGGAGACCGTTCCTCAGCGGGTTGAGCATGTTCAGTGCAGACAGGGGGGAGAGGTTCCCGCCAAGCTACTAAGCTCTAGACTTTTCTGAACGGTACCGCGCATGCACGAAAGCTCCTAGTGTGTGAGGCACAGAGACCATGAAGAAGAACAGAGCATTTGTGCGATTTTTGAGAACTTACACTTACACACACTTTGAGTTGGAATTGTCAGGGGAGATGTGAAGAATCCCAATGATATGCAGAGGCAGGAAAGAAATGGGGGACAGTAGAAGCTGCAACATTTACTAGTTCAAATGTAGTACAATTTACTGAGGAAAGGCAAATCCTTGATCCATTTGGGAAAGGCTGTGAAAGCCAACATGATTCTTGGTTGTATCAATAGGAGTATGGTGTCTAGATCGAGGAAGGTAATGGTACCACTCTAATATGCATTGATTGGACCTCATTTGTAATACTGTGTCCAGTTCTGGGCACTTCAGTTCAAGAAGGATATCGACAAGCAGGATTGTGTTCAGAGGAGGGTGACCAAAATGGTGAAGGGTCTGAAAGCCATGCCCTATGAGGAACAGCTTAGGGAGCTGGGGATGTTTAGTCTGCAGAAGAAAAGACTGAGAGAGGACATGATAGCCATGTTTAAGTACTTGAAGGAATGTCACGTCGAGGAGGGAGTGGGTTTGTTTTCTGCTGCTCCAGAGATTAGGACAAGGAGCAATGAATTCAAGGTGCAGGAAAGGAGATTCCACCTGAACCTCAGGAAGAACTTCCTAATGGTCAGAGATCTCCAGCAGTGGAATATGCTGCCTTGGAGTGTGGTGGAGTCTAGTAGTAGGGCTGTGTAGCTCCTGTCAAAAATGATTGATGACTCATGATTGATTGATTGATGACCTGTCAAAAGTGATTGATTTATGACCTGTCAATCTGCCTCCCCCGGAAGTGCTAGGGCGGGACATCCAGAATGGGCCGCGTCCCCGCCCCTCCCACGTGGTCCCAGCCGTCCAATGGGGCGATTTCTAAATCGGGTTCTAATTGGGCCCCGGCGGAGCCACGTGACCCCCTCGGATCCACACGGGCCAATCAGGGGCGATTCCCTAGGCGCGTTGCCATTGGCCCAGCGGGGTCATGTGAGCCCGCCCACCACCCTCGACCAATAGGGGCGGATTTGGACCCCTCGGAATCACGTGCGTCAAACCAGCCAATAGGAAGATGCCCTTTGAGAGAGATAGCGTGGGGAGAGAAGCGCCATTTTCGCATGCCCGGACAAGTCCTGTGGAGAGAACATGGAGGCGCCAAGCACCCCTCAGAAATGCAGTACGGATACAGATAAAGAGAATTGTCCACCAGAGGCAGAGTCCCAAATGTGGCACACTATGTTAGACTCTCTCTCGGCAGAGAATACTGTAGCGCAGGTAAAAAGGGAAACATATCTGGAGAGTCGGGGCTACCTTGGGGAGACCAGAAACTAATAACCTTGTTCTCAATTTTCAGGAACATGGAACAAGCGGTGGTGAGGTACAAGTTGCTGAAGGGAAGGCCCAGGAGCCATGCACAGCAGCATTGCTGAAGCTGGCAGCCATAGGAGAAATACAGGTTTGTGAACATACATGGGGATCAGTTGGTGAGACACATTGTATAGGACATATTTTAAAACTATTCTCATTCAATTTTAGGACTCTGTAGAGCTGGTGACCACAGAATCTGCACATGTCAGAATGCAAAGGATCTTGGGCCTGGAAGCAGCACCCATTTCATCAAAGAACAAATGGCGAACTATGAAATCTTTGACCAGAGTCATTCTTTATGTGATTATAAATAAAGTCCTTGATGAATATCTGGAGAGAAGATGCTGGGCTTGTCAAGAAAAATCTGAGGCTCAGCAGCCACATACCTGTCTAAGGTGGAATAAAAAAATTATATCTAAACATTTGAGAAAAATATGCAGTAAAATAAGCTTTGCAAATGTACTTCAAGAAGTCATCATAATAGCATATGGTTTAAATATTCTGGAGTTAAAGGAAGAAAATGTGAATCAGGTTTTGAACACTCTGTCTGCAGTCATGAGAGCTGAAAAATCCTTCCAGTTTCTAAATAAAATGCTGAAGCCTACTGACAAGGAATATATAGAGTATGTCCAAACTGTTATTACAAAAAGACCTTATAAATGGTTCCTAACAACTGTAAATAACTGTTGAATAAAAACAAAATTGCTGTAATTATAAAAGTGTTGAATAAAGGTAAATCAACTGATGTTTTATTTGTCTTTTTCCCCAAATCCTGAGTAGGAACAAAGTGTTATTAGGACCTCTTCTGTGGTTTTGAAAAACAGAGCAAGAACTTCCAGGCTAAAACTGTGGATTTCACCATCATATTGACAGTTCATCAGTCCTAATGGCTATAAGGAGCTTCCTTTTACAAGATAAGCCAGACGAAAGGAAACATGACATAAAGGTTTGAAAAACAGGAAAAATAGGTAATGTTTAAAATTTCCTGTACCTTCAGACCAGAACATCCTGGCTAAAACTTGGGGGTCCCTTTCATTTCTGAGTAAGTATGTTCATATTGTTAGCCTGGATGTAATATTTTCTCTCTCTCTCTCTCTTCCAGTCCATTCATGCATTTTGTGTGTGGGGAGGGAATTCTATTATTTTCTAAAAAGCTTCCATTTCATTCATGCATTCTCTTTCTCTGTCTGTGTGTGGGGCCTCTTTAAAATGCTACAATCTCTGATGTATGTATGCATTTGTTATTTTTATTTGTGACTGCACAGCAGTTCATATAGTTGTGGGGTGGGACCTCTTTAAATGGTACATTCCCTGATGCACATGTTTGGTTAGAGTTTATTTGTGAAGTGTGTGAAAACAAAAGCAGGGCAACTCTCTCTCCCTCTGTGTGTGTGTGTGTGTGCGTGTTTAAAATGGTACATTCCCTGATGCACATGTTTGGTTAGAGTTTATTTGTGAAGTGTGTAAAAACAAAAGCAGGGCATCTCTCTCTCCCTCTGTGTGTGCTTGTTTAAAATGGTACATTCCCTGATGCACATGTTTGGTTAGATTTTATTTGTGGCTGCTCATCAGTTTATATACTCGTATATGTATTGTGACTGCTACATTGAAAAGCCCTGACATGTGTGCTATATGCATTATGAAGTCACAGCTACAGTGAAGTGTGTAAAAACAAAAACAATGCAAATATTTGTTTTTTTTATTTATTTAGAATTGCAGTAAAGCATTTAAACAGGAAGAAAAAGCCATTTGTATGTTATAAAAATTTTTAAAAAGGCTACAAGACATTTTTTGGCATACTGAGTTGCAGGTTGTCTGTGTTGCTCAAACATCATTAAAGGCCCATCTCTCTACAAAAAGAAAAAGAACATTGTTAAGTACTGCACACTAATGTGTTTCTTTACACTTTACACAAGTAGAGTTACCTTTCTGCGGTCTTGCATGATGCATTCTCTATGTTTTTTTATCAAATATTCTGCATAATACTGTGAAAGATCTTGCAGCGCTTGATCTTGCAAAGGATTTCCATTCTTCAGGAAAGTCTTAGTTATAAACCCGGAGAACCACAAAATAGTTATAATTCTTCCCCAGTTGTTCTGTCCATCTTCAAACGTTGCCTCCATCACTAACTGAAAAGTGTGCTTGGCAGTTTCAACAGAATTTATTTCAAGGGAAGTGAACTTTTCTTCCATTTTATTTTGAACCCTGGAAGAAATTTGTTGTAAAAATAAATATTCTTTTTGAAGGTGCCTTGGGGGTGAGTATCCACACACCATACGCAAATAACATTCAAAGAGACGGTATGTTTGCTCCTCCATGTTCTCTTGAGGATGTTTCTAAAAGAGACTGCTCTCACACACAGAGCATGCGCATGATCCTTTGTTTCACTGGACAATTTGGGCATGTCTCAGCATGCCTCTCTACAGTCTGTCTGTTCAAGCTGGCATGTCTATGCAGGGTTCTCTTTCCCCTCTGTGTTCAGGCTACCCCTGTTTATTTTATCTCCAGATTCAATGAAGCATGATATTTTCTCACTACATCAATTCTCATTTTTTGGTTGTTCTTTCTGACAATGGTGCATAATGCATATTTTTGTTGAAGACTTCCAGGACAAAGACACAATTTGCCATGGCATCTGAAAAAGCAGGTAAAAGTATTATGTCTCTTTTTAAGGGCCTGTTAATCCCCAAAGTTGTGCCCCTTGCTAAACTAAGAAAAGGCATGCTCTATGTTTTCCCTGCAGGACCTAGCTCAGAAGGGTCTGGAAGAAAAAGCATGCAGCTAGAAGCCTCTGATTTTGGTAAATCAGAAACTTGTGTTTATTAGCGTGGGGGTGGTGGTGAAGGGTGTACTGCCATAAGCATAAGAACCAGTTGTTAGATAAGCTTCAAGACAGAATTCTGTACCACGATACGGACAGTGTGAGTAGGGGGGAGAGTGGAGCCCTCCTTTAGGAGATTACTTAGGAGACCTCACCAGTGAGGTCCCTCCAGATCAATATATGACAGAGTATGTGTCAGCAGGCCCTAAAACGTATGGGTACAAGCTTTCTGGTGGTACAGCTTGCATGAAGGTCAAAGGGATTACCCTGAATGATGCTAACTGTGAAAAAATTAATTTTGACAGTCTTAAAGATCTGGTGTTTGAGGCATGCCTGGACATGTTTCTCTTTGTTTTTACATAATCTACCACCATTTCATCGTTTCTTTGCAAATCGTAAGAATATAAGTCTTGAATATTTTTATATGTCAGACAACAAAACCCTGATTATTCCCTTCCAGATCTGCCGATTCATGTTCTCCAGCTGTATCTTTGTAAAATAAGCCTGCAGAAAATTGGCTTGCAAGGGTGTCTCCACTATAGTTCAGCAAAGATTCAATGAAGGCTCTGTAAGGATAGCAGTTGTTGCTCTGACTGATGAGACGATCCCCCAAAGTCACATCCAGCTGGCTAAAGATAGAGGCTATTGGATAATTCACAAGCCCTACTTCAGCATCTCGGGGAATGTTGGTATTATCTTCCTTAACAATTTTCAAAGAAATATAAAGAAGGATATCATTCAGATCCATATAGTCCTCCCCACTTCCTGCTATAAAAAAATCTAGCGGTGCAGATTCTGACAGAGCTGTCAGTGGGGGCACCTCAATATACAAGCTTCTCTCAATACTTGTCTGTGTGGGCCCAATAGTAAATAGATCTAATTCAGATTTTGTGCATTCTTCAGAGCCACTGTGGATAAAAGCCATGGTTGTGTCCCAGCTGGTTTCCGCCGCTGCCCGCTTCTCCTCCTCTTTCTTACAGCTCTCCGGTTCTGAGTTTTCTTTCTTCCCACATGCTTCCTTTTAAGGGCTCGGGGAGGACCTATTAACCTTACCCGTGATGCTTTTCTTTTTTGACCCTTCTTCCTTTGGACATACATCAAGCCTGATCCTTCTTGTGGAGCTGTGGGGTTCATTTTATTTATCACGGCCTGAGTCACTTCCCCAGCCACATCTTTAGCAATATTATGAACAGCTGTTTTAACGTGGGGTTTAATGATGGTCAGGCCTCTTCTCAAAAGCGGAACTGCTTTTCTGAAAAGGCTTCTGAAAATCCCACCAAGCCCAGACCCATACATAACAGGGATCCCGTGATACCCAGGAAGCCCATTTCCTGCCTGGGCCCTGTAATAATCTCTATAAAGGGCCGGGTCACCATATGGTTTCAGGATCACCATCTTTAAAGATTCAGTATTCTCCTGGGACGGAAGTGTAGCTTCACAATCACCTTACCAAAGCGAAATGGCACTTTTTGGTTCTGGTCTGTCTTTATCTCAATGGTGATGGTGTCTATGTGATGCTTACTTACAGGGATGTAGTGAGGTTTGTCATAACCAATATTGACACATTCGTTGTTCTGCCCTTGCACAGGCACGCAACGCAGCAAAGGCGCATAGAAGTCACCGACTATCTGATGTTCCACAATATCTGTGTAAATATATAAGGTGTTGAAACCCCCAGTGATGTCTGCTGTGAAAGGTGGATTTTTGGCTGGCTGATTGGGAGTCAGTGCTAATATGTGGGCTAGTCTTCCTCCAGTTAGGATTTTGTATGGCCCATTTGATTTAAGCCTAACCTTTCTGGTCACTGGATCATAATGTAGAAGCACTTCAGGAGGGTCACGGCCCTCCTGACTTTGAAGCAATATGGAAAATATGTGTGGAAAAGGCTTTAACAAAAGAGGGAAGTGTCACACCTCCACAAGAAGAATTACAATTTTGGAAAGCAGAGTAAGCTGAAATATAATTGGCTCTGAGAATGGGTTCACATTTAGGGTTAGGGTTTGTGATTAATAACAGGATCATATATAGCATTAGCAATAGGTTAAATATAGCTGAAAAGATTTAAGAATGAAATTACTATAGCAATAATGAGTACAAGGAGAATGAGATTTAGACACATGAAATAAAAATATATAATCAATATGATATATAATATGTTGAATCAGTATTTGATGATAAAGGATCTGGAGAGAAACAGTAACGTAAGCTATTTATGTTGTAATTTTTTCCCCCACATTTATGTTATTCACGTGGTGTTTTTATTTTATTCTGTTATGTATTGTTCCTTTTTTCTTTATAATAATTTTAAAAAATTTAAAAAAACAAATAGGAAGGGAGGAGCCCGATGGAAACCAGGTTGACAGCAGACAGGAGAGCCATGAGGTCAGATTTCAGGGGACATCACGGTGTACACAGAGCTAACCATTTTCTTGCTGCCGCAGAGACCTGGATTTGGCACAATAGAGCCAATTGTCAGGCAAACAGATTGCGATCAAAGCTCAGGGAGAATCCTCAGAGGGAACACCCTTCTGACAATGCAATGTGCTGCCTGCCAATGTGGTGGGTTCACCTCCCTTTTCCAGAGCAGCACAAACAGAGCCTGGATGGTCCCCCAGCAGGAGTCGTCGTGCACAGCAGAAGGTTGCACTCCATGGCCACTGTACACCCTCTCAGCCTTAGGATGTGAAATCCCATGACCACAAGAGCCCAGCCCACCCTCCTCAGCACAGCAGACAGCAGCTGTGTGTTGGAAAAATAAGAAGCATTCCCCCTGGCCCCATCCTGTTCTTAGAGCAAGTGGACACAGCTAGCATAGGGCTCCCTTACTCCTTTGCATGTCAAAGCTCCACCATTTGCCTTCTGTCATTCCATCATATGAGCATCACTTCTTTTGGTATTCAGGCGAGTAGATCCTCAGCTCTCTCTTCTTCTCCTCCATTGTTGCCTCCCCCTTCCTCCTCTGACCATGCTTTGCAGGTGCATCAGAAGATGGTGAGTGAAGAACGAAGCTACAACTATTGAGTAGCTAGTTAGGATGTAGACTCCCGAACACCCTGGAGCTGCCTGCAGTCGTTGCTGTGCTTCACACAATTCGAGGACAGAAAAGCCATAACCAAATTTAGACAAGCCTTTCCTGCCACTCTGCTACAGGGAGGCTGAATCTTTACGGTTCCATCTCCCATAGGATGTCTCTAGAGGACCAACACCCTGGAAAACTCTAATGTCAAACACTGTCCCACCTCCCACCCCACATAACTCCTTCCCTGCCCCACACAAGGAACCACAGACTGCTACAAAACAAGAATGATTTCTTACACAGACAGACAAAGACATGGCAGACAACACATGGCAGACAACAAGGAGTTATTCAAGACAAAAAAACATACAAGATCAAAGAACAGTCAATCACACAAACAAACAGTAAGGCAGAAAACTATGTACAAGGGCAGCTTTGCCACCTCCAGTGATGGTTCACCGGTGCCCCGTAAACTGCTCCTTCCACTGGAGCAGCTGTGCCATGTTCTGCTCCAGTGCACCCAGGCGATGTGGTACCATCACCTTCAGGTACCCCATCCGCTGGGCCAGGGCTATCACCATACCCTCCACAGACCTCAGGAGGGTTTCATCTGCAGAGGAAAGATAGATGGGAACAAGGTGTCAGTCCGGGCCATGACAAGCCAGGCGGAAGCCCCGAGGTCGTGCCCCAATGGATGGTTCAGCAGTAACTGGCCAGACACTCACATTCCCTCCTGTTGTGCTCCTCCGATGCAGCCAGCTGCTCTTTCAGCTGCCTCATCCACAGCAGCAAGTCCGGCACAGTAGGCAGCGCTGGCCCTTGGATGACTCCAGCTGCACCTCTTGGGAGAGCAGTTCGCCACTGAGTGACCATGGGTGGGCAGGACTTGGCTTGGAACCCACAGTCAGCTACCATCACTGCGGATGGGCCTGGGACAGGAGCACATCCTGGAAGTGCACTGCTCTCAGAGCATCACCCTTCCTGCACTCACCTTCCTTGCCGTCTGCCACTGGTGGAGAGGATGGATGCCCCACAGCTGCCCCCAGGGCCCCCACGCTGGCCATCCCCTGCTGGAGAACAGGTCCCTCTCCTGTCAGGGATGACAAAACAGCACAGGTTCAGGAAGTAATACTCCCCAATCTTTGGTGTGCAGGGAACCTAGGAGAGATGACCACACATGGCTGTCTGTGCGGCAGCAGACCAGTACTGCCCCCACTCACTGTGCAAATGGCCTGGCCCTGCACTAGGTGAAGCCCAGCCCCATTGTCTGCCACGTCGATGTCCTCCTCCAATGTGGTGGACAGTCCCTGGGGCGTGGCCCCGGATGCAGCTGGGAGTCCATAGTAAACAAGATAAGCCACAGCTGCAGTCACCCAGCCCTCCCCCCCCAGAGAGGAATGGTGAGCCCAGGCATAATTCCCTGCCAACTGTACGAATGCAGTGTGGCTGCCGAGCACAGTGAGGACGGGGAGACCAGCAGCGGACAGCCCTGCTGCTCAGGGGGGCCCCATAGTGGGATGGGGGTACTCACCTGTACTGGCGACTTCACTCACCATGGGCGCAGGGGGACTGGCCTGGCGTAGCCCCACCGATGTCCCCTCCCCCTCCGAGGACTGGGAGGACTCCAGCAGGGGCCTTGTCCTGCAGCAAGCTACACGGCAATAGAACAAAGTGGATCTCACCTGGGTGGCCA
Organism: Iguana delicatissima; assembly: GCA_948472985.1. Taxonomy (NCBI): domain Eukaryota; kingdom Metazoa; phylum Chordata; class Lepidosauria; order Squamata; family Iguanidae; genus Iguana; species Iguana delicatissima. Next base: position 171,944 of record CAOKZL010002580.1, on the reverse strand, counting down.
GGGTGGAGTCCACTGTATGGGGAGTGCCAGGGGCCACGGCAGCGCTCCCGAAGAGAGGCGTTGCCACTGTTCCTGCATGGCCAGACTGACGGGTAGGGTGGCCCAGGGACACCTACCTCCTCGTCGCATCCCAGGCTGCCCCACAGTGGGTTTTGGCACCCAGATGGGCCATCTCTGGGTGCCTGCGGAAACATCAGAAGGGAGGGGACAGCAATAAGGTGTCTGATCTCCCACGGTTGTTCCCGCGGGCAGCCCTGTTGGATGCCCACCCACCCCTGAAGCCAGCAATGTGACTGGGTGGCACATGGAAAGGAAGTGGAACAGTGACCAGGAGTTCCATGGGTCGGTTGTTGGCCCCCCTCCCACTTACAGGGCCACGGTGACATGGAAGAAGGGACAACGCATTACATGTGTCCTGCCACTTACCACCCTTGTGACACTCGGCCCACCCGGGCTTTCCCGCCGTCTTCCATATCCGGAACATAGGGGTGAAGAACTTTGGCCGGGCATGAGGGGGTGGATGGCCATCAAATAGCTCCATAGGTAGCAAAGTTTCTCTTCAGTGCTATTAAAACTGCAAGGTCTATGGTACACAAATGTTAACATTTGAATAATCCTTTCTGTAGTAATCACCTGAGATGGGGCCATATCTCTAGGAACTATAGGGCTACCAAGAATTCTGTACAAGGAAAAAGGTTGCAAGAGCTTCAATAGAAATTTTAACATATGATATGTTTTGAATTTTATAGTTTCCTATCTAATCTTAAACTTAACTTATTAAGCTGCTTTTAAAATGTATTACATCTAATTAATTTCATATTGTGTTTTATCTTATTATAAATATTTCTTATTTCTATGTTTTTATCCCCACATAGAGTGTATATAACATATATAGAAGTTATACATTGCATGTAACAAGTGTTTTGCCTCATGGTTTGTTGACCGCAATAAAGGCTTGACTGACTGACTGACTGACAAATAGCTCCATAGTGTCAAAAAAATGAAACTTCAGAGCCTTAAACTTGTTTGTGACCTGGGCCGCCGTCCTCTCAAAGCCCTTCGCTGTGAGGCCTGCCACTAAGGCCTTGTACAGGGCCTTGCTGGGCAGTGGAGTGCTCTTCATAAACACATCCAAGCCTTCGCTGGCCGTAACAAGGGAAAGGAGGACCTTCACCTTGTCGTTGACCCACAGAGTCCCCTCTCTCAGCATCTCCACACACACCACAGGCACAACGCACACAAACTCAAATACACGACCACTCACACACCGTGCCGCTTGCCTCTCAATTCAAATCCACACTCTGTTCTGCCCCTGGTCCCAACCGTCCTGAGCCGGGAACTTCCTTTGCCCTCCAGGGGGCTTCACCACACAGACACAGGTGTCATCACCCACCGACAGGCAGACGGCCCAGGCAGGCTGCCCTGGAAGTTTCTGAAGTCGCCCATAGGGACGAATGACAGTCCCCTGCCAGGAGTTTGCTGAATCCACCGTTGCCACATTGGTAGGTGGGCAGGAGTGCTCCTGCCTACCCTCGATTGAAGCTGAAGCTCCACAGGGAAATGTGTGCCCCCTCGGTGCACTATGAAACGACAGCATGGACGCACCCAGCTCCCCTAAGAGAGTGCAGGGCAGAGGCATAGCTTGGCGACCCACAGAGATCGAGGACCTCCTTGAGATCTGGGGGCAGCCAAGGTATCAAGAGCTCCTATGAAGTAGCCAGAGAAACATGCAAGTTTTCGAGGAGATCGCAGCAGATCTGGGACGGAGGGGACACCGACGGACGCCTGTGGAATGTGGGAATAAAATTAAAATGATGCACCAGGAGTACCGCTGGGTCCTCACCCACAACTGCTTAACAGGAATGTAGCCTGCTTCCCGCGCCTACTATAGGCAACTCCATGCAATCCTGCATGGGGATGCTAGTGTGGCCCTGAAGTATGTGGCCTCAAGTCTCAAACTGATCCATGGGGGCGGCGGGGACCATGTGGACAGCAGGGTCGCCGTGCCCAAGGAAGAGCTCATGGATGCTTCCCAGAGCATGGACGAGGCCCCTGCAGTGTTCATAGGTACGAGGTTCCTTGGGGAGAAGGGCAGCTGTGCCTGTCAGTAGTAACACAGGGGGCGTCAGCCCGAGCCCCACTGCCAGCCCCACAGGCCACCCGGCTCTGTGGAAGCGATGGTAGTTAGAGTACCTCTCTGTACTCAGGCTCCCATCACCCGCGTTTCCCCTCTGGGTCATTGGCTGCCCGTGGGAAATGGCTGATTGAGGGGACATTCCTCTCGGGGTCAAATGGGGGCTTTGTGCCAAGAGCTGGGCAGTTCTCCGGCCTTGGATGCAGGACAACATGCAGGCATCCAAACAAGAATGTCGTCTGCTGATAAGTGGCTCCCATGGTGGCAGGCCTTGCAGTTGAGGAATGTAAGCTGACTGGGCATTGGGTAAACACGGGACAGTGGTTCATTAGTGGGCACGGAAAGGTGGGGTGAGGCTGAAGGGAGGCCCAACTCCAGAGGTGTAGCCTGGAGCAATACAGTAGGTGTCATGCCAAGGTAAGCACCAAGCACCTGCTGCTGTAGCACGTCCCCCAGTGAGGTCCCTATGGCACTGTGCCACACCCTGGCGCTGCTGCACATAGCTGCATGTGTGTGTGTGTGTGTGTGTCCTGCAGTAACATGGCACTCCATGGGGAATGTGTCCATGGCCACCCCACCAATTCCAAGGCCCCCACCATGCCACCCCAGACATGCGTTGTGCACATGTTGTCGTTGAGGACGACCATTGGTGGTCTGGGCCTCCTGGCCGCAGCTCTCATTGTGTGCCAGGGATCCCGTCGCCATCCATCCACCCGATTACACAGTGTGATGACATGTTTCTTGACAGGATCTGCGGCAGTACCAGCGGACATTACATCAGACGAGGACAGCATGGCAAGCTGCAGCCAACCCCTGCCCAGTGGTCGAGCCAGTGTGGGTAATAGTGAGGACCGCAGCCACAGTGAGAGCACTGAGGGATCTGATGAGGAGGAAGATGCCATGTCAGGGGCCACAGCCACCGGTTCAGGGCTTCATTGCCCTGGTAAGCATGAGGACGAAGAACCTCAACACCAAGTCCAGGGGGTGTTGATCTGTCCGATAGGGATGTTGCCGTCCCAGGCCACTGAAGCATAGGGGCCAGCAGCGTGGCACCCGTGCTGCAGGGGGCTGTGTCCCCTTCCCCCGTCACTGCATGTCCCCAAATGTGTGGGATCCCCACAGGGCATTGCTGGGGAGGTAGTGCTGTGCTCACTGGACTGTCAACCTGTTATTCTTCCAGAGCAACCTCCGAATAAGAGTACCAGTGGAACCACCGTCAGTGTTGCGTCAATGTCCCCCTGCTCGAGGATGAGGGCAGCTCTGGCGAGGGACCAGACAGCCCGTTGGGGCAAGGTAATCGCCACAGCCATCACGCAGCACTCATGGGAGCTGCATGATACATCAGCAGCTGAGCGGAGAGCGCACCAGAGAAGGATGGTGACAGCATTGAATGCAACCAATGCCATTCTCCAGCAACTGGTCAACACGTACAGGGAAGATATGGAGAGAAACACAGAGGGCCAGGAGGGTGTAGTGGAGGAGATGCAGAGCACTGACAGGCTCATGTCAGCCATACTGCAGAACCTGCAGTCTCGCCCTTCTGGTGGTGGTGCCACTCCAATGTCCTCTGTGGTCCCCTCCACATCATAATGAGAGATGGCCAGGGTTCCCTCTGCTAGTCAGCTGCCACCTGAAGGGCTGTCCCTGGAGGGGTCTGATTCTGGGAAGGGGGGATGTGTGAAAAAGAGATTGCAGTGCTATAGCCCATGATTTGGTTTGTCCGGCCTGAAAGGGGGTGGAGGGCATCTCTGCTGGGAAGGGGACGCTAACTGCCTGTCTGCTCTGTGCCTTCTGGTGCCTGGGTGGGTACCTGCTTCTCCGCTGCTGGTGAGCTTTGCCACTGGAGGCAGGCATAGTACTGCATCCAGGAATCACTATATGCCACAGCTCCCTTCTTATGCCTGCCTGTAACCAACAAGGGGGACTACCCAATAAACGCACATTCCTACCACCGTGTCTGCGTTCTCCTTGCCCAGCAGCTGGGGGTAGGTGTGACAGGGAGATGCATGTAGTGCACATCTCAGTTGCACTGGCTGCTCCTTCTAATGGCCTGTGGGTTCCCCATGGCATGCCGCACCCCCTCCTTCTGCTGACGGTAACCACGGATGACGCTGGAGCATGAGCATGCTGTGGTTATGCCAGTGAGAATCCACACATGATTCATGGGGCAACATGTGTTTCACTTTATTTACAGATACAAAGGGAGATGCATTCAGAATACATGTTGTGGTTTCGGGTTGGGGTACCGTATCCCCTCAGGGGAGTATGCATGCCTGCTAGCTTTGGGAGCACAGGGAGGCAGAGGGCACGGTGTCATTGCAGCTACAGCTGGGAGCAGGGATTGTGGGTCAGCCAGCGATCATCCTCGCGATGGCATCCCTGACCCTCTGGCCCTCCCTGAGCTGCCTGTTATCATGTGCCATATAGACATAGGCACCGGGAGGGATGGTGATGGGTGCAGGTGGGCGGAGGTTGTATGGCCCTTGGTTTCGCAGATGTTGTGCAGGACCATGCAGGCAGCGATGACTGGCAGGAAATTTGGGTCAGAGACAGTCAGTGGAGCTGATAGGCAGCCCCATTTGGCCTTCAGCCTACCAAAGGCACGCTCTACGACATTGTGGCAGTGATTGAAGACCCTGTTGTAGGCCATCTTCCGGGGGTCCAGCTTACCTCTATAGGGCTTCACAAGCCACGGGCCTAAGGGGTAGGCTCCATCTGCCAGGATGACAAGCCCGACCTGCGCACCATGGTTGGTGACAGTCGGGTTGCCAGAGATGAATTGCCTGGCCTCCATGGCCTGCCACAGGGCTGAGTGATGGAAGACATGGGCATCATAGTGTGACCCGTATACCCCGACTCAATGTCCAGAAACTGTTCTGAATGATCTGTCAGGCCTTGCAGCAGGATGGAGAAGGTGTCCTTCCTGTTGAGGAACTCCTGTGCCTGTCCTTTTGGGGGCCGTACAGGGACATGGGTACCATCCAGGGCGCCGATACACTGTGGGAATCCCATGGCCTCGAAGCCTTCCATGATCTAAGGGTGGGAACGGAAAGTGGCATCAACAGAGACATCAGTGCACTGGGGGCATCAGCTTTGGATGTTGGGTGGGTTGCGGGGGGGAATGTCTGGTGGGTTACATCACGGCCCCCCGAATGGTATCGCCTGCCTATCTGCCCTGTCTATGCATTCCTCACACCAGCATGCCACTTTGGCTGTGAGGGCAGCCTGCCCTACAGCTGTGCATGACATGGCAGTCGCCAGATGGCCATGCTTCCTGTGGCACAGCTGCTACTGCAGAGTGGATTCACCATGCAGTGGTTCTGCAGGCGGACAATGGTGCCCAGCAGGACATGTTCAATGGCGAGGCAGACTTCTACTGCTATCTCTGCCACTGTCGAGGTGCCAAGTCCAAAGGTGTTGGCAGCCTTCCTGAAGATTAAGGGAGTGGTGAGCCACCAGATAGCAATGGCAACCCTCTCCTCTACAGAGATGGGCACCCTCATGACGGTAGCAGTGAGGTGCAGGTGCGGGCACAGATGTTCCATGATCTCGAAGAGGGTGGCCCGGGTAATTCTGAAGTGGTAAATCCACATTTCATCATCCCAGGTCACCAATACTTCTCTGATCCACCAGTCCCGTCGAACACGGGTCCTGACTCACCATCTCCGGGGCTGTGGGAGGGTTCCCAGCCAGGCATGCATGGCGACATGGGGATTGGCTGGATGTTCACCATCAGTTGCTATGGTGGCATTGGTGGTGGTGGCTGCTCGGGTGTAGGTGGTGGTGGCTGCCAGTGGGATAGCTCTCCTGCCCTGTCACTACTGTTGTCCCCTCCAGGCCCAGAGGGCAGTGATGTTGTTCATATAGAGCTGTACGGCCAGTGTTCCTAGGAGCTCCGTCTGATCAGGCTCCATTGTGGGTCAAAGGGGTGGTGGAGAGAGCTACGGATCCAGCTGGGTCACAGCTGCAATGTTTCCTGCCAGTCCCTGCCTTTTCTGGAGCAGCCTGTTACGGGGGGGGGGCTTCTGCTACCAGTCTGCCCTTGGGGCTGCTGTGATTGCCTGTTGGAAGGATCCATCAATCTAACGTTACCACGATGGCCAGCAAAAACAAACAAACAAAAAAACCCACAAAAACCCACTGACCAATCAGGGACGGTGGGGCGGGGACAGAGTGGGACCTGGGCATGGACCAGGATGCCAAGGTGCGGAAAAGGCACTGGGCGGGAGCTGGTGCTCTCTCATGAATGCCCTGGTACATGTGGAATGCAATAGGCTCTGTACTGGGCCTCTTGCGATATTAGCAATACCGCGATGGCACTAGTTCGTCACACTATTAAGGTAAGGTGCAGAAAGGGCCTATATCTTTGTTCTCCACTGGCTTCGTCTCTCAGTTTATCTCCCTCTATTGCTTTCTATAAATCTGCACCCTTGTAGAAATAGGGCAAAGTATGGATTAACTCATCCAAATGACTGTGTCACCGGTGGTAGCATGTGTAACCAATCCAGATCCAAGAGACACTCTATGGAGACTGCTCTTTATAAAATATAACAAAATTTTTATTTAACAAAATGTCCAGGGAAAAGGTAGTTGGCAATTTAAACATTAACAAACATCAAAACAATTTTCTCTCTAACCCAGCAAACACTGTCCAGCTCTTTCACTCTCTCGCTCACTCTCCCTCAATCTCTCAGATAGATCTTCCTATATGTATATTTCTAAAAACTCTGTTTTCAGTTAAATTTCAGTTAGACTCACTCCCCCCATCTAGCCCCTCCCTCTGGCTAGCCAGGATTCTATATTCAACAACCAATCAATTTACATTCTCATGGTAGCTAGGGTAGCTCTGTTGCTATGCCCCCTTCAGGGTTTGTCACAGCTACGTATAAATATTTGAAGAGATGTCATATGGAAAATGGAACAAGGTTGTTTTCTGCTGCTCCAGAGACTAGGACATGGAGTAATGGCTTCAGCAAAAAAGATCCCACCTAAACATTAGGAAGAACTTCTTAATGGTAAGAGCAATTCGACAGTGGAATATGTTGCCTTGAGGTGTAGTGGAGTCTCCTTCTTTGGAAGTTTTTAAACAGTGGTTGGGTGGCCATCTGTCAGGAATGTTTTCATTGGGCATTCCTGCATGACAAAGGGTTGGACTGGATGGCCCTTGTGGTATCTTCCAACTCTTATTAGTCTATGAATCTGTGGCGAAAATGCCCAGACTAGGGTTAACAGATTCTGTAGCCACAGAAACTGGAAGTGGGATCCAAAGTTCATAAAACAGTGATAATTTTATTGAGCCAAATAAAAAGTTCAAAATACACCTGCAGTTTTTGAAACTCCCCTGGCTTCTTCATCAGGTCATATAAGAGAAGAAGAAAAAATTATATATGTTAGACTCACAAGACATAAAGGTAGAATTTTACACAACCTAACTGTTATGCAAAGAATGGGGAAAGGTAAACCACACTTGGTCAGGAGTATAAAAAGCAGCCACAAATCACAAGGCAGGCAGGGGAACAGGGACCACATCTTGTATTAAACCAGACACAGAAATCAGCCAGAGCAGCAAGAGGTGACTGAGGCTGCACAGCACCATGACAAATACCTTCAGTCTGTGTTTGACTTTTGTTTTATTAGACAGAAAAAGAATGACTTTCTGTTTATTAGACAGAAGAAAGGATAAAACTGCACAACATTTTTGTCCCCTCAGAGGAATCTTCTATCTGTTTCCAGCCGATCTTTCATCCTTCCTTTCTGTGCTGGAGGCTGCACCATTTTCAGGGACGTTTCTGTAGTTCTCAGGAGAATTAGTGTGGTCTCCCAAAACAGAATGGTTTACAGTACAAGACACAGTTTCCTGTAATGAAGTGGGGTGGTTCTGAGTGGACCAACAGCTGCTGGATGAAATATTGATTCATTCTTCTCAATATCTGTTGAGAACCATAAAAATTAAGATCTACCATCACTAATATAGACAGCCAGCGCACAGTTGTAACTGGTTTAAACAGATGAGAAAGATATACCTGTGTTGTAGTTCATATGAGTTCAATGGAGAATGTGTACACACAAGAGCACTGTATGCATGTGCAGGATGTTACAGAGAATGATAAATAGGAATTTTGAGTAAAGTAAATGAAGGGATTACAATCAGCTATTGAATTGCTTTCATGAAGGGATTAAAGTCAACTATTGAACTGATGGAAACTGAAGCTGTGGTTATTACTTTTCTTTATTTTTTTAGATAAATATTTTTATATACTAACATATATTTATCCATAACATAGAATATTACTTTTCTTTTGTTATCATTGATATCACACGATGGCTCAAATCCCATCAGTAATCCCAATTACAGCTCACCCATTGAAATCCATGGAATTTACTTTAGTGATGACTCACCGTTCAACCATGGTCTACTCTATTTTGGATGAGCAAATAGACTGACATACTTGCAGAGCCCCTTGCCATCATTTTTGAGAAATCTTGGAGAATGGATGAGGTGCCAGATGAATAGAGATGACTAGAGACTAGAGAAAGGCAAAATTGTCCAGCTCTTCAAAAGAGAGAAAAAAGAAGATCCAGATAACTACAAGCCAATCAGGCTGACCACAATATCAAGAAAAACATTAGGAGAGATTATACAAGAGTCTGTCTGCAAGTATCTTAATGACAATGCAGTGGTCCATAGCACACTGAATAGATGGAAATACTGTCATATATCCATTAACAGGTTGGAAAACTGTTCATCGGTGGCTGAAAGGAGGTCTCTGTTACCCTGATTTCTGGGGTCCCGAGAGGGAAACTTCTATGTGCTCACAATGGGGAATGGGAATTAGCAGAGCACAAGCTAAGCAATACAAGAGGCAGGGCAACCTAGTGAGATCATGAACCCAATGTCTATGGGGTCAGGCCTAGTCAATGAGCAAACAGAAGTAAATGATAATTGTTTTCCTTTATTTTTGATAAACACAGTCAAAACGTATGTATGCAAACACATTCACACAGGCCTATTGAAAGAAAGGTAGGAATTGGACAGAGGATTGTAAGAGGAGATTTTGCATGGGAAATACTACACCTGTCCTGAAGCAGAAAAAGTCCGTAGAAGCAGAAAAAGTCCGTAGAAGTGGAGATTCTCAACACGTGGAGGCTGAGGTGCTACTGCAGCTTAGACCTCCTTGGGGACACCCCTAGATATCCTTTCGATATCAAACCATTCGGCTTTCTTCCACCACCATGCTCCACGTGTTTGCAAGGCCACCGGACAAGCATGCAAACAGGTACGGCCGATAATTGCTGGACATTCCATTCTCCACCCAGGCAGGCCAGACACAGCCGGTTTGTTGCTTCAGGGACCTCTCCGGCAAACACCTCATTACATATGCGCGATACTAACAAAAGTTTCCTGCCCCAAGCGGGCTACTGGACAAAGCTTGTGCCGTCCACTGGTAAGTGCTGCGCATTTGCATACTGGCCACACTATTGTTAATTTGGCTCTGATTCCATCATGCAAAGTCGTGACCTTTCCGAGACATTGTCTCACACACAAAACTCATTGTTGTTCCCCGAGTAAGGCATAGCCTGCAGTCACAATTCACCCTATAAAAACCCCTGATTCTGAGACCTTCCTTGGATCGCTCGACCCGCTCCAGAGTTGCATCCCGCCTTGCTGCCGTTTCGAGGTCCTCTCAGCTAATTGAGCTGAGCTTCTTCTCCGCATCCCCGGCTTCTCTCCCACGGTCCAGGACTATGAGACAGGTGTCGTATCACCCATTTCCCTCTGAAAACTCCCAATCTCTCTAACTGAATTTCTGATTCCCTAGTTCTCTGTGTGACTGTGGTGTCTTAAACATTTGTCTGTATTCAATAAAACATCATTTTTATTACTTTAAACCCATCTGGCTGCTTGACTGACCTGACCCTGTAGCAGCTGGGTTGCAAGATCCTGCTAAGTTACTGTGCCTCTCACTAGCTTAAGTGAGTGCTCCAACTAATTTTCCCCAAGGTTGTGTTTCATTGTTTGGTTACTTAGATGCTCCTCCCAGGACTCCCAGAAAATAGGGTAACAGAGTGGTGGAGAATGTGGGCAACCCCAGTACCCCTAATTTGAGAAGGAGTCGTGGACCTCCTCAAATCAGGCTGGTACTGACTTAGGGAACGGTCACCTGAGCTGTGTAGAACGCTGTTAGGCAGGCAAGTGTGTGCATGATTTCTGTGTGTGTGAAGTAACTCTATTGGGTGGAAATCTGCTCCCCTCTCTTTTTCTGTCTTGTCCTGCGAATCACCTCCCCATGAAACCCTTCTCATACTCCTTCCACAGCCCCTTTTGAGTTTTGGTTGCTAAGGTTAAAGAAGTCGTGGGTGCATCCCAGCTTCTCAATTTTTGGGTGAGTCCCGATTTGCTAGCATACTAGGCGCAAGTGGTGCTTCCTGGCCTAGCACAGTGTTTAGAGGTTTAGCCCGAGGTGTAGGAAGGCGCCTCTCACTGAGAAAACCAGTCAGGGATGGTTCGGTTTTGGTTCCTTGCCCCTTTTTCTCCACTGCTTGGCCAGGTGGCATAACAAGTTCCGAAGTGTTTGTCTCCCCCCATAAAGCAGGCGGAGTACTCCTGAGGGTTCCCTGGGTCTAGGTGACCACCCTGTCCACGAACTGATTCCTCATCCTTTTGTCTCCAGTGCTGTCAAGGTGGAAAACCGGGCCTAGGTGTACAGAAGTGACTTTTTTGGGCAGGCTGGAGATAGGTTCCCATCCCTCTTTCCTAGAGTAATTCTCCAGAGTTTGTTTCCCTTCAGCTCCCCTAGAGGTCTAGGTGATCCTACCCGTCACTCCAGTTTCTGGTCCCTTTGTGTTAGAAAGTTTAGTTATAATTGTGAAAATGGCCAAGGAGGGCCAAGCCACAGTGAAAGAATTCATTTTGGAGGAGGAAGTCAAGGGAAAGCTAGAGAGATGGGTGCTGAGTAAGGGGAAATGCCCCTGGAAGAATTCCAGCTTCCAGATGGTGGATCCCTCTGCCACACTCCGGGAGATATATGTAAATCAAAGAACCCATTCGGGCCATCGAAGGATGCCTTGGCTGCCTGAGGACTTTGGCTTACAGCCAGAGATGCTAGTAGTGCCCTAGTTGAGACCTGAGGGAAGCTAGCTGAAACTGAGAAAGAGAATGCCTGGCTTCATGCCGAGATTGAGGCACTGCGCGTGGACAAGGTAACGTTTGCGTCTGTCACGCAGGCCTCCACACAGAAGCTTAGTGACATCACTTTAGTGGCGCAAAATTGGGAGGAGAAAGCCCATGCCTTAGAGGCTGAGCTGGATCATACTTGAGCTGCGGATAAATTCATGGTTGGGCAGGTGGAGGTACAGCAAGAGGCTGTTAGTCATGCAGCTTGCCTTAAGCAGATTGCTGCACTGGAGAGCCAGCTCCAAACCCGTAAGGCCCTAATTTCGGCCGTGTGCCAGGAGCTGCTCCCATCCTTTGTGCAGTACTTTTCCAGGGAGCCCTTGCCGGAGGATACTCTGGCCTCTTCCCTCCTCAATCCGAACTGGAACGACCCTAAGGTCTGAGTTCATCCCGTAGAGACATGGTCCATGACGAAGCGGACCACCGCCCTTGGTGAAGGAAGTTCAGGCAGGGCAGAAACTCAGGAGACGCAGGTCACAGAGACCAGGGTCCCCTGGCGTGCCACCAAGGCCAAGGCAATTGTGGACCAACTGGGTCCATTGACCAGGTCTACAGGGATCATGTGGTTAAACACGGTGATACACTCTCACCTGACAGCCAATGGTCAGGACCTGACCCAAGTGGCCCGACTTTGCATGTCCCCTTCGGAGCTTCCTACTCTCGAATTGGCTGTGGTGGCTCGAGGCCTGGTTAGGCTCGAGACCCATGACTGGATGAGAGAGGTAGTGAAGATCCTTTGGCCCGGACAGAGTGCGAGTGTGCTCTACATCATAGAGCAGCAGGGTCCTCGTTAGAACCCTGAGGCTTACGTGGCGTGGAAGTAGCTACTCACCATTCTGACCGAGAAGGTCCCCCTGACTGCCCATGGGTACAGCTTCGATGTCATGGAGTTCAAGACTCTGTTGTATGGAGGCTTGAACCACGAAACGAAGATGGCCCTAGGTCTGGTGGACCCGACCACGGCATCCTGGGAGGATTTTGGGAACAACCTCCATCGGGTCGCGGACCTGTTATGGGAGGCTGGCTCCCTCTGACCCCCCATCAAGGCCCAAAAGAAGATGCTGGGAATTGGGAACCTATAGCCAAGGTGACGTACTCGAACTATGGGCCCCATTCCCGTCACAGGAAGATGGTATCGAATTTCATTCCACATGGGAATTAGAACTCACGCCCAGCTCCCCGATGGGACAGCAGGCTGTGGCAGGGAAGGGACGCCCGCAGCCAGCCCGGCAAGGCAGGGAGTCCCCCACAGCAGCCCACTGCCCCCAAACAGCCCTCTGACTCGGGCTCTCCTAGGGAGATGTCTAGTGAGTATGATCCCACGGCCCAGACATACTCCTCAGACAGAATTAGAATCTGGGGCATGCTAAGGAAGTGTGGACTGGACATGACCCAGTTTCACAAACAGCCCATGTCGGAGCTCTTGGAAGCTCTGGACACACAGCTTCCTATGGGTGGTAAACAGCCGGTCCAGGCCATGACCAACAGCCCACCTCTGTCTGGGTACTACCCGACCTTAGATTTGCAGGATTAGGGGTGCTCTCGATCCAGGAAGTTTCCCTGCAATGTTGTGGCTAAGTTGAAGCCAGACAAGTGGGGAAGGTTCTGGGTGAAGGCAGGCACAGGGACCAAGAGGGAAAAGACTCCTGCCACCCTTCTTGCGGACTCTGGTGCGGCACTGAACATGCTGCACTCCAAATTGGTCAAGCATGGTGAACCCACGCCCAAGCGTGTCCAGCTTTCTGGATATGGCGGGGGGGGTCACCTAGCCTGAGCCTGGGCAAACAGCCCAATGTCCATAGAAAAGTTCCGTTTTCAGCTGTGGGCATGCGAGAACCGGAGCAAGGGCATTGGGCATTGGCTTCCTCCGGAGAAACAAGCTCACAGTGTACTACCCGAACGGGTTTCTATGGAAGTTAGACCAGGGACCAGCTGAGATTTTGGCCATGCACTGCTGTGCTGCCATTAAAGCACCTGCCCCTGTCCTGTTAGTGATGACCCAACTGCTATGCCCATACCCGGAGACGACATTGGCTCCCGCCTATCTCTCCATCCAGACATTCTGTTGCCACATTGTCCTTCAGGGACCCGGCGCCACATTAATTGCGACTGTGGTGGTAGTCAAGTGGGCCTGGACTATCTACAGCTCCTTTCGGTCACCATAATACCTGAAGAGAGAGGTTCCCCAGAGGCACATGGGTCCAGACCTGCCCCCTCTTTGACTTGGATGTGGAGGTCCCAAATCAGGAGCAGGCATTGCCAATTCTTCCGGTAGTTCCGGAGACTCTTAGGAAGGACTGGAAAGGGAAACTTCCTGATGGGAAAACCCTTTTGTTAGTGCGACGCAGCCACAGACAGGCTTTGCTTCCCTTCAAGGGATGGAAGCCCCCGTGAAGAGGTGGTTGCTCCTGCTCCCCTCTTGGTCACCCCCTCCATTGTAAATAGTCCCCTCAGGTCGATAGATGCTGTAGTAACAGAGCCCCATCTCTGTGTTCCCTACAGGGAGACGGAATGGGACCATTCATGTGGACTACACTTTTGTTCTTAGTGAATGGATACGCCCTCCTCACCAGAATACAGCTATGTATACACAGATTGGCAGTTTAATGCCCAGGCGGTGTGCCACTGGAACCCATATCCTGAAATAGAATCCCTGTTGACTGGGACACAACTGCTCCCCTGTTTCCAGAGAAGATACCCCTTCGAGTTGTCCACCCAGTTCCAGATTCACTCCAGCAATAGGCTGAGTGCGGGGTTAAGGATGGCTGTTGCCAGTGAGGAGGTTAACCTCTTCCCCATCATGGCCACAGCCGCCGCTCCCATGACTGCCAGAATGGTCCGGAGTAATCACCGTCAAGCAGCTTTAGTCATGTTCAGCTTCACTTTTGAGGACTGCCGCCCCACATGGGTATGGAAGACATACATGTTCCATTGCCAGAATGTCACCCAGACCCCGACAGGTTGTAAGTTCTCCTGCGGGAAGATGTGGTGCCCTGACTCCGATGTCCACACCCCTCCTTCCCCTGAACATTACCCGGCTATGTATGTGGATATCTCCGTAGTCCGCAAGGACATAGAAATGGTTGTGCACTCGAACGTCCAACCCATAACCACCAAAAAGATACTAAATTTCATGGTTGTCAACATTTCTAGAGTAATTCCCACTTGCCAACCTTATCTAAAACTGGCCTGGACGCAGTGGGAACCCTGGGAGAAACAATGGCTGTCTTTCTCCCACCCACACACTGGCCGTAAGAGAAACATCCAAGGAACCGCACTAGGCAGTATTGGAAATGACAGCGCATTCATTAATGCCATGGACAATGAGGTCCTGGCAAACAAATTAGGCATAATTGACACCAAAACTACAGACACTGGAATATCCTCTGCTGCTCGCCTAACTAACATAGCGAGAGGAGTAGGTTTGATAAGTCAATTGCTTCCACAATGGGTTGGCGTCGAACGCGACATAATCTCCGACCTTGGCCATGTTCTACAGAACACAACCCATGACCTGTCAGTTGCAATACAGTGCACGCAACTGCAGAGCAGCATTATCACCTTTGCTGCTCATGTGATCCAGGCCAGCCTTATGGGATTAATGCACCCTGAGATCCTGAGCCTACTCCGAAAGCGATATCAGGAATCGCTGGAACATCCTGCCACTTTGGCGCAGATACGGCATGCCACCTGGAAGAGCTTCTCTCTCACAGTGGATGTTGCCCATGAACGGATTCTGCATCCGATAATTTTGCATCCAGTATCCCACTTAGGACTCCCCCTCATAGCCACCAATGACACCTTGTTGCCCCCATGGATGTACCATTGGTCCAATGGTACCCATTCTTTTGATTTGGCCGGTTGTCTATTACACCACCAGTGGAGTCAGTGTTTTCATGGCATTGATATTTTCAGCCACAGCAACATTTCCAGTTATATAGTGAGACCTGTCAATACCACAGTCATGGCTCAAATTAATGGAGAGTGAGTTTGTTTAAGGACTCCTTGCGCAAATGTGATAGTACTGCCTACTGGTGCAACTGTAAGAGTGAACCGCACTGCTGGAAACGTCTGCTTTTGCTTGCAACTGGTCCAAGACTGCTTTGGTAATAACTTCTATCTCCAACGGGAGATACAAGATTACATCTTGGAGAGAGCCTACGCACCCTCGGAATCCGAATTAGTCGGATTCCACCTGGAAGACGAGATCCCTGCATCTTTATAACTGAGGAATCTCACCCACTTATCACAATGAGTAAACGAGGTCTTGCACTCCCTCCATCAGATTGCCTTGATCGTTAAACATTCCGCCAGGGTAATCGTCAGTACCTTGGAAGATTTGGAATCCGCCGCAGGACGCTCGTGGTGGGACACCTTCCCTTGGTCGTCCACTAGGCAAGCGATACCTCACTTCGCCCTACACCCTCTAATCATCTTAGTCACGTTACAGCTGATACTTGCCCTATGTTTGATTGGCCTACCACTGTGGGCTAAGCGACAGGTCTTCCAGCCACAGGCTGGCCGCTTCTACTGAACAACTCCGAGGCTCGTATTTTGTAAATAGTTCGTTGTGAATGTTTTTGTGCTTTTAATGTACTGTCCCGATTGGTTACAAAAGCCTGTCCAAGGGCGACCAATCTTTAGGTCTTCCCTCGGAGTCCAGCTTATATTTGTGAGGTAGTGATATTGCTGACTCGGGGCCAGCACTGAACCGTCAGTCCTGTATCGGCAAGCTGTCCCAAGTCCTCCGGTACATCATCAGGCTCGGAGCTTCGACTCTGTGTCTCAGCAAGGGGTGTGTGTGAGTGTGCAGGCCCATGTTATTCGGACTGGAGTGCAAATGGGACCTTCATAACTGGGGATCCCCTTGTGCTGCTGGGAGGGTAACATTGGCCTCTCTAGGCCGACGAGTTGAAGCAGGCACCGAATCAGCAATCTCACTCCCATATTGGCCTTCCTACAGTCAAAACAGTTACAGACTCAGGAGCTATTTAAGTCCTCGCCTCCTCAAAGTCTTCTTGGTCACAGTGAGAGAATTCAAACCCAATTCCCAGTAGGCTCCTTGCCATTTATTTGCATTTGTTAATTGCATTGGCTATCAACCCTGTCAGTTGTTTCTTCATAAACTATTGGTCTACGGTTCCCGAGAGCCAGGACAACCTCCGGACTCATCCATCACTCCTGAGTACCGTGTGTGTGGGGGTGAATGCCGAGAGATCACCGTTCCAGCCGAGAGCCAGCCACGAGATGACAACCTGATCCTGCTGCTGCAGCTGGGGACCCCAGGCGAAGCAATCCAGCCACTCCCCAACGGACTTTATGGATTGTTTCGCTAGTATCCTGGATTTTAAAGAACTTTCTGTCATTTTGACTAATCCTGTTGCCAACGCTTTGCAAGCTGGCTCCTGAAAAGAGTTAGCATCCTCCAGCTAACTTGCCTACGGACGTGGACATTTTGTTGCCATTCCTGCTCTGCTACCTGGATGGACTCTTGTTTTGCTCATTGTTCCAGTTACAAGACTTTTCCTGTTTCCAGGGGGGTGCCGAGAATTTTGCTTACACCTTGCCTCCCCCGGACTATGAACTCTCATTCCATCATCCACATTGAACTGCTTGCTCCTTGGGTTACCTCTCATTGCCATTCCCTGCATTGGATTTACAGTATTTCATTGATTGTTTCATTTTGCATTGCCATATTACCTTTCTCCATTGGTGGGAGGGTTCTTTCATTGGTTATTGCTCATTGTTTACTGCTTTTGTGTATGTTTGTGTGACTGTGTTTAGGTTTAGGTTTTACTAGATAGGAATTTTTCTATAAGTTAGGAATCCCTTGTGCTCATTGGAAAAACCCCTTGGTCCATAGAGTGATACGACTTCTGTGCCTGGAGACCTCTATTTGACACTAAATTTGCTTTGAAATGTTTTAATTGGAAAATGTCCGATATTGTCCCAACATCGTCTATTTTCGGGGGGGGGATTGTTACTGCAGTTTAGATCTCCTTGGGGACACCCCTAGATATCCTTTCGATATCAAACCATATGGCTTTCTTCCATCACCCTGCTCCACATGTTTGCGAGGCCACCGGACAAGCACACAAACAGGCACAGCCAATAATTGCTGGACATTCCATTCTCCACCCAGGCAGGCCAGACACAGCCGGTTCGTCGCTTCAGGGACCTCTCCAGCAAACACCTCATTACGTATGCGCGATACTAACAAAAGCTTCCTGCCCCAAGCGGGCTACTGGATAAAGGTTGTGCCATCCACTGGTAAGCGCTGCACATTTGCATACTGGCCACACTATTGTTAATTTGGCTCTGATTCCATCATGCAAAGTCATGACCTTTCCGAGACATTGTCTCACACACAAAACTCATTGTTGTTCCCCGAGTAAGGCATAGCCTGCAGTCACAATTCACCCTATAAAAACCCCTGATTCTGAGATCTTCCTCGGATCTCTCGACCCACTCCAGAGTTCCATCCCGCCTTGCTGCCATTTCAAGGTCCCCTCAGCTAATTGAGCTGAGCTTCTTCTCCGCATCACCGGCTTCTCTCCCAAAGTCCAGGACTACGAGACAGGTGTCATATCACCCATTTTCTCTGAAAACCCCCTCTCTCTCTAACTCAGTTTCTGATTCCTTAGTTATCTGTGTAGCTGTGGTGTCCTTAACATTTGTCTGTATTCAATAAAACATCATTTTTATTTCTTTAAACCCGTCTGGCTGCTTCACTGACCTGACCCCGTAGATGCTGGGTTGCAAGATCCTGCTAAGGTTACCCTGCCTCTCGCTAGCTTAAGTGAGTGCTCCAGCTAATTTTCCCCAAGGTTGTGATTTATTGTTTGGTTACTTAGGTGTCCCTCCTGGGACCCCCAGAGAACAGAGTAACAGAGGGGAAGGCTCATCAAAGGTAGCGACAGCAAGGCGGAATGGAAGTCAGAGCAATAATCCAAGGAAGCGTTCAAAATTAGGGGGTCTTATAGGGGAAAATGTGCCTTTAGGCTAGTCCATTCCCAGGGAAATCAAAGGTTTCGGGCTGGAGACAAAGCCTCTGAAAGGTCAGTACTTTGCATGATTGAGTTATGACAGTGTTGTCAATAGAGTGGCCGGTATGCAAATGCAGAGTGCTTGAGAGTTGAGTATTCGGCTCGTCAAGCTTCCTGCTCAGGGCAGGGTCTCCTTTGTAAACAGTGTGCATACATAATGTGATCTTATGAAGGTACTTGCCTGGAGGTCTCCTGAAGCTGCAGTCCGGCAAATACTGGCCTGCCTGGATTTGTTTTGAATAGTTCAGCTATTTTCGGTTGTGCCCGTGTGCTTTCTTGTCCGGGGGCCTCGCAAGCACGTGGAGAGGAATGGGTAGAGAAGGCCAAATTCTTGATATCAAATGACATCTAATATATCAGAAGTTCAGACTAGAAACTACAGTAACAATCCCCCCCCCCAAAAACGGGCAATTTGGGGACAATATCGAATATTTTCCAATTAAAAATCAAAAATAGTTTTGTAGCCAAATAGGGGTCTTGAGGTTCAGCGGTAGTATTTCTCCATAGGGAATGGGAACTTTTGGGGAAAACAAAGGATTTCTAACTTCAAAAATACAGTCCTAACTATAACTAAACACATTCATGCAAAAGTACACAGGCAATAAACAATAATAAATTGTCCTGTCAACAGAGAACAATGGTTACAATGTATCAAAGTTTGCAAACTAGCTAACAATTGATTGCTAACTATTAGCTGCTTGCATCTTTCAGACTGTGGAGTGAGGAATAGTCCACGTGGAAAGGCAATAGTCCTTTTAAACTGGGTCCTTTTGTAAAACAGTTTTTTATCTCCGTCAGGAGGTATCTGGATCACCACCACCCTATGGTCCCACAGCTACAGCAGAGGGATTGGGCATCTCATTGGGCTGGCTCCCAAATGCAGCTGTGATTTTTCTTCTTCACACCCCCCCCCCACAATACCTGGGGGTGATGGTTAGGTCTGGTGGCCTTCCTGGTTTTCCAGAGCTGTCAACCTGTAACTATTTTGCAGCAGAACTGACAAAGAGGTTATCCAATGCATAGATAAAACACAAATTACTAGCTCAGTGCCTGATGGGAGTTTAAGTTGAACCCTAACATTTTGCTTCGCTGTAACCAGAAAGTCTGTGGGGGAGCGAGGGTTTAAATAGCTCCCAAGAATAGAGCTGTATGGGCCTTCCTGAGGCCTATCCAGGTAGTGAGGCCGTGAATTCAGAACCCGCATCAATCTGCTGGCCCTGAGTCAAGGCATAGCCAAGGTTGTCCCGGAATGAGGCTGGAATCAGACATCCAAAGCCATCCCAGAACAAGACATGCATCCAGTTAGCAGACAAATAGCCAAGGTCATCCCTGAACAGGATGAGATCCCACTTGGCAGATGGTTCGCCAAGGTCCCTCCCTCACTCAGAACTAGAGCCTTGCTCCAAGCCTGATGATGTAGCACGAGGGCTTGGGGTTCTGCAAGTACGGTGCTGGTGGTTAGATGTAGGTTCTGAGTGCACAACTTCCCTACCTCAAGAAAGCTGGACTCCAGAGCAGACCTGAAGATTGGTCACCCAGATAGGCTTTTGTAAACAGACAAGACATTACAACCAAAACAATTTAAACTAGCAATAAATTATATACAAATAAGAGCCTTGGATCTCCTAATTCCTAATAAAACCGGCCAGCTTGTAGCTGGAAAATTTGTTTCTTGACCCACAGTACAAGGCCAACCAAGCATAGGGCTAGTATGACCTGGAAGGCAACTAGTATTATTAGAGGGTGCAAAGCAAACTGGGCTATCATTTGCCCCGTGGAAGACCAACTGAAGGTGTCCCACCATGACTGTTGTGAGGCTGATTCCAAATCTTCGGAGGATTCAACGATCACCTTGGCGGAATGGTTAACTGTCAAGGCAATCTGGTGGAGGGAGTGCAATACCTCCAGTACTCGGTTTGCTAGGTGGGTGAGATTCCGTAGCCATGTTGTGACACTGTAGGTTTATTTCCAGTCTCTTAAGAGACTTCTAGCCTTGTAAGACTGGAAATTCCCTCCCAGTGTTTTTACTAGGGTTCTTGCCAGCCTTCCAAAGCTGACTTCCACACATGGAACACTGGCAATCTCCCAGTTCATATGCTGCTGCCACCACCCCCCTGAATTATGAATTACTTAGACAGAACAGGAGGGACTCTGCCTAATCCCTAAGCGTAAGGAACTTCTACCTCCCCCTTGCCCTGAGTGAGAGGTCCTATGTAGCGTGTGCCAACCCTGGCATGGAAATGGAGAGAAACGGAGGTTTATAAAAGTGTTTTAATCAAGGCATGCAAATAAACAATATCACACTTGGGAGACCCCCTCTCCCAGGTACACTTAGTTACAAGAATTTACAAAACAGATATAACAGCACAGATGCATTCTTTAGATCAGCCAGTTCCCCAAAATAATAAACAGCCCTAACGCGGCTAACTACTTTATTCTAGTACTCACAGATGTTCTTAGAAGAAAGAAGCCAGGAGGCCAGGCATGCCTGCCTGCCTACGACTGGCATAGATCTCATCTCTGTGTGTGTCTCTCTCTCTCTCTGGCCACATGGCCTCTCAGAAGTTTTATTTTCCTCCTTGGAAGGATCTGGAAGCCTCTCCAAGATGCCCGCCTCTTTCCTTTTTGGTTGGTCAATTCTCACCTTGTGACCTGGGATGCTGACTCTTTCTTTTTGGTTGGTCAACTCTCACCCTGTGACCCTTGATGTAATCCTAACATCTCATTAACCCTTGGTTTACCTGAAGAGGGAAGTATCTCCCTTTGATAAGCCTAGATAATGGGAAGCCCCATTATCACACATGTAGACACGGAGATCTCATCCTCGAGGTGGAATCTGACTAGTTCAGACTCCGTGGGCACGTGTCCAGTTTCTAAAACATAATCTTTTATCTCCCACCTGAGATAAAAGTTCTGCCCAAAATGATCCTGAACATGCTGGGTGCAAAAGCAAGGGTTGCCGGCGGTGCAGTTAATTCTTACTGTCGCACCACTAGGCAATACCGTAACAAGCGGACCACGGGTCCTTAAACAAAAGCACTCATTGTTGATCTGCACCATTACTGTAGAATTGACTGGGATCACAATATATTCCGAATTGTTACTATAACAGAAACTGTCTATATTTCTAAGGCACTGTACCCAATGAAGGTGTAGTGGGCGAAGGACCTATGAAGTCAATTTGGATTCGGGTCCCGGGGCCCTCAGTCCGTTGATGCTGAATGGGAGCTTTGGGTCCGGAGGGGTCAGCATTGACCATGGCACAAGACAAGCAATTGTTAACCCATTGGTTAACATCTTGCTTCATCTGGGGCCACCAACCGGTTCCCCTAACTCTGTCCAATGTGATCCCTGGTCCACAATGTCCCTGTTCATGAACGAACTGAATCACGTCACCTCTCAGATCTTTGGGCACTATCCAGTGGCGCAGGCCACTGGCATCGACAGCCCAGAACACTCCATCTGTTTGTTCAATTTTAAAGCGGCCAGACTCATCACAGCTGTTCCTGGTCAGCTCAGAAATCTCTGGGTCTCCCTTCTGAAGGGTGCCCAAGTCAAACATGGGAGGGAGCAACAGCTGTTTGGGATTGACATTGATGGCAGCGATGGGAGCCCCATCATCCATCAAAACCTTGTCCCTGGCAAGGGCATTTGCCCAGTTGTTCCAAATACAAGAAGCTGTGCCTTTCTTTTGATGCCCTCGGATGTGAGCAGTTCTCTCTTCAATTTGGGCAGCAATGTGAACCCATTTGTCCAGATGGGCTATGGGTTTCCCATCTGTAGTTTTCAGGTCGTTTTTGAGCCAGACTGGAAGCCATACACTGGCTGCTTTAGCAGTCCAATCTGAGTCAGTGTAGATGGCTAATGGACAGTCAAGCGGTTCGTGCTCTAAGATAGCCTTTAGAGCTTCTACTTTGTCCACTTGACTAGAGTGGGGCTGGGCTTTCCCCTGGAGGGTGAAGGAATCTGTGACGCGGACTGCTCCAAAGCCTGTCCTGGGGCTACCATCCACGTGCATGTAGGAACAGTCACAGAACCAACAAACAAAGCCCTGCAATTGAGCCTCTTCAAGAGAAGCTCCCCACTCAACCAGCCAATTTGTTGTAAACACAGGTGGCAAGGGGCACTCATGCTTGGCTCTGGTCACAACTAAACCAGAGGGATCCGGCGGATCTTGTGGCTGCTTTTGGAAATCCACCCCATGTGACACCAGGGAAACAGTCCATTTGGTTATCCGTGTGTTGGATACCTGGCCGTTCTGGACTTTCCCAGACAAAATATACTTAAGTGGTGTGTGGGGGGTCTGGACAACCACACGGGCGCCTCTGATCATAAATTCCCAGTGTGTTAAAGCCCAGACTAGTGTGAGGCATGTTTTCTTGGAAGGGGTGAGCTCATGGGAGCTCAAATTGTGGGAAGCGTAAGCTATAACACTCTGAGTGCCATTCAGTTGCTGTGACAGACCTGCTACTATACTCCTATCTGAGGTGGCTAGTTGTATGAGGAATGGTTTGGACGTGTTTGGGTGGGCAAGCGCTGGCACTTTCATAAGGTCCTCTTTTAGTTGGGCAAATGCCTATTGTTGTGCAGTTCCCCACTCCCACTGGGCATTCTTTTTCAACAGGGCATATAGAGGCTTTTCCTTGGCGGTGAAAGACTCAGTAAAATCCCTGGAGAAATTTAAAGTTCCCAGAAGTGAGCGGAGAGAACGCACATGCGTAGGAGCAGGTAATTTGGCAATTACCTTAACCCTTTGCACATCAAGAGTGCGTCCTTCCATGCCTAAACAAAGTCCTAGGTATTTGACCTCCGTGGTCATCAACTGTACTTTTTCTCTACTGGCTTTAAATATGGTGTCTCTAAGGATGGCCAGTACTTCATGGGTAATATCCCTAGTTTTGTCTTCTGAATCTGAATGGATGAGAATGTCATCCACGTAGGACAAGACGTGGGCTTGTGAGGCCGGCTGCAGCCTAGTCCACATCTTGACCACATGGGCATGGCGGATGCTGGGGCTTGAATGGAAACCCTGAAGCGTTCTTTTGTCTTTTTTTTTCTTTTCATAATTATTTTGAAATAGTTCATTGTTTCTCTTGGCAATCCAGACACCTAGATATTTTGCCTTCTGTCCTTTGTTAAAATCTGTTATATGTGTTAATTCCCTCGATCTAGATACCATACCCCTATTGATGCAACCAAGAATCATGTTAGCTTTCTTGGCTGCCGCATGACACTACTGACTCATGTTCAGCTTGTGGTCTACCAAGACTCCTAGATTTATTTCACACGTACTGCTATCCAACCAGGTGTCCCCCATCCTATATTTGTGCATTCCATTTCTTCTGCCTAAGTGTAGGACCTTACATTTCTCTCTGTTGAAATTCATTTTGTTAGCTTTGGCCCAGCTCTCCAATCTGTCAAGGTCATTTTGAATTTTGATCCTGTCCTCCGGGGTATTAGCAACCCCTCTCAATTTGGTGTCATTTGCAGATTTGATCAGCATGCCCTCTACTCCAAGTCATTGATCAAGATGTTGAATAGCACTGGGCCCAGGACAGAACCCTGTGGCACCACAAGTCACTTCTCTCAGGATGAAAAGGAGCCATTGGTGAGCATCCTTTGGGTTCCACTGGGTAGACGGAATCCTCATCAAGTCTACAGAGTATAAAGGACTGGGAATAACTGAAAGAATGGAAGATAGGAAGAGAATTCAAAAGGACCTAGATAAACTAGAAAACTGGGCAGAAATTAATAAAATGAAATTCAACAGAGATAAATGCAAAATTCTACCTTTAGATCAAAAAAACCCACACTCAAATGCACAGATATAGATATAGCAGTACTACATGTGAAAATAACCTTGTGATCATACACTGAACATGAGCCACCAGTGTACTGCTGCAGCAAAAAGGTGAATGTTATTTTAGCCTACACTATATAAGCATAGTTTCCAAGTTGAGGGAAGTCATAGTCCCATTATATTCCGCACTAGTCATCCCTCACTGAGAGAACTCTATTCAGTTCTGGACGTCTCTTTTGAAGAAGGATGTAGATAAATTGGAGGAGGTTCAGAGAAGGTTAAGAAGGATAATAAGAGATATGGAGGACGAAACATATGGGGAAAGATTGAAGGAGCTGGACATGGTCAGCTTGGTGAAGAGAAGATTGAGGAGTGACATAATTGTACTCTTTAAAGACCCCAAGGGCTGCCACAAAGAAGAGGGAGAAAGTTTGTTCTCAGTTGGCTCAGAGGGTAGAACTAGGTCTAACGGTCTTAACTTATAGGAGGGTAATTTTGATTGAACATTATAAGGAATTTCCTGACAGTGAGAGCAATGAAACCAATTGCCTGGAGAGGTTGTAGGGTCTCTTTCTCCGAAGGGTGGGAAAAAAAAAGTTGGACAGCTATCTGCTGGGAATGCTCTAGTTGGAGATCTAGCATTGAGCAAGCAGTTGGACCTGGTGGTCCATAGGCCCAACTCTATGATTCTTTGATTGCATACCGGTAGGATTCAGGCCTATACCTTATATTTGCATTCACCCTGGAGTGCATCGCTAAGAGTAAAGGGCATATTTTGTCTTTTCCCCCTTATATTAACCCCACCAGAGATCACAACTTTGCCCATGTATTCCTGAAAGAAAAAGCTCCATTGACTCCTGACACTGGAAGAGAAGCAGAGCTTTCTGAGGCCTCCATGTGCAGGCAAAAGAAATGCCATAGGGCCGGAAAGCCCTTCTTACCTAGGGTTAGATAGTCCCTCCATACCTGTGTACACAGACATATACTATCACAGTTTCAGTTCCATCAGTTTGTTCCTCTCTGCTCCTCCAAATGCAGAAAAAAGCAATTTCTTTCCAATGATCTTCAACATATAATTTGAACTTGTGCTTCATATAATAGATTCTTAAGTATGCCATCTGGTAAGACAATAAAAAGTGTTCCAGCTAGTCAGAAGATGATGAGGGGAAAAAAATCACCAAAGCATCATGGTGTCCCTCTAAGCATACCTCTCTTGTTTTCCAAGAGTGGAAAAATTTGTTTCGTTTGCATTATAATGTTGTTTCTATTGTTGTTGCCTTTATTATTGTTGTCTGGACAGTAAAACACGTGCATATGCACATGCATACATGCATTACACAATAATGAATAACAGCAGCAGCAGCAGCAGCAGCAGCAGCAGCAGCAGCAGCAACAACAACAACAACAACAACAAATCAGCAGCTTCTCCCAAGAGGGGCATTAGCTCCATTCACACTTAATGAAGCTAGAGAATGGTGACAGGTACAGCTGATACCATTTAATAGGGAAGTTCAGATGGAAGACACAGCTGGGGGATTATTTCCTGCCATATGCTGCACAAGTCTTAAAATCAATTTTATTGGGGTATATTTGTGCTTCAGCATTAGATTCAGAAACTATGTCATGTAGTATAGGAATCGTAAACAGCTGTGAAGCTGAATTAAAATGTGTGATGGAAGACATACAGAATTAGATATTTCCACATTATTTTACAGGAAAATGAACCAGTTTCTTCCTATTGCTGAAAGTTAAGATTTCTGGTCAACTTAATAACAAATTGAATTTTTGTGTGTCAGGCAAACAGTGTCTGCTTCTGCTTTGACTGCTAGAACATGTGAAGATTATTTTGTTGCCCCATCATTTGGATGTTAGAAATATTAAAGTATATGGAAGTATCAGTGTACACCAGATAAGAGCTTCTGCTTTACTGCGTAGTCCATGATACAAGACTTAATTTACTTAACTGTTATAACAGACCCAGAGCAATGAAGACTAATGGTGAAAGATCTTTAAAACTTTCAAGAAAATCCAAGATCACTTACAAAAAGCAGACAGTTCACTGATTCTTAGCAGCAGTGCTCGTTTGGAATGTTCATTATTTGTATTATTATTTGTGCTTTTATAGCACTAACTCTTGCTCTTTTTTGGAAAGGCCCAACCTTTCTATTTACAAAAACTGAGTTCTTCATAACCTCATGCATTTCAGATGGTGGACTTCAATTTCCGTCACCCTTAGCCAGAGCCATATTGTCTAGAGACAGTGATAACTGTAGTCCAACGTATCTGGAGGACACCAGAATGGAGCAGACCACTCTGAAGTATATATTTTTACAGCTCTGTATTGAAAAATTTGAATGCTTGTCCCATCCTAAAAGCTCAAGATAGATAACATTTAGTTATGACATCAATCCAAAAAATTCTTTCTTGTTAATATATTCCATTGAGCTAAGTCCCAAGAAGCATGGTAGCTTAAATGCAAGTATGGTAAGCAATTACTCTCTTCCCACAAACATTTTTATCACTGAAATAACCCAACATGGTGTAGTTTTTTGATTGCTTGGCTATGCCCCTGTAGACCAGGGTTCAATTCCCTGCTCAGCCATGGAAATCTACTGAATGATCTTGGACATGTCACACACTTCCAGCCCCACAAAACTTCATGATAGGCTCAGTTTGGGGTTCCCATAAGTCAGACATAATCTGAAGACACACAACAACAATAAATACTCTAAAGGCACCAGACCCTGTCTGCTCTTGAAAGCTAAGCAGGGTCACTCTGATTATTAATTGGACGGAAGACCACCAACAAATACCAGCTGCTGTAGGCTATATTTCAGAAGAAGGAATTGGCAAAATCACTTTTAAGTATTCCTTGCCTAAGAAAATTCTATTAAATTCATGGGGTAACCATAACTTAAGAGGAAACTTGAAGTCACACGTGTGTATATATGTGCCTTCAAGTTGCCTGTTGACTTATGGAGGAATGTACAAATGGCAGAGAGATAATGTGTAGAGCATTTTTCACCTCTAAGACTGAAACCTCCATGATAATATCACATATAGTTTGACCTTAAGGTAGGCTTCACACATACATTTCTGGGTGTGCAGGTTTATTGTGGTATTGCTTATTTATTTTTCTAAACTCATATCCTGGCTTACTGCAGAAAGAGTTCACCTGACACATGTTACTTGTTTGCATTTCACTGATGCTAATACAAGATTGGACTACTGTAATGCATTCAGTATGGTTTGTCCTTGAGAACTGTTTGGAAGCTGCAGCTAGTGAAAAATGCAGCAGCTAAAACAGATAACTCAGGGGTCCACCCACAATGCCCACGCCTCTGTGAAAACAGCAGGGAATGTAAACACAAAGAGGAGGCCTGAGAGAGGAGGCAGTTAGTCTTACAGGATCTTTTACACCTGTATGTACCAGAACTAATGCAAGGAAAAAAACAGCCAGAGATTAAAAAATAAACTTGTTTGTTTTATAGAATCATAGAGTTGGAAGAGACCACAGGGGCCATCCAGTCCAAACCCCTGCTACACACACCAAAGCATTCCCAACATATGGCCATCCAGCCTCTGCTTAAAAACCTCCAAAGAAGGAGACTCCACCACACTCTGAGGCCGCATATTTCACTGTTAGACAGCTCTGACCGTCAGGAAGTTCTTCCTGAGGTTCAGATGGAATCTCCTTTCTTGAAGCTTGAATCCATTGCTCTTTGTTCTAGTCTCTGGAACAGTAGAAAACAAGCCCACTCTCTCCCTGACATAACATCCCTTCAAATACTTAAATATGGTTATCATGTCCCCTCTTAACCTTCTCTTCTGCAGAATAAACATACCCAGCTCCCTAAGCCATTCCTCATAAGGCATGGCTTCCAGACCCTTCACCATTTTGGTTGCCCTCCTCTGGACACGTTCCAGCTTGTCGATATCCTTCTTGAATTGAGGTGCCCAGAACTGGACACAGTATTCAAGATGAGATCTAACCAAAGCAGAATAGAGTGGTACCATTACCTCCCTCAATCTATACACCATACTCCTATAGATGCAACCAAGAATCGCATTGGCTTTCTTGGCTGCCATATCACACAGCTGACTCATGTTCAGCTTGTGATCTACCAAGACTCCTAGATCCCTTTCACATGTACTGCTATCCAGCCACGCATCCTCCATCCTATACTTGTGCATTCCATTTTTACTGCCTAAGTGCAGGACCTTGCATTTCTCTCTGTTGAAATTCATTTTGTTAGCTTTGGCCCAGCTCTCCAATCTGTCAAGGGTCATTTTGAATTTTGATCCTGTCTTCTGGGGTATTAGCAACCCTTCCTAATTTGGTGTCATCTGCAAATGTGATCAGCATGCCCTCTACTCCTTCATCTAAGTCATTGATGAAGATGTTGAATAGCACTGGGCCCAGAACGGAACTCTGTGGCATCCCACTAGTCATTTCTATCCAGGATGAAAGGCAGCCATTGGTGAGTACCCTTTGGGTTCGGTCAGTCAACCAATTACAAATCCACCTAACAGTAGCCCTGTCCAGCCCACATTTTACTAGCTTCTTTGCAAGAATGTCATGCGGAACTTTGTCAAAGGCTGAAATCAAGATATGCTATGTCCACAGCATTCCCTTCATCTATCAAGCTTGTAACTCTATTGTAAAAAAAGATAAGATTAGTCTGGCATGACTTATTTCTGAGAAATCAATGTTGACTTTCAGGTGGTGACTGACTTGGGCTTGACTGGGTGGATTGGAACTGGTTATTCCCGGTCAGGGTTGTAGGGCACATGGAGGATTGTGTCCTCTGGCAGGACTCCTCTGGAGTATACAAGGGAAGGGAGGGAAGGTCTCAGGTCAGGCCATGGCTATGTTAGTTTCCTTTGTGGTCAGTTTCTGGTTAAGTTCAGTGATCCTGATGTTACCCTGTTTACTGGGAGTCCCGTGAGGGACTCCAAACGTGCTCAAATATTAAGTGGGGAAAATTAGCTCAGAGCACAAGCTAGCCAAACGAGAGACAGGGCAACGCAGCGAAATCTTTAACCCCAATGTCTACAGGGTCAGGCCAAGTCAAGAAGCACACCAAAGTTGAAATAATAACTGTGATTTTATTAAATACAGGCAGTGTATGTAACACACTTACACAAGTAACTATAGAAAGTAAAGGTAGTAGTGGTATAGAGGGATTTTTGAGAGGGATTTGTTGAATTGGGTGACACTACACCTGTCCAAAGCCCGGGGTAGATCACAGCAGAGGTCCGTAATTGTGCAGTCTCGCACTGAGACTGAGGGGAAAGCTTTGTGGACGAAGCAGCAGCAAGGCAGGATGGAAGTTCAGAGCAATCCGAGGAAGGTCTCAGAATTGGGGGGTTTTATAGAGAAAATATGACCATAGGCTAGTCTGTATTTTGAGAGAAACAATGAGGTTTGGGCGAGAGACAATGTCTCCGAAAGATAAGAATTTAGCATGATTGAATTAGTTCCGAATTGACAATGGAATGACCAGTATGCAGATGCAGCGTACTTGACAGTTAAGCGTCTAGCTCGGCAAGTTGCCTGCTCAGGGCAGGGAGTTCTTTGTATTAGTGTGCATCTTTAATGAGGTGTCTGTCTAGGGAGGTCTCCTAACGCGAAGATATGGCTGAATCTGGCCTGCCTGGGTGAAGGAGGGAATGGTCAGCAGTCAATGGCCATACCTAGTTCTGTGCTTGTTCGGGGGCCTCACAAACACTTGGCTGAGGGTGGCAAAACGGGGCCGAATGGTGATATCAAACGATATCTAATATCTACCAAAATAAGTCCAGTACACGGTAATAACACTGAAGTTGCAAGCCTCATGGCTTCTCATGATGTGCTTTTGCCTGACTGATCAGATACTGAGCAGCATGTTGAACCTTAGTATGTTTGTCCTCAAGTGTGGTCAGCCTGTTCTGTAGTGCCTGAATTGTGACTGAGGCATTCTCTAATTTGGTGTGGGCCTCCTATGCAGCAGATAAAAAAGCCTATTTGTCTGCCAGCAGGGTGCTATTTTACAATGCAAGTGTTCCAATTTGGCCGCTTTCCTCTTGGCTATTTCTGTGAGTTTCTGAATGGTGCTCAAGGCTTTTCTCAGGACCATCCAGAATCCTCAAGCAGCCATTGCTTCCTTGGATGGGCCAAAAATTGACCTCTCCTTACACGGTGCACAATAGGCATTGTGCAGGGTGCTAAATGGGTCCACAGTTCTGAAGGATCCTTCCTTCTATGGGTTATTACCCTTACTCACAACCCATTTTTCCAATTTATTGAGGTTGTTCTGCTCCTTCAATAACTTGTCAATTAGCTCTGCCTATTAATCTAAAACCAGCACAAAAATGCAAGGGTGCTTGCTTAACATACTGTCTCTGTGGCTTCTACAAGCGCAAAGACATTCCTTTCAAACATCCCCTCAATCAACAGGTTCCACTGGCCAGGATACTGCCTCAAAAACATGGCATTCAGAGACAGGAAGACCACTGAGATCTTTTTGGGGAAAACCCTTAGCATTTGCACTGAGCAGAGCTTGAAGGAGAAAAACTCTAAGGAACTTACCACTGCTTGGAAAAGCAGTGGTGGAATAAGGGATCTGGGTCCTGACTGAACCCTGCCTCCATTAATGCCGCTTGTTTGAACTGAGAGACACCTCCTTACAATACTAGCAAAGCGTTTAAACCCAGAGCTGATTGTCACTACAAACACTGTGTGAACCACTCAAACCATTGGTTGCTGTCACACACGATACACTGTTCATCCCCAGGGAGCTACCCTGCAAGGATACTATGCAAGAAAAGGGCCCAGGGCTTCCTATTCTCCCTACTGATTTCCTCATTGGGAACTACAAAAGATCCACTGACCTAACAAAAGTGGCACACAGCCCATACAAAGGGAGGCGAGGAGGTTCTACTTTTTATACTTTCTGTTAACTTTAAGTGCTAGTGTTTTTGTGGCATGTGGATGTTCCCTAATAGTGATTCCCTAACTCTTTGGCTCCCATACCACAATAGACCCAGAGATAGGGAGTGATTCTCAGGACAGTCACATGCCCAGCCCTTGCAATTTACAGTGGCTCACAAATGGTAAACCAAGCTCATGGCCATATAGAGGTGGCTGCCAGACATGGACCAAGTTGGCAAAGGACAGCAAGAACTTAGGGCAACATGGGTGATAACTACCAATCCAGAAGTGAAGAGATGAGGTGCTGTGGATCAGACCAAAGGCCAGAGGGTAGTATCAGAACAGGAATTGGAGGGGCAGAGTGATGGCCAGTATTCCAAAAGTAGTACAGGTTATCTATGTCAGAGTCAGGGTTTAAATATTTTTTTCCACCCTGAGGGAAAAGCTGCTAATGGCTCTCTGGCAAAGTAGACAATGGACTCTGCAGAGTGGGACACTGTGGTCAGAAATGAGCTAATGGCTTTAGCATTAGGTGACAAAGGGATTGATGGGAATCATGATAGTTCCTTAATGGTGGGGCAGGTGAAGAGAAAAAAGGACAAAGGGGCAAATGGACAAAGGGAGAAGGTCAAAGACAATCAATTGTCCTGTGGAATCAGTTTGAGATGCTATTGTTTCTAAAGTTCAAGGGACATCTGCCAGTCAATTGTTACCCTGTTTACCAGGGGTCCCGTGAGGGACACCAAAATGTGCTCAACTATAGGTGGGGAAAATTAGCTCTGAGCACTGCTTTAGCTTTATGAGAGGCCGGGTAACTTAGCAGGATCTTGAACCCTATGTCTACGGGGTCAGGCCAGTCAAGAAGCAAACCGTTTTGAAAGAATAAATGAGATCTTTATTAAAATACAGACAAACAGTGTATGCAACTCACTCACTCAGATAACTATAGAAAATAAAGGTGGGAGTGGGATAGAGGGATTTTTCAGAGGGATAGTTGATTTGGGTGATACGAAACCTGTCCTGAAGTCTGGAAGAATAGAGAGCGATGCTGGGGTTCGATGTGGCTCAGCACATGGAGCTGAGGGGAGGCTCGCCAAGCAAAGAGGCAGAAAGGCGGTCTGGAACTTGGGAGCGATTCGAGGAGGGTCTTGGAATCAAGGGTTTTTATAGGGAGAGATGTGACTGCAGGCTATGCCATACTTGGTGAGAACAATGGATTTCGGGTACGAGACAAAGCCTCGGAAAGGTCATAATTTAACATGATTGAATTAGGTCCGAATTGACAAAGGAGCAGCCAGTATGCAAACGTGCAATGCTGGACAGTTGATAGTTCAGCTGAAGTGGTGATCTGGCTATTTCTGGCTTACCTGTATTGTTTAGGAATATTGCAGCAATCAGCCACCGAGTCTAGTTTCGTGCTTGTCCAAGGGCCTCACAAACACGTGGAGAGGGGTGGTGGAAGAAATATCAAAAGGATATCTTTATGCTATCGCCAAGGCGGCCTAGAAGCTGCAGTAACACAATTATCTCCAGAGTTTCCCTGACTACGACCTAGTCATGCCCTGAGGTCTTCATCTGGATTAAGGTAAGAGAGGTACAGAAATGGATTAATTAGGGAAAGAAATTAATTAGGGAGTGCTTAACAGTTGTGTAGTCAGACTCGCTAATCCTGTCAAGCTGACTGTTCGGGGCTGAGAATCTTTTGTGTGCTTGGTGCATACTTGATTGAGTTTTGATGTGTACTTGCCTGGAGGTCTCCAGAAGCTGCATGAGGGAAAGTTACTGGCCTGGCCAGGATTTTTCTTGTATTTTTCAGCTGTTTGGCCGGGCCCATGTGCGTGCTCATCCGGGGGCCTTTCAAGCATGTGGAGGGGTATATTTTTAATAGCCAATTTATATTAAATTGTAGACCCTGGGTTCAGGCATATCCATCGCAGTAACAATCCCCCCCCCCGAAAATGGGCAATTTGGGACAATATAGGATAGAAAGGTACCCTCCACCATCTATGACATTTAAATCTACAGACTATAACTATGACTCAGACAAACTATGTACACAAAGGGAGGGAAGCTTTGCCTGAGTGTGTCTCTTCAAGGCAGCTGCCACCCATGAAGGGAAGTAAGGCAGTTGCCTTACTCTTCTGCTGCACAAAGGAGGGGGTTGCCCATTCTGGGGGCTTTTCCTTCCAGTCCTTTGAATGTGCTTGTTTGTGGATCTCTGAAATCACAAGTGGCAGAGCCCACTCATGGCTTGAGACCCTTTTGCGGAAATCAGAGTTAAGGCTGGTATCTGACCCGAATGCCTCCTGAAGTAATGTCTTTTCTCTTGGCATGTTTGTGACTGAGACAAAGCCATGGACTGCTGTGGCCCTTCTCAAGATCACCAGAGTAAAAAGGTATTTGGTGCCACTGAATGTGAATGTAAGCTGGCACCAGTATAGCTCGGTGGAGGGGAAGGCTGTCTCTACAGGGTTAACTGGGGCACTGTGGTCACTCCAGTCTGGGTTGTGGGGATGTGTGGCCAAGGCATCTTCAGGCAGCAGCTCCCTGGTGTTATCAGGGGAAAATGAAGGGAGAAGCTCCAGGCAGACAGCGGAAATCACTGCCTGACAGGTGTGGAGCTGGCTCTCTAAAGCCTCAATCCGTCTATGGCAAGCTGCGTGGCTGACAGCCTTCTGCTGCTCTTTTACTTGGCCAACCATAAACTTGGCAGAAGATTTTGTGTGGGCTAATGCCTCCGCTAACAAATTAGCCCTCTCTTCCCAAGTCTGTGCTTAGAGAGTGATTGTCATGAGCCAGGCTGATTCAGACGGGGACTCGGTTAGACCTGGACTCCCAGCAGGGGGAGGATCCCTTGGAGGGAGAGAGGGCTCCTTCAGAGTCAAGGGAGGGGCCTGCCAGCGACCCCACAGTGGTCCCAGAGCCAGATCCAGAGCCAGTGCCTGCAGCAGATGAGACCAGTGCTTCTGGTTCAACAGAAGCTGCTGTTTCTGACTCCAGCCCGGAGTTTGCAGCAGACCCTCCCCCAATGTTCCTCTAGAGGCAGCTGGAGAAGGAGGCGGTTCACAGAATGCAGCAGCTGCGAAAGAAGCGCTTGAGAGCCTCCAGCTGTGAGCTGAGCCAACAGACATTTAATCAGCTCCAGCTGGGCTAGAGCCTGTGTATTTAAGGCAGATGCTGAGGGAAGTTGGGCATGGGGCAACAACCATCTACCACCTGTGAAGCTGCACCCTGTGTCATGGGCTTTTGGTTCCAGGCTAATCCTTGCTGTTGAGTTTGCTGCCTCTGTTTGTTTTGGGTGACATAACCTCTTGATTACTTTATTACTTTATTACTAAAAGTCATAACCCAGCTCCCACCTCTGTGTCTGCTTAAGCCGCTGTCTGACATTGACAGTGATCTCATTGAGTTTTTTGGAGATAGCCTGCACTACAGACGCAAAAGTTAACTTGTCTGCTTGCAGGGCTTCATTCTTGGCCTGAAGCTGGGCATTATCTTTAGAGATTTCTTCTATTTTGGATCTGGCCACAACCAGGGTGCTTGATGCATCCTGAGCCGTAAGCCAAAGTCCCCAAGCGGCCAGAGCATCTTTGGACAGGCTGAAAGGGTTCTTTGATTTGCGGGCTCGGACATACAATTTTCTTAAGGTGTTAAATGGGTCTGCCGTCTGGAAGCATGTTTCTTTCCAGGGGCACTTTCCTTTCTTAATGACCCATTATTCTAATTTGCTGGTTTCCTTCTCTTCTTGCATGAACTCCTTCATCTCCATTTTAAAAGTGTCTCCCAGCAAGCACACTAACACAAAAGTGCGACTGTGACTGGAGTGATGGGGAGGACCACCGAGATCCCTTGGGGGAATTCTAGGGAAACAAACTCTCCAGAACTAGTTCAGGACAGAGGGTTGGGGAGCCTATCTCCATTCCCCCCAGAAAAATGTTGCTTCTGCCTGTCTAAGCCCGGCCTTCCACCTCGACAGCTTAGAGGCAAAAGGACAAGGACACGGTTCAGGGATGGGGAGGATCACATAGACCCAAGGGAAACCTTCACTAGGACTCTGCCTGACAATGAAGAGGGAGAACAAACTCTAAAGGAACTTACAGCGCTGCCTGACAAGCAGCGGGGAAAAAGGGAGAGGAATATCCGAACTGTTCCTTACTAGTTTTTCAGGTGAGGGGCGCCTTTTCTCTACCCTAGGAAAAACCTTTTCAGAAACCCTTGCTTAGGTCAGGACTCACCACCCGCACCTAGTGTCTATAGACGGAACACACCTGTGTTTTACTCTAGACAGGACGCACCCGTGTTACTTTGGGGGGATTTCTTCTCTAAGTGCTGTGTGCCTGCCATATGTACGTGTATGTGGACTGTGCCTAACGCCCTAGCACTTGGATCCCAGCCCATGATAATCCCCAAGTTAGGGAGGTACTTCCCAGGGCAGCCACTTGCGCGGCCCTGTCCTACAATGATTCACTGCCGAGGCGAGTGACACGTAGGTACGGCCATCATGCACGGCCAAGAAGGAAAAGGGGTAGAACCACCCAACAGAAATAGCTCTAGAGCTCACGCACACAACCTTTGCACTCACACGTGTTCCTAACACTCCAGGGTCTTGATACGGCCGTTCCCTACGTCTGTACTGGCCTGACCTGAGTGGATCGCAACTTCCACTCAAATTAGGGGTACAGGGGTTGCCCACATTCTCCACCAATCTGTTCCCTAATTTTCTGGGGTTCTTGGGGGTTTGAGATTCTGGAGGTCCTGGTCACCAGATCAATGAATTTGCGTCCAGAGAGGTCCCGGCCACGAAGTCAGAGAATTTGCATCTAGGGAGGTCCCTGTCACTGAATTATTGAATTCAGGGAGGTCCCTGTCACTGAATTAGTTATTTTGAGTTCAGAGTGGTCCCTGTCACCAGATATGTTGCCAGAGTTTCCGGAGGTCCCAGTCACGAGTTTCGAGGGGTCCTGGTCACTGCCAGAGTTTCCTGGGATCCCGGTCACCAGATAGGTTGCCAGAGTTTCCGGGGGTCCCTATTGAGGTTACCCTCCATTGTAGGTGTGGGGAGGCATACAGGATGGGATTTGTAGTACTAGAGGCCTGAAGTTCATGTAGCTGGCCTGCCTGCTGTAGATGTTAATTGCTCTTGCATTCCTTTGCTACCGTTCCAAAAATATCTCAGCTTCAAAGAGATAGTAACTTGGCAGCCCCCTCAAGTCAGGAGCTACAAGGTCAACCTTACTGAATTCTGTGGGAAGGAGTGAATTGTTATATTTTGCTGCCTGTGAGAATTTACTCAGTCTGAATCTCTGAAGTTTGTTGTGCTGTTCAAGTTCTGAAATAAATCTTGCTTTTCGCATGTTTGTTTTGTCTGTTTGAATCGGTCCCTGACAGAGAGATTCAGACTCACCAAAAAAAAAAAGAAAAAGAAAAAAGCATCAATCTAGTGAGCAAGAGGGAGAACTCCCCTGCCCCATAGATGAAGAACGACCAGACAAGATAGAAGCCAAGTGTGCCGGTGCATGACCTGTGGATACTAAGCCGAAAGTCAGGCTCTCACTCCCCGTGGACACACCACCAGGGGGCCAGACTGGGCTTGGGGAGAAAGACTGACAGCGATCTGCCAGTTGTGCCGGACCTCCAGATGGGATACTTCTGCTTGTGAATTAGATCTTGGATGGATGAACTCCTGGCCAGAGAGGAGGAGATGGAGAGAAAAGATGAGGAAATATTACAGCTCAAAGCTCTTCTGCAAGACATGAGAACGATGGAACCATGAATGGGCAGAATCCCGGCCAGAGACCAATTCACTCCAGATGCAGGGGCGCCAGCTGCCAGTCCTCCAGCAGCTGGGTCTCCAGCCCCTCCCGGACAATCCCTGAAACCACCCCCAGCTCCAGCAGCGCCAAGAACATTAGGTGAGCTTTAAGACTCATTTAATGGGAGCGGTGAGAAGCTATCTTTTTTTCTAAACATGGCTTCCAATTACATGATTGATTATGGACACTTGTTTCCCGACGATGCTGCTCGGATTAGGTACATCAACCAGCACCTCAAAGGGGAAGCGGCTGATTGGGTGGCTTGGCTTTACGACTCGCGCTCACCGGAGACAAGGGACCTGCAACTCTTCATGAATCAACTGAGGGAACGCTTTGAAGACCCTCACCTCCAAGAAAAGGCCAGATACCAACTGAAAAAACTGAGACAAGGGAAATATGATGTCGGAGAGTACTCTGGGGCATTTCAAAGACTGGCTGCGAAGGTCCCTGCTTAGAGTGAGGAAGTGTTGAAAGAATTTTAAAAGGATGGCTTGAACCCCGTTATTCTGCTTGGTTGCTTGAACTAAGGCAGTGGTTCTCAACCTGTGGGTCCCAGATGTTCGTAGACTTCAGCTCCCAGAAGCCCCAGCCACTATGATCAATGCTCAGGGCTTCTGGGAGCTGAAGTCCACGAACATCTGGGGATCCACAGGTTGAGAACCACTGAACTAAGGGGATCCTAACAGCCTGCTAGGCTGGATAAAACTGGCCACTGAAGTGGAGGAAATATCGCAATCAGTACAACTGACACGCCAAAGGCAGGCTCAGGAAACTGAGATTTGTAAACCCACACCACGCAAGTCCACCTTTTTGAGCAGTGAGGAGAGAAGCAGATGTCTGCGAGAAGGGAGCTGCTTCATTTGTGGGAAAAGAAGTCACATTGCCAGCGATTGCCCTGAAAATATAGGATCTGCTGAAATGAAGGTAACACCACCCAGCACCAAGATTACTCCACGCCAACCTGCAAACCCGAAGCCAACTAACAAGCCCAACACTAAGGGGAAAGTTGCTGGAACCCGCCAGGACGAAGACAGCCCTCACACCTCCTCAGACAGCGAATCTGACGAATGGACCTCTGCCAGCTCAGTCGATGTGAGTAATTGTAAATCTAACCATGTGTTTACGACAGTCTTTAGTGGGGAAGGATGGCAAGATACGAATTTGCAGGGGTCTGATTGACTCAGGCTGCTCTAAAAGTTTATTACACCCTGCTTTGGCTTGTGAGCTAGCGGTAGAATTCCAACCCCTGTGAAAAGCCATAAAACTAACTCAAATGGATGGCAGTCAAATGGTGGGAGGACCAGTAAAACAAATTACTTCTCCCATCCCCATTCGAGTGGGCAATTATGGGGGCAAAATGTACTTTTTGGTGCCTACTTCTGTGCACTTTAAAATTGTTCTCGGAATTGATTGGCTCCGTAAACATAACCCTGATATTGACTAGACTACTGGGGCATTAAGGGTGGCTGTGGAAACAAACCTAAAGCCCAAAGAAAACACTAATCTCCCAGCTCTTTCATTAACTCCTGTTACCCTGTTCTCTGGGGGTCCCGGGAGGGACACCTAAATAACCAAACAATATAACACAACCTTGGGGAAAATTAGCTGGAACACTAACCTAAGCTAGAGAGAGGCAGGGTAACTTAGCAGGATCTTGCAACCCAGCATCTACGGGGTCAGGTCAGTCAAGCAGCCAGATGGGTTTAAAGTAATAAAAATGATGTTTTATTGAATACAGACAAACGTTAGAGACACCACAGTCACACAGATAACTAAGGAATCAGAAATTGAGTTAGAGAGATTGGGGGTTTTCAAAGGGAAATGGGTGATACGACACCTGTCTCATAGTCCTGGACCGTAGGAGAGAAACCAGGGATGCATAGAAGAAGCTCAGCTCAATTAGCTGAGGGGAGCTCGAAACGGCAGCAAGGCGGCATGGAACTCTGGAGCTGGTTGAGCAATCCGAGGAAGGTCTCAGAATCAGGGGTTTTTATAGGGTGAATTGTGACTGCAGGCCATATCTTACTCGAGGAACAACAATAAGTTTTGTGTGCGAGACAATGTCTCAGAAAGGTCACGACTTTGCATGATGGAATCAGAGCCAAATTAACAATAGTGTGGCCAGTATGCAAATGCGCAGCACTTACCAGTGGACAGCACAACCTTTGTCCAATAGCCTGCTTGGGGCAGGAAACTTTTGTTAGTATCGCGCATATGTAATGAGGTGTTTGCCAGAGAGGTCCCTGAAGTGATGAACCAGCTGTGTCTGGCCTGCCTGGGTGGAGAATGGAATGTCCAGCAATTATTGGCTGTGCCTGTTTGCGTGCTTGTCTGGTGGCCTCGCAAACACGTGGAGCGGGGTGGTGGAAGAAAGCCAAATGGTTTGACATCAAAATGATATCTAGGGGTGTCCCCAAGGAGGTCTAAACTGCAGTAACACCCCTGAGGAGCTGCTTAAGATTCCTTCACACTACCGTGATTTGCAAAAGGCATTTTAGGAGAATGAGGCTGACAGATTGCCCCCTCACAGTGAGTTTGACTGTAAACTGAAACTGATTGATGGTGCAAAACTCTCCAAACCAAAAATTTACCCCATGAACCACCAGGAACTGGCTGCTCTAAAGAAATTTTTGAACAAAAACTTGCAGCACAGATTTATTAAGCCATCCGCTGCCCCCACTGCCAGTCCTGTGTTTTTCCGTAAAAGAAAGGACCCAAATGCAGACCCCAGGCTAATAGTGAATTATAATCTCATCAACCAAGCTATTCTTCCGAACATTTACCCCATCCCTCTGATTAAATCTGTCCTTGACCAGTTGATCCAAGGATGATTCTTTACTAAACTTGACCTTAAGGAAGCTTTTCACAGAATTAGCATGGACACGGATAGTGAATGGTTCACTACCTTTTCCACACCTTTGGGCAATTATCAATGGACTGTATTACCTTTCAGATTACAATCGGGCCCTACTGTGTTCCAAATGGTCCTAAACTCCCTCCTTCAAGATTTATTGTATGAGGGCGTGGATATATATCTGGACAACATTTTGATATATGCTGAAACTTTGGAAAAACATATATCTTTAGTCAGAACTGTACTGCAATGCCTTACCGATCACGGACTTGTGGTGAACCTGGCTAAATGCCAATTTAACACCCAAAGCTTTGATTACTTGGGATACCGTGTCTTTCACAACACATTGAATATGGACCCTGCCAAAGTTGACACCATCATCAAATGGCCAGGACCTAAGACAAAAAAGCAACTACAGCAATTCCTTGTTTTGCCAACTTCTATCGTAATTTTATAGAGGATTTTGACAGACTTGCTTAAAAAACCAAAAGATTCAAAATCCTCTCAGTCCAATAAAATTTATTGGACTCCTGCCTGCCAGGCAGCTTTTGAGGCTCTCAAAAACAAGTTTACCGCAGAGCCTTTGCTCTTATTCCCTGATACCTCAGAAGAGTTTATAATTCAAACTGATGCCTCCGACTTTGCTATGGGTGCTGTGCTTCTGCAACATGACACTGATGGTAACCTAAAGCTTTGCGCTTTTATTTCTAAAAAGTTTTCCCCAGCTCAAGACCATTGGCCTATTTGGGAAAAAGAAGCAAAAGCAATCCCCTTTGCTTTAACCTCTTGGCGACATTTGCTTGAAGGCGCTCAAGTTCCATTCCAAACCTGGACAGACCACTGCAATTTCAAAGCATTAAAAACTGTCAAAAAGGTCACACCCAAACAAGCTAGATGGGCTGAATTTTTTCAACGCCTCCGCTTTAAAATAGTTTTCAAACCTGGCAAGACCAACACTCTAGCTGATCCGCTTTCAAGACTTCCCTGTCATGAACCTGACCCCCCTACCTCCCCTCCTGAGAAAACTTTATTTCCTTGAACAATATTTACGCTGCTTTGTGAATTCCAACCAGTCCAATTGGTCCTCTCTTCTCCCTTTTGCTGAATTTGCCTTTAATTCTGCTCTCCATTCTTCCACTGGCAAGGTCCCTTTTGAAATTGTTTTCGGCACTAACCCGAGGCCATTCCCTCCTCTCCCTGTTTCCCTCCCAGACTCTTCCCCCCGTCCCTCACCTCCTGGATTACATCTGCCTCTTCGGCATGGAACTCTGTTGCTGACTCCCTCAAATCTGCCAAGGCCTCCCACAAACATTTTGCAGACAAGAAGCGCCTTCCTAACCCTGTTTACAACCCTGGTGATTTAGTGTATTTGTCCTTCAAAAACATTTCTTCTTCTGGTCCTATGAAAAAGCTCTTCCCTAAATTTCTTGGTCCTTTCCCTGTGAAACATGCTATCAATGATGTAACTTTTGCATTATTATTACCTCCTTCCGTTAAAGGTGTTCAGCCTGTTTTTCATTCCAGTCTACTAAAATGGGCTACTTTGAGTTCCTCTTCGCATCCTGAAACCGCTTCTCCTGCTGCCTTGCCTCTGGGACTGTGACATCCTCGTCGTTCCTCATCCCTGTTTTTGTCTGTTCAATGATTCCCGTATTCCCCTTTCCTCTTCCATTTTCCCCTTACCCTTTCCCTTCATTTCCCTCTGACTGTTATGTTTTTTTGGGGACGGGCAGGATGTGGGGGTTACCCTCCATTGTAGGTGTGGGGAGGCATACAGGATGGGATTTGTAGTACTAGAGGCCTGTAGTTCATGTAGCTGGCCTGCCTGCTGTAGATGTTAATTGCTCTTGCATTCCTTTGCTACCGGGGGTCCCTGTTGGGGTTACCCTGCAGTCTGAATCTCTGAAGTTTGTTATGCTGTTCAAACTCTGAAATAAATCTTGCTTTTTGCACATTTGAATTGGTCCCTAACAGCCCCGGTCACTGCCCGAGTTCTGTAGGATCCCTCAAAGGACACCTAGTCTGACCCCGGTTTTAAGGTGATTCCCAAGTTACACCAAGCACACGCCCAGCACACCAGAGAGTTAGTGTTACTGCAGTCTAGGCCTACCCGGAGATAGCACCCGATATCATTTTGATATCAAACAATTCGGCCTTCCCCTGCCACCCCGCTCCCTGTGTTTGCTAGGCCACCGGACAAGCACGCAAACAGGCGTGGCCAATAATTGCTGGACATTCCATTCTCCACCCAGGCAGGCCAGACACAGCTGGTTCGTCGTTTCAGGGACCTCTCCAGCAAACACCTCATTACATATGCGTGATACTAACAAAGGCTTCCTGCCCCGAGCAGGCTACTGGACAAAGGTTGTGCTGTCCACTGGTAAGCGCTGCGCATTTGCATACTGGCCACACTATTGTTAATTCGGCTCTGATTCCATCATGCAAAGTCGTGACCTTTCCGAGACATTGTCTTGCACACAAAACTCATTGTTGTTCCCTGAATAAGGCATAGCCTGCAGTCACAATTCACCCTATAAAAACCCCTGATTCCGAGACCTTCCTCAGATCACTCCTGAGTTTCATCCTATCTTGCTGCTGCTTTGCTTGGCGAGTTCCCCTCAGCTAATCAAGCTCAGCTTCTTCTCTGCACCCCCGGCTTCTCTCCCGAGGTCCAGGACAATGAGACAGGTGTTGTATCATCCATTTTCCTCTGAAAGTCCCTATCCTTAATTTCTAATTTCTAACCTCTAATTTCTTAGTTAGCTGTGTGACTATGGTGTCTTTGATATTTGTTTGTATTCAATAAAACATCATTTTTATTACTTTAAATCTGTCTGGCTGCTTGACTGACCTGACCCCGTAGACGCTGGGTTGCAAGATCCCGCTAAGTTACCCTGCTTCTCGCTAGCTTAAGTGAGTGCTCCAACTAATTTTCCCAAAAACCGTGTTTCATTGTTTGGTTATTTACGTGTCCCTTCCGGGACCCCCAGTAAACAGGGTAACATTAGGGTAACCTAGCAAGACCTTGTACCCAGCTTTTACAGGGCCAGGCAGAGTCAAAACCCAGACAAAATTTAAAACCTAAGTCACTGCGCACTTACGCACTCATTCACACAGATCTAAGAAAATAAAGGGAGGAAAATAGGGGATTTTAAGAAGGATTTTGGGGGGACATACTACACCTGATCCTGTAGTCCGGGAAGCCGAAATAGAGCCAGAGAGTCAGCAACAGTGAATCTCAGGACGTGGAGGCTGAGGGGAAGGCTTCAGCCAGCAGAGCGGCAGCAGGACGGGGAGGAAGCTGAGAGCGATCCAAGGAAGCGCACAAAGTTAGGGGGTTTAGTAGGGGAAAATGTGCCTGGAAGGTAGCCTGGTCCTGGGGAGAAGAATGAGTTTTGGAGTTGAAACAAAGCCTCTGAAAGATTAGTGTTTGACTTGATGGGTTTTCGTCTGGGTTGTCGATAGCCCAGACAGTATGTAAATGGAGAGTGCTTGACAGTTGTGTAGTCAGACTTGTAATCCTGTCAAGTTGACTGTTCGGGGCTGAGAATCTTTTGTGTGCTTGGTGCATACTTGATTGAGTTTTGATGTATACTTGCCTGGAGGTCTCCAGAAGCTGCGTGAGGGAAAGTTACTGGCCTGGCCAGGATTTTTCTTGTATTTTTCAACCGTTCAGCCGTGCCCGTGTGCATGCTCATCCAGGGGCCTCTCAAGCATGT
The DNA here is from genome assembly GCA_948472985.1 of Iguana delicatissima. Lineage (NCBI taxonomy): Eukaryota > Metazoa > Chordata > Lepidosauria > Squamata > Iguanidae > Iguana > Iguana delicatissima. The sequence goes on along the minus strand of CAOKZL010002580.1, from coordinate 128,490 downwards.
GGAGGGGTATATTTTTAATAGCCAATTTATATTAAATTGTAGACCCCGGGTTCAGGCATATCCATCGCAGTAACACTTCGGATGGCACTCATACCTATGGTGAGAAAGCAAAAGTTTACAGAGAATTTAATAACCATTTCATCAGAAAATCTATATTGAGAGTTCAGTTGTTGTATAAAAAGAAAATATACCTAAAATTGCCACCCTGGGTATCCCCCCATGAAGACTTTTACAGGAGAGAGAGACCACAATAAAATAAATGGATTAGGTATAAAGATATTGTAAAAACTCAAGGCGAGGAGATTTTATTGAAAACTAAAGAAGAACTAATCAACAGTGGACTTTCTACCCATTGGTTATTGCAGCGACAACTCGCAGAGATATTTAAGATAGATCAAAGAATAATAGGAACAGAAATTAGAGATAACGATTTTGATAAACTGTTAAAACCAGGAATTGAATGTTACCTTGTGACTTGGGGGTCCCGGGAGGGGTGCCCAAATATCCAAAACAACACAAACAAGATGGGGAAATTAGCTGGAGCACTCTCTTAAGCTAGTGAGAGGCAGGGTAACTTAGCGGAGATCTTTTACCCAATGTATACAGCGTCAGGTCAGTGAGCAGTCAGACAGTTGAAATAGCAACAATAATATTTATTAACAAGCAGGCAAGTTATTAAGTTATTAAGAAAACACAACCTCACCGCTAACTAGAAGTAGGAAATAAGAATTTGAGGGGAATGGGTGATACGCCACCTTTCTCGCAGTCCTGAAGAAGTCCAATTGGAGAGAAGGAAACTCAGCACAGTGGCCGAGGGGAGCTCACAGAACGAAGCGGCGGCAGGGCTGGATGGCACTCTGAAGTGGTCCGAGCAGTCCAAACGCAAGCCCAAAGAGCTCTCAGAGCTGGGGTTTTTTATTATTATAAATTAAATTATTATAATTATTATTATTTATTAGGGGAAGGCATGACCGTGGGCTAGTCTGGTCTTGGACAGGCCTCAGAGGAGGCGAGTTCTGGTGGTTGGGGACTCCTTGCTCAGAGGAACCGAACCGGCAGTTTGCAAACCGGACAAGCTCAATCGAGAGGTCTGCTGTCTTCCTGGGGCCAAGATTAACCACGTAACAGAGAGGCTAGCCAGGCTGGTCAAGCCCACTGACCGTAAGCCCCTCATTTTGGTTCATGTTGGAACCAACGACACGGTGAAGCGCAGCTTTCACCACATCACAAAGGACTACGAGCTTATGGGGAGAAAGCTTAAGGACCTTGGCGCACAGGTGGTCATTTCATCAATCCTCCCTGTTCAAGGATATGGTGCACGAAGGGAAAGGACAATAGTAGAGGTCAACAACTGACTCCGCACATTTTGCCACCGCCAACAGTTTGGCTTTTTGGATCATGGCTTGAAATTCCAGGAATATGGGCTTCTGGCAAGGGATGGGCTACACCTCACAAAACTAGGCAGAAACGTTTTTGCAAACAGTCTCACAAGGAGGATTAGGAGGTCTTTAAACTAAGTACAGCTGGGGAGGGAGACAAGACTATCCAGGACAAGGACTCGGTAAGTGCAGGGAAAAAAGGCCCAAATGATATTGGCCAAGTAGGAATAGCATCCAGTCGTGGGAGGCGTGGAAACAATGCTATGGGACTTGCAGGAAGGGCACGGGAACTTAAGTGTCTCTACACTAATGCACGGAGTATGGGAAACAAACAAGATGAATTTGAACTCCTAGTACAACAAAATAAATACGATTTGATAGGCATTACTGAGACCTGGTGGGATGAGTCTCACGATTGGAATGTAGGAATAGAAGGGTATAGCCTATTTTGTAGAAATAGACCAAAGAAGAAAGGAGGAGGAGTAGCCTTATCTGTCAAGGATGTTTTCACCTGTGAAGAGATCCATGACTTAAACACCGGAAGCCAGGTGAAGAGCATCAGGGTAAGAATTAAGGGAGTGAGAAACAATAGGGATATTATAGTGGCAGTTTACTACAGACCTCCAAGCCAGACTGAGGACCTCGATGGTGCTTTCATAGACCAAATGATGGCACATTCAACTACGCGGATATATGTTGGCAGTAAAACTCTGCAAAGGCGGCAAGGTCCAGCAAGTTTCTTGCTTGTCTTGCAGACAATTTCATGGTCCAGAAGGTGCAAGAGGCGACAGGGGGATCAAATATTCTGGATCTGATCCTGACCAACAGGGAAGACCTTGTTAATGACGTAGAACTGGTTGGATCTTTAGGAGAGAGTGATCACGCACTATTAGAATTTGGCATTCAGTGGGGAAGAGAAGACACGTGTAGCCAGGCACTCGTCTTAGATTTTAAAAAAGCAGACTTCTGTAAACTGAAGGAGCTGCTGGCTGAAATCCCGTGGTCAAGAATAGTCAATGAGAAAAGAGTTCAGGATGCATGGGAGTTCTTTAAAAGGGAGATACTGAAGGCACAGGCTAAAACTGTGCCATTAAGGAGGAAAAATTGAAGGCATCTGAAGAAACCAGATTGGTTGACTAAAGAACTCTCAGCTGAGCTAAGTGTTAAGAAAAACATGTACAGGAAATGGAAGAAGGGGGAAATCACCAAAGAAGATTATAAACAAGTAGCCAGGAGATGTAGGGAGAAGGTCAGAAAGACTAAAGCATAGAACAAACTTAGGCTGACCAGAGACATTAAAAACAATAAAAAGGGCTTTTTTAAATACGTCCGCAGCAAAAGGAAAAAGAAGGAGACGTTAGGGTCACTGCGCAGGGAAGATGGTGAATTAATAACAGGAGGAAGAGAAAAGGCAGAACTCCTCAACACCTTCTTTGCCTCAGTTTTTTCCCAAAAGGATAAAAACACTCAACCTGGCGGTTGGGGAGCAGGTGAGAAATGCAGCACAGAATAGGTAGAGAGGTAGTACAGGAATACCTGGCCACACTGGATGAATTCAAGTCTCCAGGGCCAGATGAATTGCATCCTAGGATTTTAAAAGAACTAGCAGAGGTCATTGTGGAACCTCTTGCTATAATCTTTGAAAACTCTTGGCGGACAGGAGAAGTTCCGGCAGACTGGAGGAGGGCAAATGTTGTCCCCATCTTCAAGAAGGGAAAAAAGAGGATCCAAATAATTATCGCCCAGTCAGCCTGACATCAGTACCTGGAAAGATCCTGGAGCAGATCATCAAACAGTCAGTTTCTAATCACTTAGAAAACAATGCCGTAATTACGAAAAGTCAACATGGATTTCTCAAAAATAAGTCATGCCAGACTAATCCTATCTCTTTTTATGATAGAGTTACTTGCTTGATAGATGAAGGGAATGCCGTGGACATAGTATATCTTGATTTCAGTAAGGCCTTTGACAAAGTTCCCCATGACATTCTTGCAAAGAAGCTAGTAAGATGTGGGCTGGACAGGGCTACTGTCCGGTGGATTTGTTACTGGTTGACTGACCGTACCCAAAAGGTGGTCACCAATGGCAGATTCTCATCCTGGAGAGAAGTGACTAGCGGGGTGCCACAGGGTTCTGTCCTGGGCCCGGTGCTGTTCAATATCTTCATTAATGACTTGGATGAAGGAATAGAGGGCACGCTGATCAAATTTACAGATGACACCAAATTGGGAGGGGTTGCTAATACACCTGATGATAGGATCGAATTCAAAAGGACCTGGACAGATTGGAGAGCTGGGCCAAGGCTAAGAAAATGAATTTCAACAGAGAGAAATGTAAGGTCCTACACTTAGGCAGAAAAAATGGTATGCAGAAATATAGAATGGGGGACACGTGGCTGGAAAGCAGTACGTGTGAAAGGGATCTAGGAGTCTTAATAGACTACAAGCTGAACATGAGTCAGCAGTGTGATGCGGCAACCAAGAAAGCCAACGCAATTCTTGGTTGCATCAATAGGACTATGGTGTCTAGATCAAGGGAGGTATTGGTACCACTTTATTCTGCTTTGGTTAGACCTCATCTTGAATGCCATGTCCAATTCTGGGTACCCCAATTCAAGAAGGATATGGATAAGCTGGAGCAGGTCCAGAGGAGGGCAACCAAAATGGTGAGGGGCCTGGAAGCCATGCCCTATGAGGACAGACATAGAGAGCTGGGTATGTTTAGTCTGCAGAAGAGAAGGTTGAGAGGGGACATGATAGCCATGTTTAAATATTTGAAGGGATGTCATGTCGAGGAGGGAGTGGGCTTGTTTTCTCCTGCTCTTGAGACCAGGACAAGGAGCAATGGATACAAGCTGCAGGAGGGGAGATTCCACCTGAACCTCGGGAAGAATTTCCTGACGGTCAGAGTTGTCTGACAGTGGAATGTGCTGCCACAGAGTGTGGTAGAGTCTCCTTCTTTGGAGGTTTTTAAGCGGAGGCTGGATGGCCACTTGTCGGGAGTGCTTTGAGGGTTTTCCTGCATGGCAGGGGGTTGGACTGGACGGCCCTTGTGGTCTCTTCCAACTCTACATTTCTATGATTCTATGAAAACAATGAGTTTTGGGCTGGAGACAATGTCTCCGAAAGGTCAGAATGTACATGATTGAGTTAGGGTCCGAATTAACAATAGTATGGCCAGTGAGTAGATACGACTAGCTTGGCAGTTAAGCACTCAGCTCGCCAGGGTGCCCTCTTGGGGCAGAGGTCTCTTTGTTTTAAAACGCATTTGTAATGAAGGTGTTTGTTTCAGGAGGTCTCCTAAAGCAGATCTGGCAGTTTCTGGCTTTGCTTTGGTGTAAACAAGTATGAATCAGCAGATAATCACCGTGCCTAGCATCGCGCTTGTTCAGTGGCCTCACAAACACTTGGCTGGTGGCAGAGCAGGGCCGAATTATGATATCAAAATGATATCTGAGGTTACCAAAGTCCAGGCCAGTTCACGGTGGTAACAACCCCCCCCCCAAATGGGCAATTTGACACAAATTGATCATTTTCCAATCAGAACCTTTCAAAATGAATTTGGAGCTGAAATGGAGGACCACAGATTCTGGAGTCGTATCACACCTTTGGCAAAGAGATTTTGCAACATTTCTATCTAGCAAAGAGCAGTCCCTAACTAACAACCTCCTAACCCTAGCTACATGTATACAAAAGGTACAGTTGCAGTAAACAGAATGCAATAGTGGTTTGAACAATAAACATCGGAACAAATGAGAAATGTGGGCAATCCAATGTGCAATTGATCCAATGAAGGGAGATTTGGGCAAATCAGTGGTAACCCAGTGGATATGCGGGTAAATCAAATGAACAGTTGGTAATCCAATGATGCGGGCAGTTAGTCCAATAGGCAATTACAGGAGGAATGCAGGCAAATCCATAATCCACTGAAAAGTATGGCAATGGGAGCAATTCAACAGTAATGTGGGCAAATTAAGTAGTTCGATGACAATATGGGCAATGCAAATGCAGCAATGAGAGTTCGTTGTCCTGGGGAGGTAAGGAGCAGGCAAGAGTCTCTGCACACACACCCTTGGAAACAGAAAAGTTCGGGGTCTGGAGAATGCAAGCATATTGGTGGCTCCAATGGGGCTAGAACCATTGCAAGGAGTCCAGATAAAGTTGAAGCATCGGCAAAAATGTCCATGATCGAGCTAGCCCAGGCATGCTAGCTCTTTTCAGGAGCAGGTTTGCAAAATAGGCAACAGGGATAGTACAAGCTAGAAACAGGTTTTTCGATCCGGAATGTGGGCAGTTGTAATCTGTGGAGTTTGTTGGGAAGCGGCTGGCTGAGGTCCCCAACTGCGGAAGAGGAACAAGTGGTCATCACGGGCTTGGGTCCTCGACTGGAACCGTGGTGTGGCTGGATTCACACACAACCCACGGTGCCTCGGGGGCGGCGGACAAATCCGGGGATGGTCTCGGCTCTCTGGAACCATCAACCTATTGCTTTGTAGGAGAGAAGACTGGCATGGGTTATAGCAAATGCGGACATTCAATGCAAATTAATGGCAGGGAGCCTGTTGGGAGTTGAGTTCAAATTGTGAAATTCAGGGATGATGGGAACCTCAGTGGGTTTTAACAAAATGTGAGGCAAAAGTGCTAATATGGAGGAGACAGGGGTGACTGTCCCAGACCTTGGTCACATTAAGGTGGAAGATGTTGTGACCACACCTTGGTAGAGGGGGCCTCCATGTGGAGGGTACCTTCTGGGGTAGCTCGGGCCTACCGTGCTTCCTCCAATATTTCACCAATGAATTATGAGCAAATTTGGAATGCAATCCGGGTCTGCGCTGAAGCTCCGTTTGTGATGGCAATGGTACCCACTAGCTCAGCATGACTAGGGTGGGCTCTGGTCTTAAGCTGAACTAGGTTATACTCTGGCCTTCGCCTGGCAGCGAGGGTTCCCAAACCAGTTGAAAGACAGACAATGAAACCAATCAGAGGCAAGCATAAGCTACGCTTGCTCGTTGCCAGAGCAGAGGTTGGTGCTACCGGAGATTGTCCAAGATGGATGGGCCTACGTATGCAAATATTCCATTAACATATGCAAATTGGAAAGAATGCACTGGGGCCAAGTGTCTTGCCAATTATGTGGGTCTCCGGCCCTTATGGTGCGTCGGAGAATGGACATACGCTTTGGGAGTATACGGCCGAATTGCGTTACAAACTAAGGAGCAGCCAAGACTGTTCTAACCCTAACAGTCCAAGCATGCAAAAAGAAAGGGGAGAGAGGTCCCTCCACAGCAGAAACCATTCTGAGCTGTAGATCGGTACTCAAGAGTCAAACCTGGTTCTACTGAGAGGGTGATTAAACCCTCATTGCTACGCCCGTACTTCCCAGGGACACCACTGCACAAGACCATCCCTCAATGTCAGGGATGGCAGGCGTCCCGGTTTCGGACTCATACCCCTACTACTCAGGGTAATCAGGGCTGACTCTGTAGACCCGATCTACCTTAGAGCCGGGAGACTCTGCTTGGTCTCCCACACAAACGGGTGAAAAAGAAAGAAATAGCTGGCAAAAAAAGCAAGTTAAACAATACCAAGCAAGCCAAACTATATAAAAGGCTGAACTATCTACAAAGACCAGGGGCTCAGAGGGATCGCCACTCCAACTCCGCTCCGCAAACCGGGGGCCATTCAACCGTTGTCGAACACCTCATAAATGGAGGTAAATACCTTGGCCAAATTAACGGCAGGTGTTCCTTGCAACTCAAGGAAGCCTGTCAAATTAGAGGGCTCACATTGGGTCATTGGGCACTGGGATCTTCTGGCTCGGGGATGACCACCAATGCGGGATCAACCGGCTGACCCTTCCATTCCTTCAATTGAAAGTGGAGGCTGGCATCTAATCCAAGTGTCTCCCGAAGCATCGCATGTGTTGGCAGGATGGTGATGGAGACAGAACCAAGAACTGTCTTGGCCCCTCTCAAGATCACTAGTGTAAAAAGGCATTGGGTGCCACTGACTGTAAAAGCCAGCTGACACCAGAAAAACTTTACGGAGGGGGAGGCAGTAGTCAGGTCCGTCTCCATGTAGCATTTGGAACTCTCTGTTTTAGAAGTCTCCCAGGCTGGACTACAGCAAAGGGAAGTAAGTGGAGTCAAATTGAGGGGTGCCAGGGCGAGTGCCGTTGCTAACTTGGGCTCTGGCTAGGCAGGAGCCTCTCGCTGCCTAAATTCCCAGTCTCCCTTGAGATTTCCCCGAAAGATGGCACAGAGAGGAAGGACTCTCCCTGCCACAGCCTCAAGGAAATCCTGGAGGAAACTGATGGTTTCTAGCTGGGAGCTCACAGCTGGGACGAGGGAGAGCTTTGGAAGCATGGGGCTGGCTTCCACTGGCAGTGTACTCTCCCTTTCCTGACACTCACACTGGCTGGCAATGCTCGGTGCCTTGTCTGGTTCTGTGGGGACTTCCTCCTGAACCTTAGCCTGGTGCGATCCTTCTTGGTGCTCTGAAAGCACAGTGATCTCCGAGATGGCAGGATTCGCACTCAGGGCTAAGTCAGGAGGAGACACAATTGGCCTTGTTCCTGGGCACCCTGGGTGCCTATGTGTTTTGGAAGGCTTAGGTTGGCCCCCCCGCACCATACATGGGCAAACAGATAGTGTCAGGGGTGGGCTCACCCTGTCTCATCCAGTTTGGAAGCACCGCTTTTGGTGCTGCTTCGAAATCTGCAGGAGGGGTGGCAGGAGTCTTGTCCCTATGGGTCCCAGTGCCTGCCGTCACTGTGGATCTACCCCGTCTGTTGGGCTTCAGCCGGGCCGCAACTCTCTGGGAGAGATCCTGGGACCGAGGGCACCCCTATGCCTGCAATTCTAGTGTCAGGTAGTATCCAGCCAGGGGGGACTTTCATCACGGCCTGGACCGGTTGTTTGCCACCCACAGAAAGCTGTTTGTCCAGAGCTTCTAGAAGCTCCGATGTGGGCCGCTGGTCGAACTGGTTCATGTCCAGTCCACAGCAACGTAACATGCTCCAGACTCTGGTTCTGTCCGTCGAATATGCCTGAGTCGTGGGATCATACCCACCAGATGTTTCCTGGGGAGGACCAGACTCGGGAGACGGTTTGGGGGCAGTGGGCTGACTACAAGAGTCCCTTCCCTGCCACTGCCTGTCATGTTGGGGAGTGGGGCACGAGTTCCAATTCCTTCGTGGAACGGAATTCGGCGTGGACTTCCTATGCTGGGAATGGGGTCTGTAACTGGAGTATGTCACCTCCAATACAGGTTCCCAATTCCCAGGTTCCTTCCTATGGGCCTTTCGGGGAGGATGCAGAGAGTCAGTCTCTCATAAGAGGTTGGCGACCCTGCAGAAATTGTTCCCAAGCTCTTCCAAGGATGTCATGGTCGGGTCCACCAAGCCCAGGGCCAATCTTGTCTCATGGTTGAAGCCTCTGTACAACAGAGTCTTGAACTCCACATGATCAAAATTCTACCTGCAAGCCGTCAGGGGTACCTTTTCAGCCAGAATAGCAAGTAGGTGTTTCTGTGCCATGTAAGCCTCAGGATTCTCACAAGGACCCTGCTGCTCCATGACATAGAGCACACTCGCGCTCTGTCCAGGCCAAAGGATCCTCACCACCTCTCACATCCAGTCGTGTGCCTCGAGCCTAACCAGACCTCGAGTCACCACGGTCGATTCAAGGGTAGGGAGCTCCGAAGGGGACATGCAAAGCTGGGCCAATTGGGTCAAGTACTGGCCATTGGCTGTCGGGTGAGAGTGTGTCACCGCGTTTAGCCACATGATGCCAGTAGACCGATTCAAGGGGCCTAACTGGTCTGCGATTGCCTTCGCCTCAGTTGCACGCCAGGGGACTCTAGTCTCAGTGACCTGTGTCTCCTGGGTTTCTGCACTACCTTCCGTAGCGGGGACGGTCCTGCGTGTCATGGACCTGGTCTCAACAGGGTGGACTGGCACCTTAGGGGCATCCCAGTCTGGATCGTGAGGAGAGGAAGCCAGGGTGTCTGCTGGCAATGTGTCCTCGGACAAGTCGGTGGTAAAACTCAGGAGCAGCTCCGGACACAGCACCGGAATTAGGGCCTTACTTGTCTGGAGCTGACTTTCCAGGGCAGCAATTTTCTTATGGCAGGCTGCATGACTAACAGACTCTTGCTGTTCCTTCACCTGACCAACCATAAACTTGGCCGCGGCTCGGGCACGATCAAGCTCAGCCTCTAAGGCATGGGCTTTCTCTTCCCAAGTCTGGGAGACTAGGGTGACATCACTCAACTTCTGGACTGAGGCCTGCGCAGCAGACACAAAAGTTAACTTATCCGCTCGCAAGGTCTCGATCACGGCATGAGGCTTGGCATTCCCCTTCTACTAGCCTCCCATGGGTCTCAACTAGGGCACTGCTAGTGTCTCTGGCTGCAAGCCAAAGTCCCCAAGCTGCCAACGAATCCTTCGAAGGCCCGAATGGGCATACGCTTATCGGAGAGAGGTAAAGGGGTCGGCTGTCTGGAAGACAGAGTCCTTCCAGGGGCACCTTCCTTTACCCAAAACCCATCTCTCCTGTTTCCCATGGATCTCCTCCTCATACATGAGGTCCTTAACTGCAACGGGGCTCTCCTTAGCCATTTCTACCACAACAACACAACAACAACTTTCTTCAGAAATACGGGACCAGGACCTGGAGTGACGGAGAGGATCACCTAGACCCCTGGGAGAGCTAAGGGAAACAAATTCTGTGGAACGTCTCTAGGGAAGAGGGAAAGGAACCAATCTCCAGCCTGCCCAAACAAAGATCACTTTTGTACACTCAGGCCCGGTTCTTCACCTCAGCAGCACTGAAGACAAAAGGAGAAGGCCAACGGTTCAGGGATGGGGAGGCCACATGAGGCCCAGGGGACCCTTTCACTGAAGGGGGGGTAATGAACCCAATGGAACTTACAGCACCGCCTGGCCAAGCAGTGGGGGAAGAGGAACAAGGAACCCAAAACTGAACAGTTCTGGGTGAGGGGCGCCTCCTCTACCTCGGGCTAAACCGCTAAAACCCTAAAGCTGGGTCAGGACTCACCACCCGCTCCTAACAAGCCGGCAAATTGGGACACACTTGAAAACTTGAGAAGCCGGGACTCACCACCCGCACCTTCTCCAATACCAACAAGTCAAACCCAGGGGAAGCTCACAAGGGGACAACGAAAGGAGTGGGGGCTGCTCCTTCCGTACTGTTCGTGTGCCTTGCCGCTAAGATGTTGAATGTGTGTAGACTGTTCCTGACGTGCTAGCGTCCTAACACGTAAAGTCCCAGCCCATGAGAGACCCAAGATGGGGAGATGGATCCCAAGACAAGACAAGAGAGGGGTACGATATCCACCCGATAGAATTAATGCACATACACACAGAAGTCACGCACACACTATCCTGCCTACTGGTGTTCTAAAACAACTAAACTGACCGTTCCCTAAGTCAGTACTGCCTGATTTGAGGAGGTTCGCGACTCCTTCTCAAATTAGGGGTATCGGGGTTGCCCGCGTTGCTCCACCACTCTGTTACCCTGTGACTTGGGGGTCCTGGGAGGGGCGCCCAAATATCCAAAACAACACAAACAAGATGGGGAAATTAGCTGGAGCACTCTTTTAAGCTAGTGAGAGGCAGGGTAACTTAGCGGAGATCTTTTACCCAATGTATACAGTGTCGGGTCAGTGAGCAGTCAGACAGTTGAAATAGCAACAATAATATTTATTAACAAGCAGGCAAGTTATTAAGAAAACACAACCCCACTGCTAACTAGAAGTAGGAAATAAGAATTTGAGGGGAATGGGTGATACGCCACCTTTCTCGCAGTCCTGAAGAAGTCCAATTGGAGAGAAGGAAACTCAGCACAGCGGCCGAGGGGAGCTCGCAGAACGAAGTGGCGGCAGGGCTGGATGGCACTCTGAAGTGGTCCGAACAGTCCGAACGCACGTCCGAAGAGCTCTCGGAGCTGGGGGGTTTTATTAGGGGAAGGCATGACCGTGGGCTAGTCTGGTCTTGGGTGAAAACAATGAGTTTTGGGCTGGAGACAATGTCTCCAAAAGGTCAGAATGTACATGATTGAGTTAGGGTCCGAATTGACAATAGTATGGCCAGTGTGTAGATGCGGCTAGCTTGGCAGTTAAGCACTCAGCTCGCCAGGGTGCCCTCTCGGGGTAGAGGTCTCTGTTTTAACACGCATTTGTAATGAAGGTGTTTGTTTCAGAAGGTCTCCTAAAGCAGATGTGGCCGTTTCTGGCTTTGCTTCGGTGTAAACAAGTATGAATCAGCAGATAATCACCATGCCTAGCGTTGCACTTGTTCAGTGGCCTCACAAACACTTGACTGGTGGCAAAGCAGGGCCGAATTATGATATCAAAATGATATCTGAGGTTAACAAAGGCCAGGCCAGTTCACGGTGGTAACATGAACATCTGATAGCAAAATTATATAAAAATCTGCTTAATTTAGAATTAGAAAAAGAAATCATTAAGGTTTCACTGCCAAGTTGCTCTCACTGTCAAGAAGTTCCTTATAATGTTCAACTGAAATCTACTCTCACGTAATGTCAAACAGCAGAGAAAAGGCCTGCCCCTTGTCAGGAACAGAAGTCACTCACAAATAATACAGTTCATTGATTGCTGTTTATTTGGTGTGTAATACATCTAATGGCTTTAGTGAGTGGTCTGAAGGCAAAGAGAAAGTAAGGAACTTAAGATCCTCAGTGACCCCTTCCACATCTGAAGGTCCTGGGAACCAGCATTATCACTATTAGCGCATACCAGAGGCAATGCCAGGCAGTGTTTACTTAACAGTCTTCAAGCTGATTCTACTACATAGCCTACTAGTACATTGTGGAGAGGCAGTGGAACAACCCAACACCCCTCCTTCTTGTGACAGCACTTGAGGTATTTAAAGAGTGCAATCAGGTCACCCTCAGTCCTCTCTTCATCACTCTGAACATGTGCAGCTCCATCAACTATACACACATTTTATTCGCTATACCTCCTATCATCCTCATTGCCATTTTCTGAATCTGCTCTTTGTCTATATTCTTCTTTTAAAATCAGGCATCCAGAACTGATTGGAATACTCCTGATGAGGCCTGACCAGCACAGAAAATAATGGGACTATGCCTTCCTTCATCTTGGAAGCTATGTTTCTATTCATGCAGTCTAAGGCCCTTTCCACACGAGAAGAGGAATTCACGTAGTGACAGTTCCGGCCGGTTTTTACCGGGTTTTTTTGTATCCGCACTAATGCGTCTTATGTTTGATCCGGCTTAGCGCGGTTTCAGAGATCCACACGTTGCCGTCCTGACCACCCCCGCTATTAACATAACCTCGCCCACTATGGCTGTGATAGGCTGATTTCGATTTGAAGAAATGGCGCGTTGCGTCGGTACGTACCCGCGCATGCGCGCACGTACGTATGCAAGGTCCTCCCCCAACGCCTCCCGCCTTTCGCCGCCACCCCCCACCTCTGGCTAGTGCGTCGGTTGGTGCCGGTCGTTGTGCTTCGCCGATTTTCTGGCTTGTTCGTGGCTTTGCGATGGAGGGCGAGGTTCTCGATGACCTGGTCAGGTTCCTGGGGCCCTTTGTTGTGGTCCTGGGTGTAGTGGTGGCCACCATGCAAGAACAATGGGCCAGAGATCGAGCGAGGAGGTCCAGGCTCCATCGCGACCATGAGGAGAAGGACGTTTTCTATGCGCCCCTTCTGAGAGGACACTCGTGGCGTCTCCCACGCCCCAGAAGGTGGTGGGTCAGGGAGAGGATGCGGAGGACATGGTGGGCTGAGGAGGTGCTTGCTAAGTGGGACAATGACCAGTGGCTCTACCACTTTCGCATGACGAAAGCCACCCTCTTCGAGATCGCCGACCGTCTGCGTCCCACACTTGAGAGGAAAGCCACAGAAATGCGTCAACCCATATCTGTGGAGGAGAGAGTGGCGATTACCATGTGGTGGTTGTCAACACCGCTTATATATCGCAAAATGGCGAACACCTTCGGCTTGGGGATCTCCACAGTCACTGTGATTGTCATTGAGGTGTGTCTGGCGATAGAGCAGGTCCTCCTGTCGTCCACCGTTTCCCTTGGAGACTATCGCAGAGTGAGTACTCTACATCCATCCGCCCTCTCTCCCTTCCGTCCTTCCCCGGCACCCCGACGTCTGCCGGTGACGCTATCTCAGCCCAGACCGTTCCGGCCACCATCCCTGCACTGGCCACACCACGCGCGCGGCCATCCGCGGCCCTCCGTCCCCCCTCCCCACCTCCATCCACCCTCCCCCCTCCCGCCCTCTCTCCCCTTCCATCCTTCCCCCGCGCCCCGACGTCTCCCGGTGACGCTATCTCAGCCCAGACCGTTCCGGCCACCATCCCTGCACTGGCCACGCCACGCGCGCGGCCATCCGCGGCCCTCCGTCCCCCCTCCCCACCTCCATCCACCCTCCCCCTCCCGCCCTCTCTCCCCTTCCGTCCTTCCCCTGCGCCCCGACGTCTCCCGGTGATGCTATCTCAGCCCAGACCGTTCCGGCCACCATCCCTGCACTGGCCACGCCACGCGCGCGGCCATCCGCGGCCCTCCGTCCCCCCTCCCCACCTCCATCCACCCTTCCCCCTCCCGCCCTCTCTCCCCTTCCGTCCTTCCCCCGCGCCCCGACGTCTCCCGGTGACGCTATCTCAGCCCAGACTGGTCCCGCCGCTATCCCTGCACTGGCCATGAAAGGAGTAATGTTTGTTTTTTGTGTTGCCACCCATTGCAGGTCATGGATGGATTCCATCGCATGGGATTTCCCCAATGCATTGGCGCGGTTGATGGTACACACATTCCTGTGCGGCCACCAAAAGGAAGAGGGGAAGAGTTCGTAAACCGCAAGAGCTCCTTCTCCATTCTCCTGCAGGGGATGGTGGACCATGAAGGATGCTTTTTGGATATTGTCCTTGGCTTTACGGGCAGAACGCGTGACGCGTTTGTTTTCCGTCACTCCTCCTTGTGGCACGCCATGGAGGCTGGACGGTATGTTCCTGGGAACCCTACCATCACCATAAATGGCGTTTCCATTGGTCCAGTCATCCTCGGAGATGCAGCGTACCCCCTGTCAAGGTGGTTGATGAAGCCATACGGAGGGGCCACGGACCCAAGGAAGTTGGCTTACAACAGGGTTTTCAACTGCTGTCGGAACGTGGTGGAGCGGGCCTTTGGAAGGCTCAAGGCACGGTGGGGCTGCCTCTCAGCTCCCCTAACCGCGTCCGAGAAGAACTACCTTCCCGTTATATCCGCCTGCGTGGTCCTCCACAACATCTGCGAGTCAAAGGGCCACATCCTGCACCCCGACCTTGCTCCCCCCCACCTCTGCGCCTCCCACAAACACGGGATGACTTCCAACCCCACTCCTCCGCCAGGAGGCTCCGTGAAGGGGAAACAGTTAGGAATGCCATTGCAAGCCTTATTGCCGAGGACAATGTTCAGTCCTAGATTTGTAGTTTTCTCCCTTGTTTGTAATTGCAATTAGAAGGTGTTTTGCCCCTCCCCGTTGTAAATACTTTCCCCTTTACAAATAAACTTTACACTGGTTTTGTTGCAAAAATAACAGGGATTGCTTTTATTATTTCAAAAACACAAAAACAACATGAATGGCAAACAATAGTACTGACTTCAAAGGAAAACAAGATATATGGCAACTCCCCTTTCATAGGAGAAATAGGAAACATATAACTTTAAACAGTTAGATCATGGATATTGCTAACAAGTTAACGGGGCCATATTTGTACCCATCCAAATGGGCAGGTAGGTGGGGAGATGCATTTCTCAAGGGCTGTACCTGTGGCAGGGTCTCTTGACCCTTGGGAAATGTCGTCTTGCCACCTGCTGCTGGGAGGAGGTCGATGGGCTTCACCCCATTGCAAGGCTCTGGCCTGGTTCGGGCTCAGTTTGTTCGGAAACCACACTGCCATCATTCCTGGGGAGGATTGCAGCATTTCTTGCATTCACTGCATCCGCGATTGCGGACATAACCCTGATACATTCCCTAAGCAGGGAGAGCAGCTCCCTGCGTTCTTCTGTCGCTGTGGTACTCTCATGCTCGATCTCCCTGGCACGCATGTCCCTGTTGAGCTCCTGCTGCTCCCGTATGAGATCCATGGTAGCTATGGTAGCAGCGGGAAGGTTCTCACTACGCCCCGCTGCAGTGGTCCTATGGCGCGACATGCGTAGTCTGGACTGGGGAGACAAGCCCGCGGCGGTAGTGCTGCGTGTCACCTCTGCTGTACCGTTGCTTGCCTCATCTAGGGAGAGTGAAAGCAAAACGGAAGTAGCATTGTACTGGTTAATGGGATGTGATTTTTGAAACGTAACACAACATTCCTGTGAGGGTCGCACAAAACTGCATGCCGGGCAGCGGCAAAGCCAATCACATCTCTCATCATCCCATGTAACATCACCTCTCGTGTCACATCTCACTGAGGAGTGACAGCCACAGCGAATACCTAACTTTAGGAGAAATGTGTGCAGGGAGAAGGGAAGCAACAGGAACCGTGCATGCAAACAATTATATGTCTAGTTTCATGGATCCTGCTCACTCGTGAGACACCAGGCTTGACTGTTGTGCAAAAGGTCCAGCAGGAAGGTTCCTGTACCTTCCGGCCAACACCTCTAGTGCTATGGTGACAAGGTGTGGAGTAAGGGTGGTGGTTAAAAACTCACCTGTACCAGTGGTGCTGTCATTTTCCGCTCTAGATGTCCCGGGATGAACTGGCGTGTTGCTGGTGTCGTCCATGCCTGCATCGGGGGATAGGTTGCGAGGTGTGAAAGAACAAGTCTTCTGAGAATGCATTCTGCATGGCTCCCGGCGGCCCCCCTTCCGGCCTTCCCCCCCCCATTGACCTATGCACATTGATATCCAGCTGGAAGGGACCAGGCACATACTGCGCGCCGTTTGCATGCTCCCACACCGTTAGCATACCCAGAGACCCACAGGAATCCAAGAGTTCAGACAACTTGGCCGTTTTGGGGAGCAAAAGGGCTTGCTATTGAGTTACTGAGTAAGTAGTGATGCAGGAATTGAAAGGTAGGTAGCATGCACATTGCAAAAGCATTCTTTCCGCTTCATAGCAGCCATGCCCAAGGGCTATTGCGACCCAGGGAGATAAAGCGAAGCTTATACGTTTGTTGCCACACTAACAACCTGCCTTACCTGATGTCTCCGCATCAGAGGTATCCGGGGAATCCCCAAAAAGCTCCTGGCTATGGGCACGCTCTGGAGCACAAAAAGGGAAAGGAATGGGTGGAATTTCCATGCATAGATGAGTTAGTGATACAAAACCAAGATGAGGGTACCCCTCTTAACATTCATACCTTCTGATGCTGCAGCCCCCTCCACTCCGTGATCCCCGTCTTCTGCAATCTGTAGGCTCGCGATGACCCTTGGTGGGTGTGCACCCACGTCACCACCCAAAATTCGTGACAGCTCCTCGAAGTAAGGACAGGTAACCCGGGACGAGCCTGTCCTTTTATTTGCAGCGACTGCATGACAGTAGTCCAGCCGCCTCCGCTTGGTTTTTGTGCGGCATTCTTCCGCTGTCCTTTTGTGCCCTCTTCTTTCCATTTCCCTGGCTATTTCTTCAAATATTTCGATATTCCGGTAGCTTTCCTGAAGATCCGCCTGGTACTTCTGTTCGCCCCACACTTCAAGGAGATCCTTTACCTCGGAGTGGTGCCACGCGACCCCCCTGCCTTTTGCCCTGCTTCTCTTCGGGTTGACCTCTCCCTCTCCAGGGCTGGACACATTTCCCTGGCTTGCATCTTGGGTCGCCATAGCCACCTTCAACAAAACTCTTCCGCAAAGTTTGGCTGACCACGAGGTTGCTAGTTCCGAGTAATGGCTTCCTCCTTGTCACCCCAGCGCAGTTTCTCCCGGTGACGCTTCGCACATGCGCAGTGGCCACCAGGACTTGGCGCCGCGGGACCCCCACAGGAAGGCGGTGGAACTGCAGCCTTCCTGTGGGCGTGTCGGGGCGGAAGGTAGGAGAGATTAGGAGAGTGGAGGAGCATGAGAGTTTGTGGATTTTGGTTTTTAAGATACTTTTATTAGATAGATAGATAGATAGATAGGTAGATAGAGAGAGAGAGAGAGAGAGAGAGTGTGAGAGAGAGAGAGACAGATAGATAGAAAGATAGATAGAGAGATAGAGAGAGAGATAGAGAGAGAGAGAGAGAGAGAGATGGATAGAAAGAGAGATAGAGAGATAGAGAGATAGATACATAGCTAGATAGCTAGATAGAGAGATAGATAGGAGTGTTAGAGAGACACTTGAGATGTGTAAGTTAGCAACACGGGTGGCCATGATGGAAGGTTGGCTACGGTGCTTTCACCAAGCGTGTCAGCACGGCGTCCTAATATCTACTCTCCCTCCAACAGACGAGTCCGCACAGAGAAGCCTTACGGAGGTGTCAGCCGCCCTAGAAATACATATGCGGACATAAGGAGGGAACTGAGGGAGATAAAGAGACAGCTGAGGAGGGGCAACCTCCTATGATGTTTTTAACCTTGTTTTCTTTTTTCTTATGTTATGTTGGGTTAGTTATAATATCTAGTAATTTAATAAAACATATTTTTCTAAACTATCCTGTGACTTGTTTTCAATGGTTACATGTAACCAGTTCACCCTTGGAAGCAGTCAGTTCAACCTGGATCCACCTGCCATAGCAAGGCAGGTGTGCAAAGCACTTGAAGATTGTGTGAACAGGCCCCAAATCCCATGCCAAACCTGGATGCTAAGCAGGGTGCATTGGGATTTAGACCTGGATGGGAGTCCACCACTTGAAATCCATGGTTTGAAGGACTGCGCATACAGCTTATGGCCTATACCTGCTAGTACTTGAAGCAACTGCATCTTTTGACAGAGAAGCCAGGTGACCAGTTCGAGCTGCAGGTATTTTGGAGAACTGGATGGAGGTTTCTCGCCACGGAGTGTTCCTTGTCTGATCCCTCTGTCCGCCTCGAAGGGCAGGCCACCGGGGATCCCCCTGCAAGGAAATAGTTGGTTTTGGGGAGGCTGGTCATCTTTCTGTCCGGAGCACCCTCCTCCCCATCCAAATAGACCGCGTCCCTGTCGTGGCCCCCACCAACTGCCCACCAATCAGGCTCTAGTTCTGTTGGAGCAAGGGATGTCAGTCGGGTCACACTTCTCGGCCTCAAGTGACACCAACTGCAAATCAATCACGCCGTTCAGGGAGATAACTGGTCGGGCTGAATGCATGGGGTTTGCAGGCCCCCCAGCTAGCCACCCCTCCACACTCATTTCGGTCCATTCTGCCCAATGCAGGACATGGCCCCCTGCCCCGTTTTCCCTCATGTTCTGGGCAGCATTTCCGGGGGACAGTCAGGGTAGCCCCACGACGCTTTTTCAACGTGAAGGCGAGGCTTTCCGTGGCCCCCCTTGCCCCCTGGCTCACACATTCAGCGCTTTGTGGCGGGTTGCGAAATGACGGTATTAGGGGAGACTTTCTAAAAATAACCCCCCCAGTATGCTGCTGCGGAAGAATCCACAGCCCCCTGAAGCTTCCAGGCCCCCACTGAAACTCCAGGTGGCTGTGGATCTTTCGCTTTCAAGCAATGAAGCAATGGGGGGGGGGTTTCAAAGAAATAATCCCAATTTGCCAAACCTGCAATTGATATCCCCGCAGCGCTTCTTCAAAGTGAAGGCGCCATTACTCCGAGGCTTCCCGCGGGACCCCTTGGCGGCCACCATGCTGTCCTGTCCGTTCAGCGCCCTCTTGGCAGGGCGCCGAAGGGTCCCCATCTGCCGCCGCCGCGGTCCCCCTTGCCCCCCGGCTCACACATGCAGTGGTTTGTGGTGGGTTGCGAAATGACGGTGTCACTAGAGGGGGCTTCCCAAGAAATTCCCCCCCCACCCCCACCCCCACCCCGGATAGGCCATTCCAGATGAAGGCAATAAATCCACAGTCCCCCTGAAGCTCCAATATCCCCACGGAAACATCAAAAAGCGATTTTAAGATGGATTGTAAATAAATAATTCCAATTTAGCGTACCTGCAATGCTTTTTTCTTTTTCCTGCTGTGGGCTCTCGCTAGCGAGGATTAAAAAATGGCGCCGTTCGGCTCTTTGTGGGGCGGGCCAACCGCTGAAGCTGTCCACGCCCACGGCCCGCCCCCCGTTCATCTCAGGGGCGAATCAGCGCTTCCACACAAGTGAGCAAGAACGTGATTGCGCGGATCAGGGGGAAAAGAAACACTTTTTTTCCAGTTTTTAAAAAGCACGTGCAAGCACAGTTGGAGACGTTTCTGAACGGATTGACGTGTGGAACTTGGAAATTAAAGACGACTCAGCGCACTTTAAGGTATGGAAGACCTCCGTCAGATATCGCGCTACACTGCGCTAAAATGTTTTATTACCTCCGTGTGGAAAGGGCCTAAGACAGCATTCACCTTTTTGCTGCAGACTTCTGACTCATGTTTAGTGTATAAACAACAATAATCCCAAGATTCTGAGCCATGTATTCCACACACACCCCATTATATACCTGTGCATGTGTGTGTGTGTTTGGGGGGGGGTGACCTAAAGGTAGAAATTTGCATTTGTCTCTGTTGAATTTCATTCTATTAATTTCTGCCCAATTTTCTAGTTTATCATGTTCCTTTTGAATTCTGCAACCTATCTTCCAATGTGTGAACAATCCCTCCAAGTTCTGTATCAGCTGCAAACCTTGTTACAGCACTGCACATTCCCTATAATTGGCATGGTTTAATTGGCAAATATTATTTAATTGACACTATTAATTGGCATTGATATAAATAGTACCTGAGGTGACTGTGAGGTTGTGCTGGAAGAGGCATATTACTGCTGTAAATAGGAGATTGCAAGAAAGGTCAGTCACGCCTACCTCTTAGGCATGAACCAGGTCATTTTCAGGTTAATAGCACAGACCCTCTTGAGACAATAGGCTTGAAGATAATGAGCTAGACATCTCAGAGCTGAAAAGGGAAATCCCCACCAAATTGGGATTGTCTTAACTCTGACCCTGAACACTTGGATGTTTCCCTACCGTTTCCCCACCTCTCCACAATACAAGGCTATTACGACAGCCATTATCCTCTTGTCACCTAAACATTAAGACCATTAGCTCCATCCAGACTTCACTGTTTGTGTTGCAACTCCCATTGTTAGCTTGGCTGGGAAACTGATTCACACTCATATCTGCAGGATATTTTTTGGGTATATGAACCCCTGATTTCAGGTTGTCCAGTGCAGTCTCTCATCTTTTTGAATGCCACACTGTCTGATTCCTGAATGAGAACTGTCCTTAAGTACCTATTTAAGCCATGTTTCTGCTTTCCTTGCTGCTCACTGGACCAGTAATTATCACCTCATTCATGAGAGTCCTCTATCACACTTTCCTCCTTTTTTCTTTGGCTAGTTCTTGTATGCTTGTGTGAGTGCTAGGATCTTTGTATGCTTGTGTGAATTTCTTTCAACAAAATATATTTTCAGTTTGCACTTTAAACTCTCTGGCTAGTTCTTTCCTGCAAGGATCCTGTTGTTACCCTGCTCGCTGGGAGTCCCTTAGTTTGTCAAAATTATCACTTGTGGGGAAAATTAGCTATGAACACTGCTGCAGCAATGCAAAGAGGGCAGGGTAATTAAGGATTCTGAGCCCAGCGTTTATGGAGTTGGATCACAGAGAATCAGGCTAACTGTTCAAATTCAAGTATTTTATTGAAATAGATGTTAAAATCCATACATTCACTCAGCTGCATTCACTCTCACAAGCATACAAGGCTACAGAAATTTAGAAAGAGGTGAAAATTAAGAGAGAGAGAGAGAAATAAGGGTTTTGGGGTAATACTGTATCAATCCAGACGTCTTCGGCTGGGAAAAGACAAGCAAAAAACCCAGCTCAGTCTCAGGGGGCAGGCTGAGGGGAACTTTCCACTGGCAGAGGCATTGTTTGTGAGTCTGGGAGGAAAAGGGGTTCTAGTTATAGTGCTGAACACATCCTGGGGACCAGACGCCTGCATTTTTATGAAGATGGATCTCAGCTTTGTAGTGCAAAGAACATACAGCCAGGCATCCTTGTAATTTCCTGCAAGATTACTTTCTCATTTGGCGATGCATACCTCCAAGGTGTCACATTCCTGGCTGTTTGAAATGTTAATTTGATCTCAGAGACCTCTTGTCTCCTGTTGGAACTATTATTGCTGAAAATCCATTTAAATGGTCTGTGAGAACCATTTCGAGATTCACCTAGGATGCGTGACTGGAAACAGGGCTACCCTTTGATATGTATCCATAGCTCTACTGCCTACGTGTCCTTTCAGTAGATCTCTATGGCTCACTATGTTTGACATAAAATAATTATGATCCTCAGGACATAATACATAGGTGGGGTAACACTGTAAACATAGGTGGTACATTTTAAGTTACTCAACTCTTGCAGGCCTCCTGACTTTGAGCTAATTATTTCCCCACTTTTGACTGGAAGTACTGGCATTACTAGTGGGCCCTTGTGGCACCCACCTTTTCGAGTAACAACTTGATAAAGGATTCCCTCTACCCTGTCATCTAAGCTATCACAAAAAATAAGAAACAGGTGACATTTATATTTTTGGATGCTAAAAAAGCATTTGATAATTTGAACTATTTTTATTAAGTGTTTTAGAAAAGAAGAGTTTTCATGACAATTTCATTACTTGAATTAAGATGATTTTCAATACACAGAAGGTACATAGTTTGGTAAATGGTGAGTTAACAAAATCAGGTGATATACAAAAGAGTACAAGACTAGAATGTCCACTCTCTCTCCTTCTGTTCATTCTAGCCCCTTAGGTTTTGAATAGGTTAATAAGACAAGATGAGAGAATAAATAGTTTGAAAATTTTAAAAAAGGAAACCTTTAAATTAAGGGTATTTGGTGATCATGATTGGAAGACTCTT
This sequence comes from Iguana delicatissima, assembly GCA_948472985.1. Classification (NCBI taxonomy): domain Eukaryota; kingdom Metazoa; phylum Chordata; class Lepidosauria; order Squamata; family Iguanidae; genus Iguana; species Iguana delicatissima. Next base: position 106,162 of record CAOKZL010002580.1, on the reverse strand, counting down.
TGGAGAGCTCTGAAGCTCTAATGGAGAGATTAAAATAATTTGGAGAGTTCCCAGATTCAAGATCAATAAAAGACACAATGTTAACAAAAAATATGAGAAAAGAGGATGGAATACAATTAATAGATAGGTATTACTATGGCAAATATGAACTGTATTTAAAGCTTCTTGCTTAACAGAGAGACAATTGCCAGAAGCTCATCTGAAGGAGAAGTGCAGAAGTGCAAGAGGAAGGTTAGGAAGGCTTGTCCTCTTTAGAAGTGAGTTCCACACCCTGGAAACAACCTCCAATAAGTCCCGCACCCCCAATGGAGCACTTCATACCCCTTCATCATCCAAAAACTGATTAAATGTAAGTCTTGGCACTCACCTGGCTCAGCAGGAGGAAACCTGCATGCCTGCTTCAGGAGAAAGTACAGGAGGGCTGGAAGATTGCCCTTTCCAATATGGTAAGGGCAAAAGCAAAAGAGGAGGTACTACAGGCACTAAGATCTTTGGAATAAAACAACTTGTGCTGATCTCTAGGGTCATAGTCCAACATTCAATCACTACACCATGCTGGCTCAATACATAAATTACAAAGCTTCTTTATTTAAAATAGTAGTTTGTGTGTCATACATTAATAATTTTTGCTGTCTTTTTGCTTGGCCACATCAATTTGATCACACTCTAATGTTGCTTGGAAACACATGCTATAATTTTCTTCTGTGAAATGCTGGAGGGTGTGCTACCAACTTTCTGAAGTGGAACACTGAACCACATGCTCCTGCTGAAGTTGTGCAATGACTTAAAATTTATTTGTTTCAGCAGTTGTTTCTAACTTCATTTGGTCCCTATGACAAGAAAGCGTCAATTTCTACCATAAGCAACATACTTCTCAGGTTGCTTTGCTTCCCTGTCATATTATATGGGAACATATAGAAAAGAGCTGGGTTTCATAGATATGCCTATGTTACATATCATATATCCTGATGGATGCTTTCTGCCATTCATACTTGCTGTCATGTTTAAGAGCCTACTTGCAAATTACCTGTGTGTATTGGATTGTTATAATGTAATCAGACAAGTGGAACGGGGCTGGAGAGTAAAAGCAGGGAATGAAGTGTATCATGAGAACAAAGTGTTGTTGACATTGTGGAGAAGACTAAGACAGAGTTAATAACAGGTCAAGGTTGAGAAGGTCTGGGAAAAGAACCAGCCTGGGAAACAAAATGTTATGCTTTACTAACCAATGAAAGCTTAGTGCACACAAATTCATAATGGATTGCTTATAAGAAAATGTAATATTGCTGTTCTGGCAACTTCTGTGGAAGAATGCAGTTGGTACCCATAATTATCTTTTGAATAAAATACTCAAGAACTTCAGAGTGCATTCTTTGAAGGAAGGATTGTCCTGTACATAAAAAAGAGAGGAGTGCACATCTAGTACCACCAACCCTTTGGTTTGCAGTTCTGTTTGCCAGAGTCCTCTATGTAATGCTATACATGGCTGGCAAAGTGATAAAGAGACCAGTGGCCAAAGTGACCTCTGTATTAATATAATTTAAGGAATTGATGGTGGATGTGATTTACACCACAGTATATAATTTTTTCAGATCAGAGCTTCACAACCTGAGAGCTACAAGTGATGCTTTAGTCTAGAGATTGAAGGGTACATGCACTCACACCCATGCGTGCACACATACAGATCATTTCTGTACAGCTTATTGTTTTCTTCATACAAGTAAAGTATGATCTCTTTACAGAAACTCAGAATCATAGAATCTTAGAGATGGAAGGAACCACAACGGTCATCCAGTCCAATCCCTTGCCATGCATGAATACCCACCTAAAGCACTCTTGAAAGATGCCCATCCAAACTCTGTTTAAAGATGTCCAAAGATGAAGAATGTACCACCCTCTGAGGCAATACTAGAACTGTGGAGCCCAGAACTGGACACAATATTCCAGACGAGGTGTGAGCAAAACAGAATAGAATCATGATACTAGTGTTGTCCCCTTGCAATACCCTGTCATGGGGTCTACAATTTTGATATAAAATTAATCTAATCCACCAGAGAGGTCACTCGAATGTGCATGTAGGCAATAACGGTCATACAATCAAAAGAGCCAGATCAGGCCAGTAAAATCCCCAGTCATTTAGCAACAGGAGACCTCATGTTGTGATAACCCATGGTGGACAAAAGGCCAAGAAGTCCACTTGAAGGGAGTCCACAAGAAGTCCACTTGAAGGGAGTAAAAGCGTTCCCGGAAAATTGGGCACTGGAAGCAATAAAACCTTATCAGATCCATCTCCAGAAACTCACACCACAGCCTGAAAGTGGAGGAAGATCCTGTTATTTAGATGACACAATGTTATCTTCCAAGAAATGCCAGGTGTGGAGTTGTTTTTTCTTATTCTGTCCCTGTTTGTTTTCCCCAGGAAAGGATTTGCCTTCAAAGTAAATTTTTCCTATAAATAGTCCCTGTTTTTTGGCTAGTTAGGCAGGAGAGACCGAGGCAAGGAGAAGGATTATGACGTCTCCTGGTTCCCCTCCCTTCCCTCCCTCCTCAGCATCTCTTCGCTGAGCTGCTGTTCGATTGCTGCTTCCCAGACCAAAGGACTTCAGGAGAGGTGTAGTACTTCCCAAACTGTGAGTCCCTCAATAATCTCTCTATTTTATTTCCACTCTTTATTTCTATTAGCCCTTGGATGTGTATGTGTATGTGCATGTGTGCATGAGTGCGAATTATTACTATTCAATAAATTCATACATTGGCCCTTTTTGTGTGATTTCTGACTGAGCCTGACCCCGTAAACATTGGGTTAAAGATCCTTAATTACCCTGCCCTCTTTGCATTGCTAAAGCAGTGCTCCTAGCTAATTTTCCCCACAAGTGACAACTTGACAGGTGTTGGGACCCCCAGCAAGCAGGGTAACACTACTTCTCTTGATCTGGACACTATACTCGTGTTTCCGCAGACCAGAATTCCATTGGCTTTTTTTGGTTGCTAAATCACACTGTTGACTCACATATGTACGCTTGTTTATTACTAGTATTTTTGTATTGCTTTTCTGCCCACAATGGCTCCCAAGGTGATGCATAAATAAAATCCAATTAAAACAATACAAAGATAAAAATGTTTTAAAAATGCATTCAAATATTCTTTTGAAAAACCCTAAAAGCGGTCTAAAAACAATCCTGGAATCCACTTTTGTCACAGTTAAAATAACAATTTTGAGCACTGAATGCCATACAGAATAGTACTGTTTGGCTGCCTGACAGAACCTTGAAAAAGCCAGCCTAACTTCCTTGGGTAGGGAGGTCCACAATCAAGGTGCTGCTACAGAGAAACCCCTGTTACAGGTACCCATTAACTTTATGAGTGTTTGGACACACAAGAGGGCCTCCTCCAAAGATTTCAAATTTCTGGCAGGCTCATATGGGAGGAGGCCATCTTTCAGACATCTTGGCCTCAATTTGTTTAGGGCTTTATAGGTCAACACAAGCATCTTGTTTTGAGCTCATAAGCAAATTGGAAGTCAGAGTAGTTCTTGCAGGACTGGCACTATATGGTCTTTAAAATGCACACCTGACACCAGTCTGGAAGCTGCATTTTGCAATAGCTGCAGCTTCCAAACACTTTTCAAGGATAGGTCAATGTAGAGTGCATTACAGTGGTCTAATTGAGAGGTAACTAAGGCATGAATCACTGCAGTCAGAGCTGCCTTCCCCAAGAAAGGGCACAGCTGGCCCACCAGGCAACCTGGTTTCCAGGAGGAGTGCTGTGCATCCCCAACCAATGAACCTGATGTTTCAGTGGGAGAGCAAACCCACCACTAACAGGCTGTGATCTCAATCTCATACTGGTTTTCCTACTGACCAGCAGTACTTCCTTCTTGTCTGGATTAAGCCTCAGTGTATTCAGATGCATACAGTCCTTCGCTGCATCCAGACAATGATTCAGTACTATTACAGGCTCCTTGGCATCAGTTGTAAAGAAGAGATAGAGCTGGGTATCGTAGCATACTGATGACTCCCAACCCCAAAGCTCTTGATGACCTTTCCCAGTGGCTTCATGTACTGATTAGTTTGTGGTCTATTAAGACTCTAAGATCCTTTTCAAATGTACTACTTCCAAGCCACAGGTCTCCCATACTATATTTGTGCATTTCATTTTTCCTGTCAAGACGGAGCTATTGTTGCGTGCCTTTAAGTCATTTTTGACTTTTGGCAAACCTATCATGGGGTTTTCTGGGGCTGAAGTGTATAATGTGTAATGTGCCCAAGGTCACATTTAAACCTGTTGACATTCATTTTGTTAGCTTGGTCCCAGTTCCTCAAATTCTCAAGGTCACTTTGAATTCTTCCCCTTTCCTGTGGGGTATTAGTGGTGTCATTGCAAATTTAATAAGTAGGCTTTTTATTCCATCATCTAATCATTTATAAAGATATTAAGCAATACCAGGTGCAGTACCAAATCCCGAGGCACCCCACCTGGTGAAGAGTAAGCATTTCTGGGTTCAGTGTGTCAGCCAATTACAGATCCACTTATAACACTGTCTAGCCCACAGTTCACCAGCTTGTCTGCAAGATTATCGTAGTGGACCTTGTCAAAACCCTTACTGAAATCAAGAAATAGTTCATCCACAGAACTCCCTGATCTACTAAATCTGCAACTCTATCAAAAGAGAGAGAGAGAGAGAGAGAGAGAGAAGATTACATTGGCATGACTGGGTTTTTTGAGAAACCCCTGCTGGATCTCAATAATCACAGAATTTCTTTCTAAATGTGCAACTACAGACTGACTGTTTAATGGTATATTCCAGACCCTTTCCCTGGTATCTGCAGCAAACTGACTGGTCCATAGTTGCTCAGGTTCTCTGCTTTGCCCTTTTTGAAGATAGCGACAACATCTGCCCTCCTTCAGTCCGATGGGACCTCTCCTGTCTTCCAGGAATTCTCCAAGATTATTGACAGGAGACTGAGATTACATCCACAAGTTCCTTTAGTACTGTTGTATGCAGTTCATCTTGCCCTGGAGACTTGAATTCATTTAGAGCAGCCAAGTATTCCTTTACTGCCCATTTACCCATTCTGAGCTATAGTTTTCTTTGATTTTGTCAGGTAGCCCTCCATATTTCAGTTATGGGACATGTAGTAGGAGTTAATTAGCAGCTTGCTTGTAACAAGGTATCAGAACCAGAGACCGTTAGATAAACAAAGCTAGGAATGTAGTGATAAGCACTGCCAGGCTGAAACCAGAACTCCAAGGTCTCTTGCGGGCCAGATGAGAAACTCTTTTCTTTTAATGTTTTGGATTTTGCTAATTGCCTTCAGTTCGCCCCCTGAAGTCCTGTACTATGTATCACACTCCTAATAAATAGTGTGTTTGCTATGTTACATTTGTGTGTATGAATTCAGTTCCTGACAGATTTAGTCTATTTTTACCACTTAGAGCACTGTTTTCCATTTGGGAAAAGACTGGGAGAAAGAAGATATTAAACAGTGCGGTCTTCTTTTTGTTCCCTACTAGCATTTCACCATCTATGCCTAATATTTCCTTGCTCTTTGTCTTATTCTGAACAAAGCCACTGGTCTATTTTTGGAATAGGTTATACCTTTCCCTTTCTACGTTCGAGCCATGAGACTCATCTCATCAGGTTTCAATGATCCCTTTTAAACCATATTTCCTTTCCTGTGTAAGTGTCAGAATGCAAGGCTCCTGACATAAATATGCTAGATGTGTATTAGTACATTCTACTAAGTATTATATGTAATACAGTCAGCCCTCCACATTTGCAGGTTTGACGTTCATGGATTTATTTGCGAGTTTCTACAACCCCTGCCCCCCACCTCAGGGGCTTCTTTTTGGGGGGAACCTTCCCTCTTGGTGGCTCCAACCAGTCTGCATAACCCTCTAAAAACTGACCTCTGGTCATCCTCTTCCTCTACCAATCTCTGCCTGGCCAGTTAAGGATGGCTCTCTGCCCAAATTCTCAGCACCACAAATCCTGCACTCATGCCCCACACACCCCCAAGGAAGGAGATCGGCAAGAGAGAGGAAGTACAGGACCACCGTGCCAACCATCTCCTTTCCCTTACCTGGTTTAGACCCTGGATGCCCACTTTCCCCACCTGTGCCTCAAGCCTCTTCCCACAGACACACAAATTTTGTTAGTTGTGAATTTTTCACTTTTGTGAGGGTCCTTTGTTCCTAACCCTAGCGAATGTGGAGGGCCAAGTGTATAATAGTTTTACTACAGTAGACAGGGCTGTAGTTTGGTAAGTGCTACAATGTATCAATTGCCAATTGCTACGTGCAATCACATATCTGTTACAGCCCCATGCACCCTGCAAGAGTAATATGGTTTAATTGGTGAAATATTATTTAATTGGCAAATACACTAATCGCCACTGATATTAAATCGAACCTGAAGTGACTGGAAGGTCAAGGGGGGCAGAGGAAAACTAGTGACCGAAAATGCATGATTGCAAATCAGGTCAGCCAACACTCCCTCTAGGCTTAGCTGAGGTCATTGTCAAGCAGATTACCAAGCAACTCTGGAGATAATAGGCTAAAGCTGAAGCTGGAACATCTCCGAGCATACAACGGGCAAAAGGGATGTTCCCACAAAAACAATAATTGTTTCAATCCTGTTCCCTCACACCTGGACTTTTCTCTTCAAACCTCTCCACAATACAAAGCTGTTACAAGGGAACCCTGGGAAAATGATCAGCCCACTGCAAAGATGTTGCATCATGCCCCAGCAGTGGGTAATTGCAAGGTCTCATAAGAGACTGGGGTCGTGTGCAGAAGGTAGAGGGTGGTGTGCAAACCCTTACCTGGTTGGTTGTAAATATGTATATAAGAAAGCAATCCCCTATCTATATTGTCTGTTGACCAAACCTGGTGCCTGGTGCAAGCTCTTGTCCATCTGTCCTATGTTTTGTATATACTGGAACTTTGCTGCAAGATAAAGTGCCTCCCGTTTTGGAAGAAACTCCTCCATGTGTGAGTATCCTTATTGGGGAACAAGGTTGCTGCTGTTGGCTAGCTGTGCTCTGGTTTTTTCCTCTGCATTTCTGTGGGGTTGAAACTCTTATCATCCCCCAACAGTGGTTATGAGCCCAGACTCAGAAGTCACAGCATCCACAGTACACCTGTAGTTTTTTTTCCCCCCTGGATACTGGCCTGTGTTTGTTTTTTGTTTTTGTTTTTTTTGACTGTCTGCCTGATTCCGGTGCTTGGGGAATCTGTTGGCAGTGAGACAGTTAATCTTCAGTCCGGAGCTCATCAAAGTCACTGCAGCAGGATGGCTGAAGGAGATTATCTGCGGTTTGATAAGCTTACTTACGCTAATTATCAAAGCTGGCAAATTTATGTTAGAGCCGCTTTGATGAAGGAAAACTTGTGGTATATTCTAGAAAACGAGGGAGAGGCTCCAGAAGGAGCGACTGCTGCTCAAATAGCAGCGTTCAGGGTTGCTGACGAAAAAGCCAAAGCAGTTATTTTGCTTGCTTTAAGTCCTTCTCAGTTGATTCACGCTGCTGCTGCCGACACAGCATATCGGCTCTGGGAGGCTCTGAAGCGTGTGCATCAATCCTCCTCCTTTTTGTCCAAGATGATATGGACGAAAAGACTGTACAACACAAGGTTAAGTCCCGGAAGTTGTGTGAAGGAGCACCTCATGCTGATGAAACAGTTGTTCCAGGATACAGCCAACAGAGGGGTAAATATTCCAGTAATGCAGAAAAGATTTATTCTGCTGGGAAGCCTCACTAAGGACTGGGACTATTTGAAGTACAGTCTGCAGGGTGTGCATGAGGAAGAGCTGACTGTAGACTTGGTAGCTGGGAGGATTTTGGAGGAGGTCCAAAGGAAGGAGTTCGACTCCAGATTGCAGGGAGAAGAAGATAGGCAGCCAAGAGGGAGAGGCAACTCGAGAGGAGGCATCTGACCTGGAGGAAGGAGTGTGCAGCTTTGCCAGACACTGCTACAGATGCAAAAGAGTGGGCCATCTCCAGAGAGACTGCAGAATGCCAGCACCTAACAGACAGCCCAGAAGCAGAGCCCAGAAGCGGAGAGGCGTGTCATCTCAGGCTGAATGCCATGTGTTTGTGGCTAAAGAACAGTCTGAAAGTGGTGTGTGGTTGCTAGACAGTGGTGCAACTCACCACATGGTGAACAATATAAAGCTGTTAAATGATGTTACAAGTGCAAGCATAACAGCAATTTCCCTTGCAGATGGGGCACCAAGCAAGGTGCAGAAGATGGGTACTGCGTATGTGCCATGTTTTGGGAAATTGTTCAATAATGTATTGTGTGTGACAAATTTGCAGAACTGTATTTTGAGTGTCTCCCAACTGACCAGTGATGGTTACAAAGTTGTGTTTGAAGGGGAGAAATGTATTGTAACTGCAAATGGTGTTTTTTGTGCAAAAGAGGTGAAAAAGCAGGGACTGTTCACATGTTCCCAAGGGAAAAGTGGCCAATGTTAACCCTTTGTGTAACAAACCCCTACATGAAAAATGCATTCATTGTCTCCACAGAATAATGGGACATGTCAACTACAAAGGTCTGCAAGAGTTGGCAAAAGTATGCCCTGAGTTAGAGGTCAGAAATTGCCCTAAGTTTCTTGAGTGCTCTGTGTGTAAAAAGGTAAAGGTGAAGGCGTTCCACATTGCCAAAAAGAGCAAGTGTGTCACCCAAAGGCCATTTGAGGTTGTTTACGCAGATTTGGCAGGGCCATTTACACCAATAGCTGGGCAAAATAGGTTTGTCCTGGTGATTGTAGACAGGCACACCAGGTTCTCCTATGTCTACCTGCTGAAAGAGAAGAGCCAAGCAGCAGTTAAGTTCCAAGAGTGGGTGAATGCTGTTGAGAGGGAATTTCCTTACAAGGTGGCTAGTCTGGTGTCAGACAGAGGGGGAGAATTCCTGTCCAATAGCCTGCAAGCCTGGTTGCATAAGAAAGGCATAAGGCATAAAACCACCAACCCTGCATCTCCCAGGGAGGATGGTTTGGCAGAAAGAAAAATTGGGCTGTTAAAACAAATGAAGGACTGTATGGGTGGAGGATGCCAAGCCCCAGGAGGGCTTTGGGGAGAAGCAATTGTAACAGCAAACTACCACTTAAATAGGATGTGAAGTTCAAGTGTGAAGCAGACTCCATACTATCTATTGTACAGTAGAGCACCAAACTTGAAGCATCTATGTGTTTGAGGTCAGTTTGCAAGTGTGTATGTTCCCCCAAGCTTTAGAAAGGCTGGAGAGGAGAAGTCTAGATGGTTACACTTTGTGGGATATAGATTTCTTCACCATGCTAACAGGATTGTACATTCTAGGAGTGCAAAGTTTGAAACCTATTCAGGATGGGATAGGCTGCACTGTAATCAAGAGATGTTGAGTCCCCTGGGTAAAAGTGACCAAAGTGTTCCTGAGAATGGAGGGAGAGTGATGTCTGATGAGGAAAAGGACAGTGTCCTGGATACACTTGAAAGCTCTGAAGATGGAGGGGCATTGATGTCTGACGATGAAGAGGAAAGTACTGAGGAGGAGAAGCCAAAAGTCTCACATGACATCACACCAAGAAGCTCAACGCCACCACCGAGTGTCACACCTGTATTTACAGTCAAGAGAGAGCCTTGCCCTGAGATCAGCAGTAGTTCCAGCAGTGGTTCCAGTGAAAGTGGGTCAGGAAGTACTGGAAGTACTCAACTTGCTGAGTCAAGAAGGAAAATTATGCTTATCCCTAAAAGGTCAGGAGGAGGGTTTTTTGCTGTCCCGTGTGACTGAGGCAGAAAATTTGAGTGTACGACTACATTGGGGTATGGTACCAAAATGTAATGCAAATGATCCAGGATGGGATCTTGTATTTGCGGTATTGTCACAAAGGCCCTCCCAGTAGTAAGCCATGAAAAGTTGGCAGGTAAACTGGGCCTTGCCACCAAAGTGTAAGGTGGAAGAGGAATTGTACCCATAACTGTATATACTGTATGTATTATGTAGCATGTTTGTATGACATGTGTGTATTATGGAAATGTCCTACACAGTGGCCTGACCATTTTGGAGGGGATTGTCAGGGATTCCAGGCAGGGAACCCTGGGAAAATGATCAGCCCACTGCAAAGATGTTGCATGCCCCAGCAGTGGGTAATTGCAAGGTTGCATCAGAGACTGGGGTCATGTGCAGAAGGTAGAGGGTGGTGTGCAAACCCTTACCTGGTTGGTTGTAAATATGTATATAAGAAAGCAATCTCGTCTGTATTGTCTGTTGACCAAACCCGGTGCCTGGCGCAAGCTCTTGTCCATCTGTCCCATGTTTTGTATATACCGGAACTTTGCTGCAAGATAAAGTGCCTCCCGTTTTGGAAGAAAACTCCTCCATGTGTGAGTATCCTTATTGGGGAACAAGGTTGCTGCTGTTGGCTAGTTGTGCTCTGGCTTTTTCCGCTGCATTTCTGTGGGGTTGAAACTCCTATCATCCCCCAACACTTTTGCATGGGTGTGTGAATCTTCCAACAAAACACATTATAGCTTATTTTGGAATCTCTGACTGGTTTTTTCCTGCGTGACCCCATAAACATTGGTGGAATGATCTTGTTAGGTTACCCTCACACACACAGGCTTGTAATTGAGCTAATTAATTCCCCATGGAGGTACTGACATCACCCATGTTATGGAGTAACATATCCCATTGGAACTTTCAAAGTATCTAAGGCAGCAAATGGTTAATTGCTGCATTGTTGTATGTCACTTTGTATCCAGGCACAGAGCAAGATCAGAAGGAGGATGTGAAAGTAACAAAAAGGTGCTTTGGGAACAGGCAATGCAAGGATAAGGAGACAGGAACTTTTCTTGGCTCCCAGGATGAAAGATATGTAAATAATGAACGTTCTAGGAAAGTGCTTGTGCTAGTAGGATGATGTGACATTTATGATTTCCACCAATCATTGCTATGTGTACCTAAATTTATATGCCAAGGTATAAAATCTGTAACCATCCAACACGCAGAAGTCTCAGCAACTTCTCAGGAAAGTTGCTGTATTGTTTCCTTTGTTCCAAATAAATAGTTCTGTTCAAACTCTGAAGTGAAGTTTGTGAGTGCAATTTAACTAGGACATGACAGATTGCTAACAGATTGCTATTTGTACTGTTGGTACTTTCAATGATGGATCTTGACTCCCAACTACTGCAATATGCAGACTGTAAGAGCAACACCACATCTGGAAAACTTAGCTCAAGGAGGCAAGGAGGAGAGTGAGGTTGATTGTTACCACCGTGTACTGGCTTGGCCTTTGGTGAACCAAAGATATCATTTTGATATCACAATTCAGCCCTGCTCTGCCACCAGACAAGTGTTTGTAAGGCCACCGAACAAGCGCAAAGCTAGACATGGCTCTTATTTGCTGTTTACACCAAACCAAGCCAGAAACTACCAGATCTGCTTTAGGGGACCTCCCGAAACAAACACCCTCATTAGCGATGCATGCTACCACAAAGAGACTCTCTGCCCCGAGAGGGCACCCTGGCAAGCTGAGTGCTTAACCACCAAGCCAACCACATTTACATACTGACCATACTATTGTCAATTCAGAACATAACTCAATCATGTAAATTCTGACCTTTCGGAGACATTGTCTCCAGCCCAAAATTCATTGTCTTCACCCATGACCAGACTAGCCTACGGTCGTTCTTTCCCTGATAAAAAACCCCAGTTCCGACAGCTCCTTGGATCACTTTGGATCGCTTCGGATTTCTACCCAACCTTGCGGTCGCTCGGTTCAGCAACTTCCCCTTGGCCGCCACGCTGGGTTTCCTTCTCTACAATCAGCTTCCTTGGGACTACGAGAAAGGTGGCGTATCACCCATTCCTCTAAACTCTATCTTCCCTCTTCTAGCTAGGAGTGTGGTTGTGTTTTTCTTAATAATTGTTTAATAAATCTTATTGCTATTTTGAACTGCCTGACTGCTCACTGACCCGACGCTGTATACATAGAGTAAAAGATCCCCGCTACGTTACCCTGCCTCTCGTTAGCTAAGAGAGTGCTCCAGCTAATTTCCCCATCTTTGCTAGGTTTGTTTGGTTGTTTGGGTGCCCCTCCCGGGACCCCCAAGTCACAGGGTAACATGATGTTCAACCCAAGGTAACCAAACCCAGCCAATGCTGGGAACCTCTTTGTGACCCCATTATCAACATGGACCCTCAAAACTCCTTCAGGAATTGTGGGAGTTTCTCAGCATGGGGCATATAGATTGGATGTACCCTGAAGACCCACGCCTGGAGGTGGAGGACCTGAAGTTGCAAGGAAAATGGGAAGACTGCCACAACATGATTCACCAGATGTGAACTGCTATGCAGACAAGTCAAAGTGAGGAACAAGCAGTATAGGCAGCTGAAGGAGGACTGATCCCCCAAGCAGCTGGAGACACTGTCCCACAAGCTGGGGCCCAGCAATTCAGAGGAGGGGGAGGCGGAGCACTTCAATCAACCCACCAATGCTGCAGGTACCAGGGGGCAGGCAACTTTAGGCAATTTTTGATGGGGAAGGTGAGCAGCTGTCCTACTTCCTGATTCAAGTTGCCAGTTACATGGCTGAATGGCAACATATCTTCCCCTCTGAAGAGCTTAAGGGGCATTGTGTGGCTGCTCAACTGGAAGGGGAAGCCTGCAACTGATTTACAGAGTTATCTGACACGGGGGCACCTGGACTAGACAAATTTAACCTGCTCATGAGTCACCTCTGAGCCAGATTTGAAGATCCTTTTTGCCACATCAAAGTGAGGGCCCGCCTGATATCTCTTAAACAGGATAACTGCTTGGTACTTGAATATGTTGAAGAGTTCTACTCCTTGGCTCCCCAGGTGCTCAATTGGTCAGAACTTATCAAGATCCAGTATTTCCAGGATGTTGCTGTGTTGCTTGCTTTGCTCCAAACAAATACCTCTGTTCAAACTCCGAGTGAAGTTTGTAAATACAAGTTAGCCAGGACATGAAAGAAAGAGTCCAAGTTCATCTCGCTTATTTCCTATGCTCTTGGAATTAGTGTAGAGATGTTTAAAGTCATTCTGCCCAGCTGATTTCTTGTTGTTTTTTCTGCCCACTGTTGGCCTCTTGTATTGTTGGCCCAATTCCCCCTGTACCACTGAGGCCATTGTTCCCAATACTTGAGATCCCCCTGCCCTCCAGAATATCATTTCCTTCCCACATGCAACTCAGTTTAAAGCCCCTCTGATCAGATTTGAGGTTTGTTGAGGGAAAGTGTGGGATCCCTTGTCCCCTTCCTCTTCCAGTGATTACTTTTTTCTTCTTGATAGCAACAGCAGGAAAGAGCTATAAGGTTCTCTAGGGGAGCAGTTAGGGATCGAGGCATCAATGCTGGTTCTATAGTTAAAGCCTTGTGTAGGGGCCCATGTAGCCTCAAAGTTGTATACTTCAGAGCAAAACAGTCAATGGAAGTTCAAAATCCCAGTGGTAAGGAAGGAGATTTGGAAATATCAAAAGCTGTGACATATACCAAGTGGGGAGAAAAAATGTACTGTCAGAAAACCTAATCTCTTTGTAGTGCAGAAATATAACAGTTGGAGGATTTACAGAAGTTCAGATCCCAGAGGATGCCAAAATAAACATATACATCATGTGTCTTGAAAGCTGATGTTGGGCTCATAAAAAAATCAACATGATTATTGCAGATAGGTGGTCATTAGTGCAACCCTACAGTACATTTTGGTCTGAAACCTTTAGTTGACCTTGTCCAATGGAAACATCATAGAGCAGATGCTTTCCTGATTGCAAATGCTGTGAAATTTATAATACACATCCTCCAACTCAACCAATCTTAAAGATGTTTGGAAAAAAAACTTACAAGTTCATCCAAAACTACAGCATTGTTGGAAACATTGAAAGAAATCCATCTCAGACTGGGAACAGAGGAGTTGTACTGGAATGCTTCAAGGCATGCAGAATAAAATCTGTACATTTGTGGACTTCAGATTTTTCATTCTCAACTGTTGTTACCCTGTGACTTGGGGGTCCCAGGAGGGGCACCCAAATAACCAAACCAAACCAAGCAAAGATGGGGAAATTAGCTGGAGCACTCTTATAAGCTAACGAGAGGCAGGGTAACTTTAGCGGGAATCTTTTACCCTATGTATACAGGTTCAGGTCAGTGAGCAGTTAGACAGTTGAAATAGCAACAATGATGTTTATTAACAAGCAGACAAATATTAAGAAAACACAACCACATAGCTAACTAGAAATAGGAAATGAGAGTTTTGGGGGAAATGGGTGATACAACACCTTTCTCGTAGTCCTGAAGAAGCCAGAGATGAAAGTGAAGAAACTCAGCGCGGTGGCCAAGGGGAGCTCGCCGGGAGATGCAGTAGCAAGGCTGGATAGCAGTCCAAAGGGCGGTCCGAGCAGTCCGAGGAAGTCTCGGAACTGGGGGGGTTTATTAGGGAAAGTATGACCGTGGGCTAGTCTAGTCTTGGGCAAAAACAATAAGGTTTGGGCTTGAGACAATGTCTTCAAAAGGTTGGAATTTACATGATTAAGTTAAGGTCTGAATTGACAATAGGATAGCCAGTATGCAGATGCAGCTAGCTTGGCAGTTAAGCACTCAGCTTGCCAGGGTGCCCGCTTGGGGCGGAGGTCTCTTTGTTTTGACGCGCATCTATAATGAAGGTGTTTGTTTCGGGAGGTCTCCTAAAGCAAATCTGGCGGTTTCTGGCTTGCCTTGGTGTAAACAAGTATGAGTCAGCATTTAATAGCCATGCTTAGCTCAGTGCTTGTATGGAGGCCTTACAAACACATGGCTGAGGGTGGCAGAACAGGGCCAAATTGTGATATCAAAATGATATCTAAAGTTTACCAAAGGCCAGGCCAGTTCACGGTGGAAACACTGTGATGATGATGATGACGACAACAATGAAAACAATGATGATGATGATGTTTTCAGTAGCAGGTCACATTGAAGAATAGGGAAGTTATTTGACTCTTTTCAAACTGAATTTCTGAAAGAGATACAGAAGCACACCGTATTTGGTGATCAGGAAATATGTGGCTCTCACTTTACAGTCAAGAAGATATGCATCTTTGGCTGACATTTTTAATATAGTTAGGATTAAAACTTGCCCAGATTCTATATCCATTGTCTTCAGCTTTTGAGCTAAATAGAAACTTTCAGTCATCTTTGTCCCATTCAGGTGGTCCAAAACAATGTACATTAAGTATGTGTGTCGGGGAGCCCTCCAGATTTCAGTATGGGACATGTAGTAGTAGTTAATTAGCTGCTTGCTTGTAACCAAGGATGGGAACCCAGTAAGCCAAGTCGAGAGCATTTGGGTAAGAATTAAGGGAGCGAGAAACAACAGGGATATTCTGGTGGGGGTTTACTACACACCTCCAACCCAGGCTGAGGACTTTGATGACGCCTTCCTCAACCAAATGACTGCACATTCAAGGAGGAGTAATAATGGGAGATTTCAATTACCCGGATATATGCTGGCAATCAAACTCTGCCAAGACAGCAAGGTCCAGCAAGTTTCTTGCTTGTCTTGCAGACAACTTCATAGTCCAGAAGGTGGAAAAGGCCACAAAGGGATCAAATATTCTAGATCTGATCCTCACCAACAGGGATGACCTTGTCAATGAGGTAGAAGTGGTTGGATCTTTAGGGGGGAGTGACCATGCCCTATTGGAATTTGGCATTCAGTGGGAAGGAGAAGATAAGGGTAGCCAAACACTCATCTTAGATTTTAAAAAAGCAGACTTCTGTAAACTTAGGGAGCTGCTGGCTGGAATTCCATGGTCAAGAATAGTGAAAGGGAAAGGAGTCCAGGAGGCATGGGAGTTCCTTAAAAAGGAGATATTGAAGGCACAGTCTAAAACTGTGCCAATAAGGAGGAAAAATGGAAGGCATCTGAAGAAACCAGAATGGTTGACTAAAGAACTCTCAGCTGAGCTAAGTGTTAAAAGAAACATGTATAGGAACTGGAAGAAGGGGGAAACCACCAAAGAAGAATTTAAGCAAGTGGCCCAGAGATGTAGGGAGGAGGTCAGAAAGGCTAAAGCACAGAACGAACTTAGGCTGGCCAGAGACATTAAAAACAATAAAAAGGGCTTTTTTAAATACGTCTGCAACAAAAGGAAAAAGAAGGAGACGATAGGGTCGCTGCACAGAGAAGATGGTGAATTACTCACAGGGGGAAGAGAAAAGGCAGAACTACTTAACACCTTCTTTGTCTCAGTTTTTTCCCAGAAGGATACAAGCACTCAACCCGGCGGTTGGGGAGCAGGTGAGGAAGCAGGGGAAATGAGGCACGTAATAGGTAGAGAGGTGGTACAGGAATACCTGACCACACTGGATGAATTCAAGTCTCCAGGGCCAGATGAATTGCATCCTAGGATATTAAAAGAGCTGTCAGAGGTCATTTCGGAACAGCTTGCTATAATCTTTGAGAAATCTTGGAGGACAGGAGAAGTTCCAGCAGACTGGAAGAGGGCAAATGTTGTCCCCATCTTCAAGAAGGGAAAAAAAGAGGACCCAAATAATTATCGCCCAGTCAGCCTGACGTCAGTACCCGGAAAGATCCTGGAACAGATCATTAAGCAGTCAGTTGCTAATCACTTAGAAAGCAAGGCAGTAATCATGAGAAGTCAACATGGATTTCTCAAAAATAAGTCATGCCAGACTAATCTTATCTCTTTTTATGATAGAGTTACTAGCTTGATAGATGAAGGGAATGCTGTGGATGTAGCATATCTCGATTTCAGTAAGGCCTTTGACAAAGTTCCCCATGACATTCTTGCAAAGAAACTAGTAAAATGCGGGCTGGACAGGGCTACTGTTAGTTGGATTTGTAATTGGTTGACCGACCGAACCCAAAGAATGATCACGAACGGCTGCTTTTCATCCTGGAGCGAAGTGACTAGCGGGGTGCCACAGGGTTCTGTCCTGGGCCCAGTGCTATTCAATATTTTTATCAATGACTTGGATGAAGGAATAGAGGGCATGCTCATCAAATTTGCAGATGACACCAAATTGGGAAGGGTCGCTAATATGCCAGAGGACAGGATCAAAATTCAAAATGACCTGGATAGATTGGAGAGCTGGTCCAAGGCTAAGAAAATGAAATTCAGCAGAGAGAAGTGTAAGGTCCTACACTTAGGTAGAAAAAATGGAATACAGAAATATAGGATGGAGGACAAGTGGCTGGATAGCAGTACATGTGAAAGGGATCTAGGAGTCTTCATAGACCACAAGCTGAACATGAGTCAGCAGTGTGATGTGGCAGCCAAGAAAGCCAATGCAATTCTCGGCTGCATCAATAGGAGTATGGGGTCTAGATCGAGGGAGGTACTGGTACCACTCTACTCTGCTTTGGTTAGACCTCATCTTGCATACTGTGTCCAGTTCTGGGCACCCCAATTCAAGAAGGACATGGTCAAGCTGGAGCAAGTCCAGAGGAGGGCAACCAAAATGGTGAGAGGAATCCATACCGTATGAGGATAGACTCAGAGAGCTGGGGATGTTTAGTCTGCAGAAGAGAAGGTTAAGAGGGGACATGATAGCCATGTTTAAATATTTGAAGGGATACCATGTAGAGGAAGGAGTGGGCTTATTTTCCGCTGCTCCAGAGACCAGGACAAGGAGCAATGGATTCAAGCTGCAGGAAAGGAGATTCCACCTGAACCTCAGGAAGAACTTCCTGACAGTCAGGGCTGTCCGGCAGTGGAATATGCTGCCTCGGAGTGTAGTGGAGTCTCCTTCCTTGGAGGCTTTTAAGCAGAGGCTAGATGGCCATCTGTCGGGAATGCTTTGAGGGTGTTCCTGCATAGCAGGGGGTTTGACTGGATGACCCGTGTGGTCTCTTCTAACTCTCCATTTCTATGATTCTATGATTCTATGAACCAGAGACCGTTAGATAAACAAAGCTAGGAATGCAGCACTGATAAGAACTACCAGCCTAAACTGACAGTTTCAAGGCCTGTTGCTGTGGGAAAAGAATCTTTTGCTTCTAATGTTTGTTTTCTGCTAATTGCTTTCAGTTCGCTCACAACGCATCACAATTTATCACACTCCTAATACATAGTGTATTGGCACTGTTACATTTGTGTGTGTGATTTCGGTTCCTGACAGAGTAAGCAAACTCCTGTAAAATTAGCAACATGTTTCAAATAAGTGAAGAAGACCCTAAAGACAAGGAAGCCGTCGATGCTCCAGGAGAGGAAATCACCAAAAGAGACGAGATGGCCCCTTGCTGGACTCATCATGTAAAACGCAAGACACAACCTTCAATCCCTACAACAACCCTGACCGGAGGCCAGACTTTGGCCTGGGGAGAGAGACCAGAAACTGCTCAACACCACCGATGTCGAGCTACAAGATGGGATACAACAATTGCCGAGACCAACCTAATGGAACAACTTCTGGCCAGAGAAGGAGAACTGGAAAAGCAGAGAGAAGAAATTTCCAAATTGAGGGCTCAGCTGCATGACTGGAGACTTCTGGTGCCTCAGGCTGGGCGAGTACCTCTCCAAGCTCCAGCAGCAGCGGTTGCCTCAGTAGCACCGGCACCTGCACCTCCTGGAATGCTGGCACCGCCTGTCGGGGCCCAACCTTTCCAGGAGATGAAGACCACCTATGATAGCGATGGCACCAAACTGTCATATTTTCTCAACATGACCTCTAATTACATGATTGACTATGGCAACAGTTTCCCTGATGATGCTGCCAGAATCAGATACCTGAGCCAGCACCTCAAAGGAGAAGCAGCGGAGTGGGTAGCTGGCTTGTTCGACTCACGAGCTCAAGAAACAGCTGGCCTGCAGCTGTTCACGCACTGACTTAGAGAAAGATTTGAGGATCCATTCTTTCAAGAAAAAGCCAGATACCAACTGAAGAAACTGCATCAAGGGAAAGGAATGGTGGGAGAGTACTCACGAGAATCCAGGAAGTTCGCCACTAAAGTGCCTGAATGGAGAGATGACATTCTCAAGCAATTTTATCAAGATGGGTTGAATCCTGTCATCCTTGATCGTTGCCTGACCCAAGGGGACCCTGCCAGCCTTCTTGGATGGATGAAACTATCCAGAGAAGTGGAAAGCATCATGGAAAGTGTCCAGCTTACCCAGCAAAGGCAAGTGCAAGAATTTGGTCACTGCACCCAGGGACAGTGAAAGACCACTTTTCTGAGCAGCGAGGACTGACCATCGTAATCTTGGAACACTTAAAAATGCCAAAAAAACTTATCCCTAAACAAGCACTTTGGGCTGAATTTTTCCAGCGCTTCAGGTTCAAGATTGTCTTTAAACCCGGTAAAAGTAACACTTTAGCAGATCCTCTCTCAAGACCACCCTGCTACAAGCCTCGCTCATCTACTTCTTTGTCATCTAAAAAATCTCTGTTTTCTTGAGACACTTTTGGATTACAAGTAACTACCTGTGCCCAACAAAATGTATGTAAAACTGCTTCTACCCTACTTGATTCTGCTTTTCAACATTCCCTCAAATCTGCTTACAAAACTGACAACTGGCTACAGTCACACAAAGACTCAATAACCTGGTTTAATGATCTAGCTTTCATTGGAACCAAAATATATGTGCCACCCCCCTGTCGTCCCAAAATTCTGCAAAGACACCATGATTCCAAACCTGCTGGCCGCTTCGGATTTCTAAAAACTCTGCACTCCATCAGAAAACCGTTCCACTGGCCAGGTCTTACAAAACAAGTCCAAGATTATATAAAAAACTGTCCAATTTGCAACACTTGCAAAACCTCTTCTTCTAAACCACATGGACTAGTACAACCGCTTCCTGTTCCATCCTCTCCTTGGAATGTAATTTCATGGGACTTTATTGTTGGCCTACCAAACTCACACAGTTTTCACTCTATTTGGGTAGTCACTGATCATTTTTCCAAACAATCTCACTTCATTCCCCTAAAGAAAATTCCAACCACTGAAAAATTAGCCGACCTCTTCATCGCCAACATCTGGAGATTACATGGACTTTCCTCCACAATCATTTCTGACAGAGAACCTATCTTCACTTCCAAATTCTCGACATCACTCCTAAAAACCCTTGGCATTTCCCAAAAACTCAGCAGCTCCTATCATCCACAAACTGATGGTCAAACTGAACGCATCAATCAAACCCGTGAACAATATTTACGCTGTTTCATAAATTCCAACCAAAATAATTAGGCACTTCTCCTATCTTTTGCTGAATTTGCTTACAACTCTGCCTTACATTCCTCTACTGGAAAAACTCCTTTTGAAATTGTCTCAGGTACCATCCCGAAGCCCTTTCCTTCATTGGCTGACAAACTCCCCAACACACAGCCTGCTTCACTTAACTCTTGGATTACAAAAATTTCTTCTACTTGGGATTCTGTACGAGACTCCCTCAAATCCTGGAAAGCTTCCCACAAACACTTTGCTGAACGAAAGCAGCAACCGAACCCTGGCTACAAACCTGGGGACCTTGTTTACCTTTCCTCCAAGAACATTTCCTCCACTGGCCTCTCCAGAAAACTTTCTCCCAAATTCCTCGGTCCTTTCCCAATCAAACGTGCCATTAATAATGTCACCTTTGAACTTTCTTTACCTGACTCTTACAAACTTGTTCACCCTGTTTTTTATTGCAGCTTACTGTGTTGTGGTCAAGAAAAGAGGCGAAGACCAGGTTTCCAGGGAAAAATCAAAAAGCCATTTTATTGTTAACAATACCTTGCACAAGGGCAACAGTTATCCCAGAACTGTTGTGTCAATTAATTGAGGTAGCATCACTATATACCTTTTGCCTTCTATGTCAGCAATCAATCATTTACTTAGCCCGCCCATCACTGGAGAAAAAGATCTTTAGTTAACTTTTCCATTACATCATTGACTGGCACAGAGGAGAACAAAAGTGTTAGTTAGAAAATGATACAAAATAATGGTAGGGAGTATAGTGCCTCCCTGTGAATTCCCAGACCTTTGAATGTTGCAAGGCCATTCTCTAAAATTTGAGATAAGACAGACATCTGCAATTTACTCAGAGGCACAATTCAATTCGCTTATTTTTCCTATTCAAGTGGCATTGGATTTAACTCCTTCATTCCCCCCTTCATGCTAAATTCAAAACTTTGCAATTTCAAGCATGTACTATTTCCTTCTTCCTTATAGTACAAGTGATACATAGCAGCATTAGAATTCATTAACACACATTACACTTACACGCTGTTCCCAATAACGGAGGGGGTCTGATTTGTGCGTAGAGAGGTTAGCTTCCTGGTGTAACCCCAGCAGAAATCTAGCCCCAATCTTCAATTCCTCAGCAGTTGCTGGCTCTGATGTACAATTTTGGCGGCCTCCGGAGCGCCAAATTGTATCATCTAGCCCAGAATTCTTCTGACCCCCCCTTTTCTGCATACACAACAACTTCCTTCTTCCATTGACTTGAGCATTACAGATTAAAAAACAACACTTTTAACATGCAGAGTAAAGACTGGCAGATTTAGGGAAGCCATTATGTTAGTACAAAGTACTCTTGCTTACTGTGCCTTTTCCCATACTTACTTAGGGAACTCAATTTTGTCCACATGCCTGCAGACCATTAGAATGATCTTCTAATATTGTATACTTCAAAATGCATTTTCCCTTCCTTTGCATTCAACTCATTTACATAATAACAACAGGTTGTATTTTACCAAAATGCTGAGTACTCCTTCACAACTGAAGAGATAGTTTCATGCTGGGCTGACAGCCAACAACGCACCTGCCTTACATGAAAACCAATTCCCTCCATGGGGATCATGTGTTGTCATGTACCTGTTGCTTTTATTGTGAATCCTTTTCATTTTTGGCCAGCCACACTATATCAATTCATGCACTCAGTGAAAAGTGATAATCCCAGGAGATGAACCATATACCTATTTGCCATTGTAAAAACTGCTTGCTTTCCAGAACTGACTATGGAGGACCAACCCCCCTTTTGTCACACAACTCAATAAAACCAATACTATAACTGAAAAGAAATTAACATTGAGACATTTCCCTGGGCATACCTGTTTGCCATATACACATATCTTCCAATCCCTAGTGATAAAATAGGTAAACCAAACTTCCTGCCCCTCCTATACCTGTCTCAATCTATTGTTTTCCACATTCAAGATCTGATCATGCATGTGTCCCAGTTTAGCATCTTGGCCACCTTTACCACAGTGGGGGTTGTCACTACCACCTGATAGGTCCCCACCCATGTCCAGGTTGCCCCCAATCCTTCACCCATGTCTCCTGGTTTGAGAGGGTGTGCCTGTGCTTGTAGGGAAAGAAGCCCCTATTTTAACATTTTCTCCCTTGTCGTACTCAGAGCTTTCCCTAACACACTAACTCTTTCCTGTAGAGTTATGTTCCCTTAATCCATCCAAAAGGGCTTTTGCTGAAAGGTGACAACTTTATGACTCTGTGAAGTATATATTGCATCTTCTTCCCCATCATAATGGGGCTCTGGGAAAAAACAAAAACACTCCTGGTTTCTCTGTTGTGGGCTGCACATGGAATGAGAATGAAAGGTTTCTATAAAACGGGCTCAGAAGATGAATGTGGTATCATGCCGCTTGTCCTGTGCTGGCATCCAGTCCAAAAACATAGCCAGGGCTGTTATTTGAACTACTGTGTCTCCAGGATTTTGTTTCATCTTCTCCAGTTTCCTTAAATTCTGAGGTCTGCAGGTACAATGTGACTCCTCCGGGTGATTCCTAGAACAGTGGTTTAATCTTTGATGATCTTGTGGACAAATGCAGGTCTGTTGTTTGAGCCTGTATGATGTGTGGGCTTTTTCAGGGCTGTTGTCGGTCTGTTAGCTGTCTCACAGCTTGCATCTCTTTTCCTCCTCTGCCTTCTTCAGCCAGAGTCCCTCAACTGCAACTCCACTTCCAAACTGGAGAGGCGCTCTATCGCCTCTCAGAAATGCTCCCTTATTTTCTCCCTCCCAACTCAGAGGTGCGCCGTCACCTCTTCTCCCAGCTTGCTCGTAGGGGTGCTCCATCACCTCCTCCATCCTGCTGGGACTGTGCCAGGGAACCTTTCCAGTTTCCACCTTATCGGGAACTGGTGAGGGGGCGCTGCTCTGCAGTTCTGACTCGGCCCTTTCCCGTATTCTCCATACTTCTGCTGCCAATGTTTCTCACCAGAATGGCACAACTCCGAGTCCTTACCCTTTGCAGTTTATGGGATGAGGAACAAAACTTTTCCTCTTAACTGCTGACCACTGACATTATTCATGGAGTTCTGCTGTCATCTTCCACAAAAGGATTCTCACCATACATCACCTCTCACTTGGTCCCTGCTGTCTTCTTCCACATATCCACCACATATCCACATCCTTCTCTGACTGTCTTCACCATCTGTCCAGATTTTTCTCGCCTATGCCTCTTCTGCCCACCCTGGGCACATTGGCACACTCCCAGAGACCCTCTTCCTCTTCTGGGTTTTCCTACCACCTTCTCATCTTCCAACCTCTACTCATTTTGGATTTTTACAAAAACTTACAGCTCCCAGTATTCACAAGCGGTCTCCCATCCAAGTACCAACCAGGCCCGACCGTGCTTAGCTTCCGAGATCAGACGAGATCGGGCGTGTTCAGGGTGGTATGGCCGTAGGCTGTGAGCCACTCCCCTTTGCCCTCTTTAGCCCCTTGCAGCTCCTGGACTCTTGGCTGCCCTGCTAGCTTTTTCTGTCAGCCGCTTGGCTCTGTTGCATTTTATTTCCTTTTTCTTTTTTTTTTCTGGTTCTAAAATTCCAAACATCAGACGAACTAAGGAAGGGAAGGGGTGAACCCCCCCTTTTCAGAACTGACTCCTCTGTTCCTGCTACTTATTGTCGGCTGCATCCTCTCAGCCTCTGCTGCCCACATCCCTCAGGCAGCCTCCGCTGCATCCGCCGCTTCCATCTCCCCCCTCCGCCATCTGCCCTGCCTCCTTGGCCGGCGCCTCAGCTGGGGGGCTGCTGTGTCACATCGCTTCTCCTCCAGGAAGCCTCTTGATGCTGGCAGTGGCTCTCACTCCTTATTGCTGGTATTATTGCTCCCCCCCATCTGTCCCCTCAGGGGAAGGACAGGCAAACAGGCATGCAGAAAGGATCCGGTGGGGGTGGAGCGTGGTTGTCTCCTAAAGAGCTGCAGCTGTAGCTTCAAGGCCTCTGTGGGGGCTCTACTTCTCTGTTCTTTTGCATTGGAATTCCCAAGGGTTCTTGGGGGAAACTTGTTCAGGTACTACAATTCCCATGTGTTCAAGATTCCTATGTCAACTGCTTCTCCAAAAACTCATTGTCAGATAGAGTTTTACAGCTTTTAAGTCCATCATTCCTGAACTTTCCCAACTTCCTCCTTTCTATTTATTGACTTAGAAAGGACTGGCCTTTTCCTGCTTGCAAATTGCACACTGATTTCTTCCCAATCTAGGCCTCTGTCTTCTTTCTCTCCACTTGCCTCTTCCTCCTGCCTGCTTGGAGTCTCAACAGCTCTCTTCATCCCTTCTATCATTGTTTCCACCAACTTGATAATCAGTGAGCATATTCATCTGGTCAAGATTATTTGGATCCCACCCTGGATCAGCTAGGGGAACTCTGCCTCTTCTCTGTGCCTCCTGGCTGGCTCGCCATTCCTCATGTTGGATTTATTCTCCTCCACTCCTCAGTAGTGAACAAGGTCAAAAGCAACTATTGACAATCCTGCCAGTTAGAGACATGTGAGGCCATGATTCTGGAGCAAAGTTCTATTATTTAGTAGGTCTGACATGGTGAAGGGTGTATATTGATAACTCTGAACTCACTGGTAGCCCCCTGACTGCTGAGCTGAGTGGGGCCACTACCTCTTCTTCACCACTGTCACCCTCTTCTTCCTCTCCACTTGGTTGTAATTTGCTGAAACATATGGCGGGGCTGTATGTAGTTCTTCTGGTTCCTCAGGGGGACTATCTAAACTTATGGGACCTCTTCCAAATTTCTTCTGAGTCTTGTCCACCACTGCATACACAGCCTCAAGTGATGGTGAATGGATGGGAATTTGCAAACTGACAGCTCATTAAATATTCAGTGAAGTCTCCTTTCTCCCTTTTCTGAGACATGAGAGAATTTACCAGGAAACCAGACTTCGCTCCTATCATTAAAAGGGGAGAAACTGCCTGTCCCCCTATGTTATGGTCTCCAGGCTGTCAAGTTTGTTTTTCTTTTTGTTTTTTTTCCTTTTCTTTCAACAGGGAGGGGTGAGGGGGAATTTCTGGTGAGTGCAGAGTTCCTTCTTTCTTCTTCTTCTTCTTCTTCTTCTTCTTCTTCTTCTTCTTCTTCTTCTTCTTCTTCTTCTCTTTTCCTTTTCAAATGCAGATTTTTTTTTAAACAATAGACTCTGGGCTGAGCTCTGCCCATTGTGTTATCTTGCTGTAGAAGTGTTGCAAAGTACTAGAGGAGAATCTTTTCCTCCCTTCTCCTTTCCCTGTTTCCTATCCAACACCTTAAGGCTTACTATTTTTTTCATTAACTCTCTAACTTTATTTCTGCTATTCCCAAACCTCTTGGCTAAATAAATGTCTAGCCCAAAATTAGTGTATCCTGCTATCACCAACCAGGCAAAAACTACTTAAAATACATCTCTTCTAAAACCCTTTAACTGTTAATTGCTGGCCCATTAAATCTCCATCAAGGAGGTCAGACTTGGTCCTAGAAAAACCCCTTATTTCCTTTTAACATGGAACAAAGGGATCCCTTTCCAGTTAATTGTAACATTTGACATAGTAAGGGCTCTCTGCAGCCCTTTGGATCCAACCTCAAAATTCCCACTGCCTGAATTGCAAAATCAGGCTTTTTCTTTACACTTAAGAGAAAACAATGAGATTCTGCATTGCTTCCTCACTATTTCTCATTAACACCTGAGGTTTTTTGCACTGACTTTATTTCTGCCATTTCCCAGCCTCTGGCTGAGTTAACTTCTCTGGCTTAGAACAACAGAGAGCCCAAGAAGGAGGGGCTTCAGGAAATGGCTCCAAACACTGAGAGACAACTAGAGAGGAAACAAACCATTTTTTTCTCTTTACACTACAGCGGCAATAGTAAGTTTCCAGGCTCTGCCGGTTCTCTCCCCCACCCATTTCCTCCCAAGTTCCAGACAAGACACAATAGGAATGGGATTGACGACGGGTGAAGGGGGTCCCGTGCGCCCACACAAAGGGGTTTTGACTCCAGTCACTCCAGCACTGACTTAGCCATCCGGACGATCACGGCATGGACGTAAGAACTGCAATGCTGCAAGCATTTCATACACGCATCTTTCATTCAGACAAACAACCTCCCATCTGGCCCATTAAACCACAACTGAGACGTCTCATTTATTATTCCGCCATACCAAGAGTTTTCGGGGTTTCTCTCCACCGCTGAGAGGTACTCGGCCGAAACTCGGGAGTGATCAGTTCCCCCTTCCCCCTCCCAAACATGAGGGGGGTCTACTCACCAGAGGGCCATGGGAGGTTTGGTTTCCAACTGTAACCCGAGGTCCGTTGACTGGATCGCTGTCGCCAGGGATGCCACCACTCCCCCAACCAAACCTCTTCGACAAAAGGTCGAGGGCGCCCTGGGTTTTGTCAAGGGGGCCGCAATCCCCGACGTCCAAACGTCCGTCAAGGGGGACAGAATAGCCCCTTCCCCCGTTTTCCCGGCCAATGCACCAGAAATGTTGTGGCCAAGAAAAGAGGCGAAGACCAGGTTTCCAGGGAAAAATCAAAAAGCCATTTTATTGTTAACAATACCTTGCGCAAAGGCAACAGTTATCCCAGAACTGTTGTGTCAATTAATTGAGGTAGCATCACTATATACCTTTTGCCTTCTATGTCAGCAATCAATCATTTACTTAGCCCGCCCATCACTGGAGAAAAAGATCTTTAGTTAACTTTCCCATTACATCATTGACTGGCACAGAGGAGAACAAAAGTGTTAGTTAGAAAATGATACAAAATAATGGTAGGGAGTATAGTGCCTCCCTGTGAATTCCCAGACCTTTGAATGTTGCAAGGCCATTCTCTAAAATTTGAGATAAGACAGACATCTGCAATTTACTCAGAGGCACAATTCAATTCGCTTATTTTTCCTATTCAAGTGGCATTGGATTTAACCCCTTCAACTGAAGCCAGTTCCTCTTCACAAATTAATCATTCTACTGGACCTGCTGTTCCTGGCTCCGGAATTCTACAATTCACCTACTGCAAATGTCATTTTCCATTGTTTGTTGTGTCCCCACTTTCCTCTTTCTTTTCCACTTCCCCCAACCTTTCCCTTTTCCCTTTATTCATGCTGTGTCTTCTGTTTATTCATTTTTTTTTCTCGGGTAGCCCTCCATATTTCAGTATGGGACATGCAGCAGTAGTTAATTAGCTGCTTGCTTGTAACCAAGGATGGGAACCAGAGACCGTTAGATAAACAAAGCTAGGAATGCAGCACTGATAAGAACTACCAGCCTAAGCTGGCAGTTTCAAGGTCTCTTGCTGTGGGAAAAGAATCATTTGCTTCTAATGTTTGATTTCTGCTAATTGCTTTCAGTTCGCTCACTGAAGTCCTGTACAACAAATCACACTCCTAATTAATAGTGTATTGCCACTGTTACGTTTGTGTGTGTGATTTCGGTTCCTGACAATGTGAGGGGAAGGAGAAGTGAAAGACGAAGGTTCCTCATATATTTCTATCATATGGAAGGCATTCTGAACAACAGAGCCTGTTCTATGCATAGAAGCTCTGAAGATAATTTCCAAATACTGTGAAGGACTTCCACAAAGAAACCAGAAACCTTTTATGTGTAGAAGTTGACAGAAACACACCAAAAGGGATAAGACTATTTTTTTCTCTCTTTGCAAAAGATTTTACTATATCCACATACAGAACACTTGAATTGTGTATTTGTGTACCATTAGTCACTTTCTTTTCCCTCTCTAATTGTGATGAACCATCTTTGTGACCCTTTCTTTAACTTGAAATGTAATTGAAATGCTTTGGGTCCCGAACATTACTCTATCAATGCCCAGTTATGATTGGTTGAAGCCTTCCATTACTACTATATTTCTTCCTTTTTAATATCATTTGTTCTACGAAGGCATCCTTTAGTATTCATTCCAGCTTTAAGGTCTTGTTATCCCAAAAGGTAGGGATCTTTGAGGTCCACCAGCAGTGCCAGCATCTCCTTAGAAAGTGGGAGGATTACAGCTCTAAGGAGAGAGGGGAGTAAATACAAGATCTTTACACCTGTGTATATCAACACTAGCTTTAGGACCCCAGTTAAAGGTTTAAACAAGGTATTTTTATTGGAAATTAACAGACACACGCAAGTAATCAAGCAGTTTCATGAACCATACAAGGTTAGTGAAGGGAGAAGTGAGAAAGGTTGGATAGAGAGAGGTTTCAAGTGTAGCAGGTGAGCCACTCTATTTTGACTGTCTTCTGGACTGGTAAATAAGACAGTCAAAATAGAATGGCTCAGATCATAGTATGAGGGTAGCACAGAGCATGGGAAGCTGGGGGCTGACGTGCAGAGTAATGCCCGATATTACTAACAAATTACCTGGGCTGAAGCTGGGGTTTGTATATTCAACTAGCATATTTACCCAGTGTTGTCTGGGATTTATTTTCTTCTTAAAAACTCACCCAACTGGCTTCTCCAGTAACTGTAACTTTTCCCCATATTTCCCAGTGCAATCTGTATTCAGAGTTATTTACATAAGCAACTTGGGTTCCTGAGACAATACACTGTTCTTCTCCTTGCTGGTAGGCTTCATCTTCATAGCAACCAATCTATTCCAGTAACTGTAACTTATTGCCATATTCCCCAATCCAATCTGTATCCGTTGTTGTTAACATACAGAGGTTGGATTCCTGTGGGAAATACACTATCCTCCTCCTTGATGTTAGGCATTGTCTCCATAGCAACCAGCCTATTCCAGTACCTGTAACTTTTCCCCATAGTCTCCAATCCAATCTGTGTTCTCTGACAACGTTGATGTACTGGCTTTTGATTGTTTTGCTTTCTGTTGAATTTGTGCAACGACTTCACATTTTTCTGGAAACATTTTTTGTTTCGAGTTTCAACTTTAAGATTCCTCACACATGGAAACCATACAATCTACTGTGTAAGGTGAGAAGACCTTGTAACTATGGCCCTTTTTGCACATTACCAGTTCGCACTGCTGGGTGGGGGTTCTCGCGCAAAAAGCCTCAGAAGGAACGCTGCCGCTTCCCTGCTGCTTCCCTGCTGCCTGGGCTCCGCAGCTCCTTCCTGGTCGTGCAAGCGCCCTAACCGTGCCCCACCCCTTCCTTCCACAGTGCAGCCTGGGAGTTGTAGGCTGTGCTGGGGCAGAAAGTGCGACCGGCGTGACTCAGGAGGCTTTGCATGGCAGGTGAGTACACCCCAGGCTCCTGACCGGTGAGCGAGCATGCAGCATTTTCAGCTAAAAGCCAAAAATAAAAAATGCATATGCGCTGCACATCTGGCTCTTGATGTAAATGTGAGTGCATCATGCAGACCGCTCCTAACATTTACGCAATGCTCAAGGGGCCCTCTCGCTTGCAAAATGCTATGCGAAAAGGGCCAATGTTGTGTATGTCACTTTAATTTTTCTCACATATGCTACCCAAATGTTTTCTGGCATCCATATTGATGGTAGGCCTCATCTCCATAGCAACCGGCCTGAGGCCCAAGAGCTCTATGCTGAGAATTCTAAAGGCCCCTCCCGAAATGGTGAGAGGCCTGGAAGCCATGCCCTATGAGGATAGACTTAGAGAGCTGGGGATGTTTAGTCTGCAGAAGAGAAGGTTAAGAGGGGACATGATAGCCGTGTTTAAATATTTGAAGGGATACCATGTAGAGGAAGGAGAGGGCTTTCCTACCTAATCCTGTTGAACTTATGACCTGGCCATGCTGAGGTCATCCATCCTAATAAGACATTTACAGCCATTGCCCTCCCTGCTGCATTGCTTTTATAACCACAAGTGTCTAGTTTTATATGAAAATTACATCTCCTGCCAATTTTGTCATCCTACAGTATGTGGTGTTACCCCAAAATGTAGGTGCCACAAGGGCCACCCTGTAATGCCAAATGCCTCCTTGCAAAAGTGGGGAATTAATTAGTTCAAAGAGGAGGCTTGCGAGAGGGGGGCAACTTAGCAAGATCTTTTCTACCAGTGTTTATGGGCACACGCAGGAAAAGAACCAGCCAGAGATTCAAAAGTAAGCTTAAAATGTATTTTATTGAGGGGAATTCTCTCATGCATGCACACAAGATACACACATTCACACAAGAGCTAGCTGAAAGAGAAAGGGAGGAAAAATTATAGAGAGGCTGAGGGATTTGGGGGATTTATAATTACCAGTCCAGAAGAGTAGTGAAGAGCAGAAATGTGTTTTGGCTTAGGTAGGACCTAAGGACAGTTCTCATTCAGGAGACAGACGGACAGAGTGAGGGGTAGACCTTCAAGAGACTACACTGGGCATCCTGAAATCAGGGGTATTTGTACTCTGAAAATGGCTTGTGGCTGTGAAGGTTCCAGATGCAAGACAAAGGGAACCTGTTGTGGACAATGGGTCTTTTGCATGTTGATGGGCTTAGTGCTTTGATTGAGAAAGACATGATGGATTTTGTAATAGCTGTCCATTGTGGGTGCTATGACGACAGGGGAAAGAATCTAGGTGTACAAGGGATGGATATCTGTCAATCAGTGTCCTGATGGGCTCCTCACAGTTGGATTCCCTGGAAAATTCCAGTTTCTATTTAAGCCTATTATCCACAGGAATGGTGTGTGTTTGGCTGACAAATGACTCAGTCTTACCTGGAGGACGTTTGGAGTTGACCTATGCTTCTCACATTTACAGTCAAATTCTTTCCCTCGCTCAGTTTGACTTCTCCGTCACCTCTCAGGCTTGAATTTGATATCAGAGCCAATAAAATCTGCTGCCATTTACACATATAATCATAGAAATGTAGAGTTGGAAGAGACCACAAGGGCCATCCAGTCCAACCCCCTGCCATGCAGGAACACCCTCAAAGCACTCCTGACAAGTGGCCATACAGCCTCCGCTTAAAAACCTCCAACGAAGGAGACTCCACTACACTCCGTGGCAGCACATTCCACTGCCGGACAGCCCTGACTGTCAGGAAATTCTTTCTGAGGTTCAGGTGGAATCTCCCCTCCTGCAGCTTGTATCCATTGCTCCTTGTCCTGGTCTCAAGAGCAGGAGAAAACAAGCCCACTCCCTCCTCGACATGACATCCCTTCAAATATTTAAACATGGCTATCATGTCCCCTCTCAACCTTCTCTTCTGCAGACTAAACATACCCAGCTCTCTAAGTCTGTCCTCATAGGGCATGGCTTCCAGGCCCCTCACCATTTTGGTTGCCCTCCTCTGGACCTGCTCCAGCTTATCCATATCCTTCTTGAATTGGGGTGCCCAGAACTGGACACGGTATTCAAGATGAGGTCTAACCAAAGCAGAATAAAGTGGTAGCAACACCTCTCTCGATCTAGACACCATAGTCCTATTGATGCAACCAAGAATTGCGTTGGCTTTCTTGGCTGCCGCATCACACTGCTGACTCATGTTCAGCTTGTAGTCTATTAAGACTCCTAGATCCCTTTCACACATGATGCCAATTAGGTATGGTGCCCATCCAAACCATACTGACATTGGGGTCTCCCAAAGCAGGGCCTTACAGTGGTGTGTAAGGAGTGGTAAGACCTATAAGTTAACCCCCACAATGATGTTGCTGTTGCTTGCCCCCACAACAGAAAACAAGCTCATTGCATCTTTTAAATGAGATCCATTCAGATATTTCAAGATGACTATCATATCACTTTAATCTTCTCTTCTCCAAGTTAAACTAAGTTGCAAGTTAGATGTGGCACACAGGGTCAGCTTGCCAATTAAATTTCCATGTCCAGAGGAATCAGACAGGGCTGCATTCTTGCACTAATGTTGTTTAATTTCTACATAAATGACCTTGAGGAGACCTTGTTTGACCCTGAAGGACATTTGCCTAAACTTGGTGCTGGAAAGTTCCTATTCTACTTTATGTAGCCAATGCTGTTATTCTCTCCTGTTCCAGACTTGGATTGAAACATTTTCTAATGAAATGTATGCACTATTGTTTAATTAACAATCTAAAAATTAACTTTAGGAAAGCCAAAGAGATGGATTTCGAAAATAAACTCTCACAACATTATTGGTCCCTCGAGGGACATATCCTAGAACAGGTTAAAAGCTACTCCTACCTGGGGTTGTCATTCCATCATACTCTGTCTTGGAATATGCATAGATTGGCTATTCTCCAGAATACATTAGTTAGCTCATCTACAATAACACACTTCTTTTTTTACTAAAGGCAGTTGTATATACTCTCTGCCAACAAAGTCTTCAGTGCTAAAGCTGCTGCACAACTCTAATATTTGAACAGGTGGATTGACATCTGAAATAGGCTACAGATAAAGTTCCTTAGGACTCTTCTCCAACTTCCCAATCGTGTACCTAATACTGTGCTCTTGTTGGAAACTGGGGAAAGCCCTCTTTCAATTAGGGCTTGATGGTATGATATAAAACTCTAGTTGAAAGTTAGTGTTTTGAGAGCAGGCTCAGGTTTGCTTTTATATATGATCCAGGATGACTATGTAAGTAGTTGATACTTTCCAAAAAAGCTGCTTCAGTCAGTCTCACGTCTTCCCTTCTCACCAGTTTGGGTCTGAATACTGCTCTTAAATCTCTCAAAGACTGTGGGACATAGCTTTTTGTGATCTGTACTCATGCTTATATGTACCTTGCTCTCCCAGTGCAATGCATATCCACTACATTGGGCTTTTCCAACTAGCAGAATACTTAAAGAACCTCTCAGTGGTTAAGTACCTCAAATTCTTTTCAAAGGTCAAATGCAATGTTTTCTCTATTGAACTACTCAGAGGTAGATTTGCCTATCTCCCTATCTGGAAAGACAGTGCCCTTGTGATAATTTGGAAGTTGAGTCGATGAAGCATATTCTTTTGGTTTGTAGATATTATAATCAGGTCTGTCACTGTTTAATTACCCTAGTGTTGGGTAAATTTCCTGGAAGTTCAGATCAACTTTATATTAGGTTTCTGCTGGAAGAAAAATCCCCAAAAGTGACCCTGGCTGTTGCTAAATTCCTCACAGAGGCCTCCAGAATTAGAGCTCAACAGTCAATTATGATTGTTTTACTATTTTGACTTTTCCTTCAAATATTTTGTACATGTTCTGTTTTAGCCTCAGGTCCTTTCTTTGGTGGATCTATGGACTGTAATAAATAAATGACTGACTGAAGATCAAGTGGTTCCTTAAGCCTTTCCTCACAGAGGTTGGCTTCCAGGACTTTTATCATCTTGGACTCCCTTCTCTAAACATATTCCAAATTGACAAATGGGAAGATTCAAGAGAAGAATGAACTGCAGTTACAAACAGGCTTTAAAATGCAAAAGAAAGTGAAACATTTCGGCACCCATCTAACTGGAAATTCTAGTAAATTGTATGAAAATAATTACGTGAAGACATGAAAAGAGATCAAGAACAATTTGGATAAATGGCAGAAATTGAACTTGTCTTTATTGGGAGAATATCAGCAATAAAGATGAATGCTCTTCCAAAGATATTTCTTTTCCAAATGATTCCAATATTGACTAAAGAAACACCATTTAAACAATGGCTAAAAAAAAAGTGTCTGGGAAGGCACAATATGCATATAAACCAATGGGGAAAACTACGGACAAAGGATTTTAAAAATGTATTTTGATATGATCTTCAAGAAAACTACTTTAAAATGATGTATCATTGGTATCTTACACTAGAGAGGCTTGAAAAGATACATAAAGATATGAAGAATAAATGTTGGAAATGTCAAGAGCAAGTTGGATCTCTGTATCATATGTGGTGGACATGTGAAAAGGCCTAATAATTTTGGATGAAGATGCAAAATAAGATGCAAAAGACTTTGAAATTCTAAATGCCTAAAAATCCTGAAGTATGCCTGTTAGGAATTTGGGAATAAGACATACCTATTGAGAAGAAACAACATCAACTGGTGTAAGGTATGTTATTGGCAGTAAGACTAGTATATGCAGAGTACTGGGAAAAAATGGAGATCTCATCCATGGAAGAATGGTTCAATATAGTGATGGAAATAGTTGAAATGGAAAGCCTTAAATATAGGTTAAAGGGATGAATTTTTTTTCTGATTGACTACTTAAAGAAAAATGAGGGTGAATTAATGATAACAGGTTTTTCACTTGCTTATACTTTTAAGTTTTGATCTATTATGAGAAATGTAATATGAAAATAAAACAGGATTTTAGTTTGTTGCAGTTTTTAGGATATTTAAAATGTTCACAAAGTATTTTAGTAATGATGTCTAAGATTTATTAACATTCTTTGAGGATTAATCATTATTCTAACTATCATTGCTGGTTTAAATAATATGTTTATAATATTTATGTTACAAGTAGAAGTATAAATATAATTAAGTGTAGCTGAAATAGATTTATTATTGTTTATTATTGTTATTCCCTTTTAATAAAGCTGAGGTTTGATGCAACTGTTTAAAATAAATCTAATCTAAAATAATAGAATAATGTTAATAAGTGATTTTTTTATTTTAAGTTTTATTATAATTTCTTTATTTAATTAGGTAGGTTCCCTTCTGGATATGTATATAAAGCTATAATTACTGTCAATGACAAAATTTAACTTTAGTTTTAATTAAGGATTTAATAGTTAAGTGTACTTGTTTAGTAAGAACTGTTCGCAGCAAGAGCAGGAACCAACTTTTTAATTATTTGTAGGTGTGTTTTTTTAATTGGTTGTAGTTTAGTTAGATATTTGTAGTTTTGTTACGTACTGTTTGTTTTTTCATATTAGCGTATTCTTTTGTATTTTTAATTTTGTGTATTGTCTTAAATTGTCATTGTTAAAAAAATTAAAAAAGAATTAGCTGAGTCATTGAAAAAGGCTGTTGTATCAGATTCAGTGCTAATGGCGTCGGGATGCCCTCCATATTAAAGTAATGGGATATATAGTCCAGCATAAGTAACAGCCTGCTTGTAACCAAAGAAGCCTAGGTACGAGAGACCATTAGATAAAAATTTGCTAGGAATGTACTGATAAGCACTGCTTGGCTCTTATTAAGAACTGTACTATGTGCAACACCTGTAAATCTCCTACGTCGAAGCCACACAGGCTTCTCCAAACCCTACCTGAGCCCGTGACCCCTTGGGATGTTATTTCTTGGGACTTTATAGTAGGTCTTCCCAACTGTCAGGGCTGTCATGTCATCTGGGTTGTAACAGACCACTTCTTCAAACATTCCCACTTCATTCCTCTCAAAAAGGTCACCACTGCGGCAAAACTTGCTGACCTTTTCATCACTAATATCTGGAGACTCCATGGCTTGCCATCCACCATCATCTCTGATAGAGAACCTATATTCACTTCCAAATTCTGGACTTCACTCCTTAAGTCCATCAGGATTGTCCAGAAACTCAGCAGCAGCTATCATCCACAGACAGATAGTCGGATCGAACATGTCAATCGAATTCTGGAACAATACCTTCGCTGCTTTATTAACTCCAACCAAAAGAATTGGGTGCCTCTACTACCGTTTGCCAAATTTGCCTACAATTCAACCGTGCACTCCTCGACTGGTAAAACTCCCTTCAAAATTGTCTACAGTGCAGACCTCAAACGATTCCCACCTCTCTCCGAAGAAAGCAGTACTAATGTTCCCCCATCTGTTGACAACTGGGCTCAAAAGATCTCTCAAAATTGGAATGTTGTCCACTCTGCACTTGAAACTTCTAAAGCCTCCCACAAATGTTTTGCTGATAGGAAGAGACAATGCAACCCTAACTACAAACCAGGAGACCTTGTTTAGCTCTCCACAAAAAATTTGACCTCTGACGGGCCCTCCAAAAAACTCTCCCCTAAATACATTTGTCCTTTCCCTGTCAAACAGGTCATTAATGAAGTCAGTTTTGAACTTTCCCTGCCTCCAGCTTATAAACTTATCCACCCTGTTTTTCATTGCAGCTTGCTCAAGCTAGCCTCTTTGAAGACTTCTTCATGGACTGATGCCAGCCTCTCCGAAGTCTCTACAACCACTAATGGATGAATCCACATCAAAATGTCTACCACCCCCTCTAACTGGCTGAATCATTCACCTCTACTAATAGATTTTACTGTTTAATGGTTTTTTTTTACTTTTATGGGTCTTTTTTTGCTCCCTTGCTCTTCCTCACTCATCCACTAACCCTCCTTAGCTTCGCTAGCCCATACAGCACTTCATATGATGCTCTTGCATTTTTTGGAGGGGGGACAAGCAGGATGTCAGGATGCCCTCCATTATTAAAGTAATGGGATATATAGTCCAGCATACATAGATAAGTAGCAGCCTGCTTGTAACCAAAGAAGCCTAGGTACCAGAGACCATTAGATAAACATTTGCTGGGAATGTACTGATAAGCGCTGCTTGGCTCTCATGGCTTCAAGGTCTTCAAGGTTTCTTGGTAAAGGGGGAGGGAACGCGGGGATTCTAAAGCTCTGGTATTTGCTTTTGAACTGCAGTGGCGCTAACAAGAAACTGCTCTGGCGGAGCATTCTCTCCCAGACTCTGACTTTGATATGCAACATGAGTCTGAAAGTTCCAACATGGTGGCAGACACCCTCTCAGACAGAGGGCTAGTTAAGAAGGAGTGTGTCATAGAATCATAGAATCATAGAAATGTAGAGTTGGAAGAGACCACATGGGCCATCTAGTCCAACCCCCTGCTATGCAGGAACACCCTCAAAGCATTCCCGAGAGATGGCCATCTAGCCTCTGCTTAAAAGCCTCCAAGGAAGGAGACTCCACTACACTCCGAGGCAGCATATTCCACTGCCGGACAGCCCTGACTGCCAGGAAGTTCTTCCTGAGGTTCAGGTGGAATCTCCTTTCCTGCAGCTTGAATCCATTGCTCCTTGTCCTGGTCTCTGGAGCAGCAGAAAACAAGCCCTCTCCTTCCTCTACATGGCATCGCTTCAATATTTAAACATGGCTATCATGTCCCCTCTTAACCTTCTCTTCTGCAGACTAAACATCCCCAGCTCTCTGAGTCTATCCTCATAGGGCATGTCTTCCAGGCCTCTCACCATTTAGTCGCCCTCCTCTGGACTTGCTCCAGCTTGACCATGTCCTTCTTGAATTCGGGTGCCCAAAACTGGACACAGTATGCAAGATGAGGTCTAACCAAAGCAGAGTAGAGTGGTACCAGTACCTCCCTCGATCTAGACCCCATACTCCTATTGATGCAGCTGAGAATTGTATTGGCTTTCTTGGCTGCCACATCACACTGCTGACTCATGTTCAGCTTGTGGTCTATGAAGACTCCTAGATCCCTTTCCCACATACTGCTATCCAGCCACGTGTCCCTCATCCTATATTTCTGTAATCCATTTTTTCTACCTAAGTGTAGGACCTTACACTTCTCTCTGTTGAATTTCATTTTGTTAGCCTTGACCCAGCTCTCCAATCTATCCAGGTCATTTTGAATTTTGATCCTGTCCTCTGGCGTATTAGCAACCCCTCCCAATTTGGTGTCATTTGCAAATTTGATGAACATGCCCTCTATTCCTTCATCCAAGTCATTGATAAAAATATTGAACAGCACTGGGCCCAGGACTGAACCCTGTGGCACCCCGCTAGTCACTTCGCTCCAGGATGAATAGCAGCCATTTATGATCACTCTTTGGGTTCGGTCGGTCAACCAATTACAAATCCAACTAACAGTAGCCCTGTCCAGCCCGCATTTTACTAGTTTCTTTGCAAGAATGTCATGGGGAACTTTGTCAAAGGCCTTACTGAAATCGAGATATGCTACATCCACAGCATTCCCTTCATCTATCAAGCTAGTAACTCTATCATAAAAAGAGATAAGATTAGTCTGGCATGACTTATTTTTGAGAAATCCATGTTGACGTCTCATGATTACTGCCTTGCTTTCTAAGTGATTAGCAACTGACTGCTTAATGATCTGTTCCAGGATCTTTCCGGGTACTGACGTCAGGCTGACTGGGCGATAATTATTTGGGTCCTCTTTTTTTCCCTTCTTGAAGATGGGGACAACATTTGCCCTCTTCCAGTCTGCTGGAACTTCTCCTGTCCTCCAAGATTTCTCAAAGATTATAGCAAGCTGTTCCGAAATGACCTCTGACAGCTCTTTTAATATCCTAGGATGCAATTCATCTGGCCCTGGAGACTTGAATTCATCCAGTGTGGCCAGGTATTCCTGTACCACCTCTCTACCTATTACGTGCCTCATTTCCCCTGCTTCGTCAGCTGCTCCCCAACCGCCAGGTTGAGTGCTTGTATCCTTCTGGGAAAAAACTGAGGCAAAGAAGGTGTTAAGTAGTTCTGCCTTTTCTCTTCCCCCTGTGAGTAATTCACCATCTTCTCTGTGCAGCGACCCTATCGTCTCCTTCTTTTTCCTTTTGCTGCAGACATATTTAAAAAAGCCCTTTTTATTGTTTTATGTCCTACGTCTGCCAATTGACAGTACGGCTAACCTGTAGTGTTGTGATCTTGTATATATGCTTTAACTCTGTTCTTTCTTAGGTTACAAGGATGATATCACAAGCAGTGTGGTTCCAGCCTCCAGCTGTCCCCAGACTGTCTGAAATAGGGAGGCCTGTGATAATGGGCTCTCTCCTTACCTGAGCAACACAGCTGAGAGGTATAGTCTCCTCTTTTGGTAAACAAAGGATTAATAATGTGTTGTGTTTAAGTGACACTTATTGGGATCAACATTACAAAGGAGGGCCAGAGATCATGACAGACAATTGTCCAGTGATGAAAGCCAATTTAGAGAGATATAGAAGCTTCCAGATATTCCAAAGTGAGAGGTTATAAAGCCTCACGGGCCATGAGTCTCAGAGGGAGAAAAAGGCCCTTTCCGCATCTTACCATCTCCAGCGCTGGGATGCGGGGATCGCGCGAGCAGCCTCTGGCAAGAGGCTCTCACTTCTGGAGTCCTTCGGCTCCGCACAAGCTGCTGGCTCGCACGAGAGTCCCACCTCTTCCTTCCACAGCACAGCCTGGAGTTTCTTGGGGCAGGAAGCGTGACCAGCGTGGCTCTGGAGGCTCTGCACGACAGGTAAGTGTGCATGGGGCCTAAGAGCAATGGGCGATTGCCCACCATTTTCGGCTTCTAGCTTCTAGCCGAAAATGAAAAGGTGCGCGATTGGCGTCTGCCGGCCCCTGGAGCATCATATGATTGTGAGTGTGTCATGCGGATCACTCCTCACAACCACATGACGCTCCAGGCCCTCTTTCGCATGGAAAATGCCATGCAAAAAGGACCAAAGAGACTGATGGAGAAGCAAGGAGGTACTATCTGCTTTACCTAGGATGCTTGGTTATAGGCTGGACTAAGAGGGCCAGACTTCTAGCTTCCCATCAACATCCAGACTGAGAACTCCATCTGTATCAAGAGTCAATAGGAATGTTTAGCCAGTTTCATTTGGACTTTTGTTCTATTAACTTTGGCTGAATATGAATTAGTCTGTGTCTGTAACTTTGCCACTTTTCCTAAGTAATGTCTGAAGGAAGATACCTTCATGTATAAGATACCCCTTGCTAATGCTGGTTTAGGATTAAAGCTTTTTTTAAAAAAAACTCATCTTCTCTACATTCTCTTCATGTGCCTCACTTGGTTTGTGTGCATGCACATGTATAAGATTTTCATCTCCCACAGGGAGGGGTAAGTAAAGTCTCTGCAGAGTCAGTGGTAGAGAAAGTACAAGTAGAGCTTCCCAATAATTTCCCACTGGGTTACTGAGTCACAGGAGCGGTGGCAGCTAGATAATCTTCAGAGGTCCCCTCTCCTACTTGAGAGTGGGAGGTGGGATGATTACAGACCTTCTGTCTTAGATAGCCTCTCCCATTACTCAATATTCCAAACTAAGCATGAAAAGTCTTAACTTAGAAAAGACTGCAAATGAGAAGCTACATGATGCACATATTGGGACACCATTAGGTTGTACAGTTAAACTGGACTTATAGTTAAATTGCAACTGAAATGTCAACCTAAGTGCTACAACACAAAAGCTCCCTCAGAAGCTGCCACCAGAGGAGAACTGAAGGAATCACCCCTGCCCTCTCTAGTCTGTTTTTCTTAAGTCATTGTGACTTAACAGCCTTAGATGGGAAGAGCCTAAGCTTTATTTGTATTTGTTTTTGGCATTGCTCCAAGGTGATACAGATTTTTATAGGAGAATTGGTACGGTCAAGTCTCACTTTTCCATCAGTCTTTGAGCAGCAGCAAAGAAAGTGAGTGAGGCAGGGTCTCTGAAGCAGGCAAGTGTGTACTCACTCCTCCTCTCAACAAGCCAAGGATATCTTTTTCACTTATAACCTAGTCAGCATTCTGAAGTGCAGATATGTGACTCCAAACAGCTGGAACATCTCTTAGCAGCAGAACCTCTTCTACTGCAAAGTCCCATGCATCTACCTCAGAAGACAAACGAATACAGAAGGGGGGCTCTCTCCTCTCCTTCCCTCTAGATCTTGTGAACAAAAAAGCCACCGATATAAGATATCTGCTAGCCCAATAATAATGTGTCACTACATCTGCATCTGGACCATTCTCAAATTGTTCATTGTATATTAATCAGGTATGTTTTACATTATAAATCCTGCATGTAGCCACAACATAGAACACCCTCATATTTCCATATGGAAAACTTAATGACTTCGCATTGCTAACAGGGCACTGCATTCTAAAATGAGACTTATGTCTGAGTCCATTTTCCAGTGGGGTCTTCTAAAGTTAATAAAACACAAAAGAGATGCTATCTGGCTGTTCTCTTGAAAGTCAGGGAAGGAACTGATTTAAAGTTTCCAGTTAGGTCATACAAAAGTCAGGAGGAGCTACATCCAGCCAGGTTCAGAGTCTGAATATTTATGGTGTCAATTCAAAATCCAGATAACTACATATAACCAAAAGCCATTAACTCCCTGGCCACAAGAAAAAGCTCCCTGGCTGTTAATACAGTAGCTGCTGGAGTTACAGGGGAAACAAGTCTTTCTTCAAAGGTTGTTATTTATTCCAGAAGCAAGTATCAGTCCCTCCCCCTACACACATTAGATTTCCAGGAAAACAATTATTGGTGTCACATGATCAGTGTCAACCTTCGGGAGCATCAAAAGATTGAATCATTAAGGTCAAATCAATACCACCAGGAGCAGAACCAGATAAACCAGTCATCAACAAACTGTCTTGTTGAAGTGATGATTCTGCCCACATAAGTGAAATGGATTATGGTGCCAAGAGCAGGAATCTCATTTTCCCAGGGCCATTTCACACTAGAGAGAAAGGCTGGCCCTTTAAGACTAGCCAACTGCTTGTAAAGAGGAAATAGTGGAGTTGTTGTAAACCTCCCCATAAAGGCCTCTTCGAGTCAGACCCAGTGGCATACAAATCTGAAAAATAAATTGCATCAGATATTTAAATATACTGCAGTCTCACTTAAATAATTAAATCTCTTCCTTACTGCCCCAGTCACTTAAAAATTGTTAGGATACATCCCCATAATTCAAAGACCTGTTTTTTTTTAACAGCAAAAGAGAAAGGAATGTTTCTATGCTTCTCTTTCAGAACAATAACACTTTGTTTAGAGTATAACTCCAAATTTATTAAGTTACTTCCAGGCTAAAGTTACTGAAGATACACTTGGGTAATAATGAAAAAAGGACATTTGTAGATTTCTCTTCAAAAATGAGGCAGGCAAAACATGACTTTCAAAATGATTTAATAATTTCCATATATCAGAATGTTGAAAGTTTGTGCATATATTACCACCACCACCACCCCTGGTATAATATTAATGTACTGGCTACACAGAGGATCTTCTCATGCATTCTAATAATTGATGGGGACCAGAGGTGGATCTAGAGTGGGGCAACTGGGACGCATGACCCGGGCACCAATGTCAGAGAGATGCAAAAATGAGGAACCCTCCCGCCTGGCCCCACTGCTCACCCCGCCACTGTCTGCCACTTGCCCCTCCCCTGTCTGTCACTGCTTGCCCTTCTCCTGTCCCACCACTCTCCCACCCACTGCCGCTCACCTCGCCCTCTTGCCCTGGGCGCTGCTGAGCCTCTGTACACCACTGATAGGGACAGAGCCTTTATTTGTTTTGGCCAACCAAAAATAACTCTTTTGTGAATTTTGGATTTTGTTGTATTTTGCTACATGGCCAAGATGGCTACCCTGAATATGTTTCCTTTATTTGTATGTGTATATCATGTGAGTATATAACATCTAAAGAGGACTACTGAATGCTAGAAAAATTAAAAATTTACACTTTACACATAATACTCTATGGAAGTTTATAACAACGCATCATCATCGCAGAGATTCAGGAATATGGAAAATGCTTACAATATTCCTGTATGAAGTAAACCTCTCATCTGAGACACTGAATTGCTTTTAAAAGTTCAAAATCAAGAC
Source organism: Iguana delicatissima (assembly GCA_948472985.1). Lineage (NCBI taxonomy): Eukaryota > Metazoa > Chordata > Lepidosauria > Squamata > Iguanidae > Iguana > Iguana delicatissima. Next base: position 63,634 of record CAOKZL010002580.1, on the reverse strand, counting down.
ATTTGTAGGAATGTACATCTTTTTTATTAGTAATCTTATAAATAGATCATGTGATCAAGTTTGTAATCACTCAGAAATGTTTTGTCTTTCCCCTGTAATTTCCTATATATTATTTTTCACATCAGCATTTTTACTTTTCAGTTCTGAAATTGTATGGTGAGCACAGGAAGCAGCAGAGCAGGCAAGACTCTGGAAGAGTAGCAGCTCATCTGCAAATTTTTTGCCATCACCATTTGCTGAAGTTGCTGTGAGCAAAAAAGCAGCCAGTTTGGGAGAAACAACAAACTTTTGAGCAAGAGGCATGTGCCTTGTGGAGCGTGTACTTATATCCCATATAGAACTGTGTTACCCTGATTTCTGGGGTCCCTTGGAGGACACCTCAATGTGCTCCACATGATGGGGAATGGAAACTAGCCAGAGCACGAGCAACAGCAATGCGAGAGGCAGAGTAACCTAGTGGGGTCTTTTTGCCCAGTTTTTACGGGATCAGACCAAGCCAAAAACCAAACAAAAATGTCCAATAAATGATTTTATTGAAGGAAAGTCCCACGCGGCAACTCAATCACTCACACACTCACTCAAGACCTACTAAGAAGCAAAAGAGAGGAAACTGCATAGGGGAATATTGAAGGGGTGTAGCTGGGGTGATACTGCACCTTTGTCCTGAAGGCCTTGGTCCAGGAAAAACAGCAGAGAAGTGGGGCTCAGCACGGAAAGGGCTGAGGGGATCACTGAACGGGCAGAGAGACGGTCTGCTGGGATGACTGGGAGTGATCCAAAGAACTGCTCAAAAACTGGGACTATTTGTAGGGGAAAAGTGGGTTTACACATCTTGAGGTCTCTTAGGGCTGTGTGACTGGGGATTCTACTGGCCTGACCTGGTTTTCAGTCTTTTGACCATTGCTGCCTGCCTACGTGCCCCTTCGGAGGACCTCTCTGGCACACAGAATCATATTTTAATATCAAAATTGTAGACCCCAGGATAGGGTTTTCCCAGTGGAGTAACAACTGATATCCCATGTAGCTTATATCCCATATAGAACTGATCTTACAGTACCAACGAGAAGAAACTGTTGAGGAAAATGAAGAAGCCTGTAAAACAGAGGGAACACTCTGGAGGACAATTATTCTCAGGCAAAGTGTTAGCTTTCTTAAGTATAACTAATAGGAGGGCAAGAACCAGCATGGTATAGTGGTTTGAGCATTGGACTAGTACTCTGGGAGACCAGAGTTTGAATTCCCACTCAGTCATGGGCAGGTCATACTTGCTTAGCCTCAGGGCAGGTCATACTTACTTAGCCTCAGGCAAGGGCAAATCCCCTCTGAACAAATTCTGCCAAGAAAACACTATGATAACTTCACCTTAGGATTGTCGTAAGTCAAAAATGGCTTGAAGGTACATAACAACAATAGGAGGGTATATAAATTTCCTGCACATGTGGCTCTGGGTTGTCTTGGTTGTCTTGGCTAAATATTTAATTTTTCTATTTTAAATTTTATTTTGTTTTTTAAATCTTTCTTCTTCATTTGCAGTTAAATTTTTAGTTAATATAACAGACTTTTCCTGATTGACTCTGAACCTAGCAACTTGACCAAAGTCTTTCAGGATCTGAATAATATTATCGATCGAGCTGAGAGAATTTTCCAAAAGTAGAACAAGGGTGTCCGTATATGCCTGAAGCGTAAAAGTTGTATCTTTAATTTTTAGTCCTTTTATATATTTTTGCCCTCTATTATCTCATTATTCGATATTTCAACGATGATTTTAAAAAGTAATAGCAGAAGTGGACATCCTTGTCTAGTTCCTCTTCCAACTCTGCATGATTCCATTCTCTCTGAATTGATGATTATTTCGGCCACTTGATCAGAATTAATTGCTTTGATCCATTTGAAGAAGTTACTTCCTGTGCTCATCTCCTTAAGGATTTGAAATATGAATTGCCATGAAACATTATCAAACACTTTTTTATTAGTCCCAATTTCTTATTTTGATGGCGTTTGTAATATTGTATGATGTTTAGAATGGTTCTAACATCGTCTCTTAATTGGCAGCCTGGTAGGAAGCCTGCCTGATCTTCATGTATCCAATCACTGAGAATCTTCTATAATCTTTTCACCAAGATTGATGTAAATAATTTGTAATCTTGATTTAAGAGCAAGAATGGTCTGTAATTTTGAAGTTTTGTTGTATCTTTTCCTTCTTTAGGAATCAAAGAAACACTGGCAATATTCCAAGAGTGAGGTTTCTCTCCGCTTAAAATTTGGCTTAAAGTTTCATGTAGTGGCAATATAAGTTCTTTTTCAAAGGTTTTGTAAACGGATGCCATGAACGATCCTGTCCACAGGGTTTCCCTGACTTCGCCCTTTTAATAGCCTCAAAAATCTCCACTACTGTTATAGGTTGGTTAAGATGACTTCTTTGTTCTTCTGTTGATTTTGGAATATTTATCTTCTGTAAATAATTCTCTATTTTAGTCTGTTGGAGGTCTTGTTGTTGGTCCTCTACATAAAGATTTGAGAAGTAGTGATAAAAAGCTTGTTTAATTTTGTCTTGTTGTGTAATAATTTTGTCCCCAATTTTTATTTTGGAGATAATCTTTTTTTCTTTTTCTTTCCTTAGTTTGCATGCAAGCCATTTACCCAGCTTATTAGATAATTCAAATAGCTTTTATTTAAAAAATCTAAACTTGTTTTCTACTTGTGATTCCAACAATGCCATATGTTAGTTTTACAATATTTATTTTCCATCAGCAGCTTAGTGACAGCAGGAGATTTCATAATCTTTTCTTCTCTTTCTTTTATCTCCAGTAAAGTTTGGTTTTCTTTTTCTTGTCTGTTCTTTCTCAACTCCAATTCTTGTTGTATGATTATTCCCCATACTGTCAGAGGGATGGTGGATGATGGGAGCTACACAAAAATCCTGGTAGCAGTTCCCTCCAGCACTGAGCTCTGGCAAAAAGGCAGTTCACCAGAGTCAAGTGTTTAAAAATCACCATACAGCAGAGTTTACTCATACAGCTTGAAGCGTCCCAGCAGAGTGTTAGACATTAGCAGCAAATACCTTGGAGCCAGGAAAAATACTCCCACGCAAATGTTATCTTCCAACAGGAGGTCTTTACTCTTGAGTTACAATACAAACAGTATATACAATTCTCCAATGGAGTTTTCAGCATTCTACAGCATGAGGAACATAGCCTCCGGCCACTCTCCAGACATCAAGAGGGCTTAGAGGGTCAGAACACCCCCCCTTATATACAGTCATTGCTGATGCAACTCTAGCAGCCCTTGCTAGAGGTATGATGCAACCTTCCTGCCTGGTTACACAACCCAATGACTCATGCAGGTGTTACTTGGTATTGCATCACCCACTGTCATTCCCAGGTGCAAAACTTAAATGTACATCAAGTATATTTTATTTGGACTTAGGTTCTGTCCAACCTTTCCTCTCACATATAATGGCCTTAGCTGCATCCCAAATGATATTTTATAGGATTCCTTTATTCACATTCTCCTGAAAATACGAATTTAAATGTTTCATTATAGTTTGGGCTATTTTCTCCTCTTTAAATATGTTATCTTTAAATTTTCAAATAAATTCTGAATTCAGATTTTTCAATGTCAGTAAAACTAGGCTATGGTCAGATATAGTTTGAGGAAGGATTTCTACTTTTTTAACTATTTTCAGTAGTGTTTTGGAGGCAAAAAACATATGAATTCTACACCATGATTTATTTTGATGCAAATAATATCTAAAGTCCTTTCCATTACCCTTCTTTATATCTCCAGATATCTACCAAGTCATATTCAGTAATGTATTTTAAGAAATTCTTAGTTAGCTTCTCTTGTGTTTTCTTAATTTCTTTCTGTGATTTTCTATCCAAAATTGGATCTATTATGGTGTTCCAGTTGCCCATCATTATGATTTTATCATAATCTTTATCAGCAATAATTTCAAAAAGTCTGTTACTATCATTTGCAGTATAAATTCTGAATAACAACATTTTTTCACCTTGTATTTTAACTTCAACTGCCACAAAATGACCAAAACTGTCTTGAAAAACCTCTTTTGGGGAAAGACAATTGTTTATGTATATCACCACTCTCTTTTTCTTTCTCTTTTTGGCTGACACAAAGCATTCAATGTAGGTTTAGTCAAATGTTTAACATCTGTTTGCCTTATGTGTGCTTCTTGTGAACAGACAGCATCCAATTTCTGCTTTTCCAAATAATGGAAGGTTTTCCTTTTTTTTTTTTGACAATACATTTAGTCCAAGTCAGCACATTTATATCTATCCTATATAAATTATAGGATGTCATCCTGTTCTCATCCGGATTTTTAAATTTCAAATCTTGAGAATTTTTGTGATCTTTTTCCTCCTAATGTGATACAATCTGTTGCCACTGCTCTTCTCCTCCCCTTTCGTCTTCTTCTTCCCTTTCTTCTTGTTGGATTTCTTTCAGTGGCTCTTGCTATAAGTCTTCTTTATATGGTCCTTGTTCTTGTGTTTCCTCTTCTTCCTATTTGTTTCAATGCTTGTTTCAATGCTTGTTTCAATGTTTCCATGTCTTTAATGCTTCTCCATATTCTTCCAAAAATATCTTTGCTTGTCTTATCAAAGTCAAATTATATCTCCTTCGTTTAAATAAGGAAATACCTTCTCCACTTCCGTATTTATAATTAATCACAGCTATCAGAACAACAGAATGACAAAAAATGCATGTTTCTACAAATACTCTTGTAACAGTTTTCTTTTTCTCCTTATACTGTAGAATTATTTGGTGCTATGGTATACATCTAATGTGGTTTAACCAGAATGGTAAATTCCCTACCAGTTAACCTGGAAATTGGAGAGACGGTAGCACTGTTAACCTATAAAGGTGTCTACCTTGTTTAGTAATCTGGTTGGAAGAACACTGAACTCAATATGTTAAAATGAGATTAAGTGTCTAAGATCACTACCACTTATCATTCTGAGGTATGGTATGGTATGGTACAGTCCAGCCTTTCCAACCTTGTGCTTCCCAGAAGTTGGCTAAAGTCTTCTTAGGACAGAATGCAAGCTGGTGGGAGATTTATGTGTAAATGAGCTTTGAGATCTGATTGGTTTCTGAAGCTGAGTCATTCCTGTCTACCCTCTCTAACCATATCATTTCCTTATATCTACCCATCCACTCACACACACCTTCCAGTAACACTGTTTCTCATTCACCACCCAATTTATGTTTTTGTAACTGTGTTCTAGATACAACATTGGCACTTATTGCAGGATCTTGTTTTCTAAGTTTCCAAAGCCCACTGTGGTTTTGTGTTTGTGCATGTGAACTTAGTTCTGTTGCAGTTATGAGCCTGCAGCAGTGTGTTCTTGAAAACTTTTAGTTCTTGTTTTGTATCTATGCTATCATTATAGAATATATATATATATACACGCACACTTATATATATACACACATGTAAATGTAAATGTACATGTGTACATTTTCTTTATTTTCTTCAGTGCAAAGACACAAGATTCTGTGTACCACTCTTTGTTGAGGCATTCCTCTCTGTGAACAAATGTGTGCCATACGATTACTGGTTTACATTAATCACTGATTGGTGTCTGCCATCTGAGCAATCCCTCAAGTTAGCATGGAGAGATGGTCTCTTCACCTTCAGTCCTGCATTGCTGCTGCCATTTGTACGGCAGGTACTGACAACCCCATGAACCGTGTGTCATGTCATCCATCATAAGAAATGAAGCCAACAAGGTGTGAAGACACAGGAGAAGGAGGTACCTCTCTCTGTCATTTACTTTGCTATATGGAAAATGTATACAATTGGGATATGGCACAGATTTCAGTGGTGTAGGTTTGTGGGTAAAACAACCTAATGTACAATCTCAGTTTTTCCTTTTCTTTTTTCCCCTTTGTTGTTTAGTAGAACTAATGCTGGAAACACATCCCAGGGCAATAGTAGAACTATGCACCAAAGAAGCCAGGAGAATTCTTTATTAAAAGGGCAAAACATTATACTTTTACTGACTAAACCACCTCAGAGGCAGGCTGGATACTGCAAACAATAGAGGCCAACTAAGTGAAATACTTGAAAAATAGAAGTGAAATAGAAAGTGAAAATTCAAGTAAAGTGAATCTATAAATTCTCCAGGTTGATTAAACTCTGCGGTCATTTCTGCACTACCCTGTTATAGTGCTATTATTCCACTTTCAACATCCTGTGGAATTCTGGGGTTTGTAGTTTGCGGAGACCAAAGAGTTCTCTGGCTGAGAATTCTAAATGCCCTTCCCTAAACTGCAAACCCCAAGATTCTACAAGATGTTGACAATGGAATGAGAGCACTATAACAGTGTAGGGCAGAAACAGCCTGAGATAAGTAACCAGAAGACAATTTGAAAGTAGCTGGTTATCCCTGCAGTGGGCCTTTCCTGACAAAAGAAATTTCATTTTTATCATTTTAGAAATGTACCTATGTTACCTCACTGGTAAACCCTGTCCTGGGGTCTATAATTTTGATATTAAAATATGATTCGATGTGCATGAGAAGTCACCTGGATGAGCACATAGGCAGCAACGGTCGAACGATCGAAAACCAGGTCAAGTCAGTACAATCCCCCATCACATAGCCCCAGCAGACCTCAAGCTGTGCAAGCCCACAGTAGAAAAAGAGGTCCTTAGCCTTTGAGGAGCCAGCTTGAGGGGATTAGTGTGCTTTCCCCCAAGTTGAGCACCGATAGCAATAAAATCCTATCAGGCAAGGACCATCTGCATAAATTCACACCACAACCCAAAGTAACTGAAGATCCAGAAACTTTGGCAACACCTTGTAGTCCCATCATGCAAAAAGGAGTCGCCGTCGTGGAGCTTCTTTCTTGTTGCAACACTCATTGTTCTCCCCGGGAAAGGATTAGCCCTCCAGGTACTTTTTCCCCTACAAATAGTCCCAGTTTTTGAGCGATTCTTTGGATCACTCCTGATCATACTAGCAGACCGTTTCTTCCTCTGTCGAGTAATTCCCTCAGCCCTCTCCATGCTGAACTCCACTTCTTTGCTGTTTTTCCCAGGCCAAGGACTTCAGGAAAAGGTGTATTATTACCCCAGCTACAATTCTTTCAATATTTCCCCTATCCAGTTTCCTCTCTTTTGCTTCTTGAGTGAGTGTGTGAGTGATTGCATTGGTGCGTGAGCTTTTCATTCAATAAAATCATTCATTAGACATCTTCGTTTGGTTTTTGGCTTGGCCTGACCCCGTAAAAACTGGGTAAAAAGACCCCGTTAGGTTACCCTGCCTCTCGCATCGCTATTGCTTGTGCTCTGGCTAGTTTCCAGTCCCTATCATGTGGAGCACATTAAGTTGTCCCCCAAGAGACTCCAAAAATCAGGGTAACAGTACATGTCAGATTGAACACAGGGATAATGCCTTCCTAAAACAGATGATCAAACATTCAGAAAGGCAAGATGTAGTAATAATGGGAGGCTTCAATAATTCTGATGTTTGTTGCAAGTCTGTCAAGAATATAAGGTCAAAAAAATTCTTCACTTGCCTTGTAGATAACTTCATTGTCCAGAAGGTAGAAGAGACAACAAGGGAATCAGTATTTTATATCTGATCCTAAGCAACAATGGTGACCTGGTTAATAGGGTGGAAGGGACAGGATCCTTAGATGTAAGTGACCATGTTGTCCTGGAGTTTGTTATACAGCAGAAAGGGGAAGCCAAGCATAGTGAGACTTCCATTCTAGATTTTAAGGAAGCTGATTTCAATAAACTTAGGGAAATACTGGGTGTGATCCTGTAGTCAGGAATACTAAAAAATGATGGATGGGAGTTTTTTACAAGTAAGATATTGAAAGCACAATGTCAAACAGTTCCAATGAGGAAAGTCAGAGGCGTTTGTCCCACAATAACATGATTCCTGTGAAGAGTTAACTCAAATTATGAATGCATTATTTTGATCTGTGTGGACATCCTTAATGACAACTGGTAGAAGGTTTGTATACATATGTGCTCCCTGTCACTATCTCTCTGTGTATGTGTGTTTGAGAGATCATGTGCACAAACCGGAACTGAAAAGGAAGGCCAGATGTTGGTTGCAAAAACCTAACAGGTGACTATTCAGGCTGTGTGCAACAGTATTATATACAGCTAAAAACAATAACTTAATGAAAAATAATCATGTGCCAGTGAGTTGCAGGCTTACAGCCAGATGCTACAAAACTAATGACTTTTCACTAGGCTTTCCCTCTGAAGTCTTAAGAAATGTTTATCTAACATTCTTCATAAGCCTAGCATATCTACTCAGAAATACATCCTCATGAGTTCAATATGGTATGTGTGCATGATTTCTCTTGTAGCCTTTTGGGGTGATGGAGTTGAAAAATAATCTGCTTTTTGTTGCCTTTGCAAAGAAGTTGTCTTAAATCCTTCTCTGTAGGTTAATATGCTAGTTGGATAAACAGCTTCAGACAAATCAATGCTGCTGCAGATATTCTGTTTTCAGGAAGTATTTCCAAATATTAACAGAAGGATCCCATACATAGCTGTTCAGAACTAAGCTCCATTGGAATCCTTAGGCTATGCTTTTGGTGACACTTTGGAACTGATATGGGGTGAAGAGTTCCTTTTTCCAGAATTTAAAAAGACGTAATTAAAATCTTATGGGAAGATGAAAAGGACTGTCCACAAAATCATGACAAGGTGATAGACAATGCTTTTCAGAATGAAATATCAGAAATCTCCAACAGATTTTGCTTGGGGAATTTATCCTGATATCTTTTGGGCATTTCTGCACTACACTGTTATAGTGGTATTATTCCACTTTCAACATCCTGTGGAATTCTGGGGTTTGTAAGGTTACTGAGGCCAAAGAGCTCTCTGGCTGAGAATTCTAAATTCCCCTCTCTAAACTGCAAGCCCCAGAATTCCAGAATTCCATAGGATGTTGAAAGTGGAATAATAGCACTATAACAGTGTAGTGAGGAAATGGCCTAACTCTGCTAAAAATAGGCTGTCCAAAAAGTTCCTGATGTGCCTTGCAGATATTTTCCTCTTTCTTTTTTTCTTTTATTTATTTATAGTAACACCACTAAAAAATACATATTACTTTCTTAGTATCTCTTCTCTGTATCCTAAAACTATATATGATAAAGATTGTAATAAAGCCAATAAAATCTTCTCTAGAACATCTATGTCCCATATTGCTCTTGTTCTAATTAATACTCCATGAAAAGATCTACTTATGCTGCATCTATGTTGTCAGGAAAGAAAGAAAAAAGATATATAAATAAACAAATTCTAATCTAAAAGATTATATATCTGTTTATATAAATTTATATATCTGTTAAGAACACTTCTCCTCATTTCTCTTTCCACAAATTTTTAATTATTCTTCAGTCCTGATTTAGGCCATTTCCACACTAGGCTGTTATAGAGCTATTATTCCACTTTCAAGGTCCTATGATGTTTTCAACATCCTTTGAGGCCCCTCCCTAAACTGCAAATCCCAGGATTCCATAGGATGTTGACAGTGGAATAATAGCACTATAACAGCCTAATACGGAAATGGCCTTAGTTTATCTACTTTGATTATTATTTATGTACATAGTTAAAGTATCCATTTGATAAATACCAAACCATTTCAGTAACCATTTTTCACTTGAGGGTATTTCATTACTTTTTAATTTGGCAGCATATAATATTCTTGCTGCTGTCACCATACATAGTAAAAGACGACCATCTTTCTTTTGTTGATATCTGTTAAGTCCCGTCAGCATATTTAATAAATATAGCTCCAGGTACATAGGTAAATCTATCCCAATAATTTTCATCATTAAATTATGTATTATCTTCCAAAATATTTTAGTTTTATTGCATGTCTACCAGGTATGATAAGATGTTCCTAATCTCTCAGCACAATTCCAACATTTATCTGATCCGGATAATTTCCTCTTTCAAAGGGTAGAAGAAGGAACAAGGGGATCAGCAATCCTCAACTTGGTCCTAATCAACAGAGAGAAGCTAGTGACTGGAATCAAATGAGTAATTTATGGGGAAGTGACCATGTAATGCTACAATTTGGGATATGCCAAAGAAGAGTATAGTGACCAGTATACATAATTTCATTTACCTGCTCTGAAATGCAGTCTGAAAATATTATTTGAATTTAATGGAAATTAAATGAAAATTGAAGTAACAAAGGGAAATACATAAGCAGATACGAAATTCCTGAACAATATTACACGGAAAATGGAAAGGAATGAAAAATTCCAGATACAGCACACTATTCACTCACACTCTCATGCTATGTCACATTGTCCACATTGTCTTGCATTTTCTCTTCTAATATACATGCTGTACACTACACAGTTGCTTAGTAAGCCTCACAGTTATGTGATCTGATCATGGTACAGTATGCTTGTGTAAAATTCTTGTGCTTGTATGGTACTGTATAGTAAAGTACTTTTGCTTGTAAAGTGCTTATATTGTTAATAATGCCCCCAAAGCACAAGAGTGGTGATGCTATCAATCTTAATAAGCCTTAGAGAACCCCTAATGTGCTCCCTTTAAGGGAGAAGATGAACATTCTTGATCTAATAAGAAAAGAAAACAAACTGCATACTAAAGTTGCTAAGTTCTTTGGTAAGAATAAATCTTCCATCTGTGAAATTGTGAATCATCCTGGTGCAATAATCCAGGATCACCTTCTGACAATCTTCCTCCTGATGATGGTTCACCTTCCAACATATCACCAGAAGGTCAGTACTAGCCTAACACTACAGCATTGAGATGCTTGCATTATACTATGGTTGACATTCTGCATATGAAAGCATTTTGTTCCTATATCTTTTTTGACCACATGTTGTTTTCATATTTTTTTTTATCATTTGGGCACTGGCTTTAGACTGGAAATAATGGCTATAAAACCTTCTTTCTCTTAGATTCTAAAGTTCTGTCCAGTTTCAGGATCACCTTTGCAAGCTGCAAACTTGCTTCAATACCTACATCATTCATCTCGTTGAAAAAAATATCAGTCACTATTTATCTGCGTTAGTTATTATCCAAGGTAAGTCTGTTATCACCGTGAACTGGCCTGGCTTTGGTAGACATTAGATATCATTTTGATATCACAATTCGGTCTTGTTTTGCCACCCTCAGCCAAGTGTGAGGCCCCCGAACAAGCACGAAGTTAGGCATGGCTATTAAATGCTGAATCATTTCTGTTTACACCTAAGCAAGCCAGACACAGCCAGATCTTGCTTTAGGAGACCTCCAAAAACAAACACTTCATTAAGGATGCACGCTAACGCAAAGAGCTCCCTGCCCCGAGCAGACACCCTGGCAAGCTGGACACTCCACCGCCCAGGCAAGCTGCATCTGCATACCAGCCATCCCATTGTCAATTCGAACTTAACTCAATCATGTTAAATTCTGACCTTTCGGAGACATTGTCTCGCACCCAAACCTCATTGTTCTCTCCCAAGTACAGACTAGCCCACGGTCATATTTTCCCCCATAAAAACCCCAAGCTCCAAGAGCTTCCTCGGATCGCTCTGGACTTCCATCCAGCCTTGCTGCCGCTCTGTTGAGCGAACTCCCCTCAGCCACCACGCTGAGTTTCTTCACTTCCATCTTCAATCTCTTCAGTACTACGAGAAAGGTGTCATATCACCCATTTCCCCCCAAAACTCTCATTTCCTATTTCTTAGTTATCTGTGTGCATATGTTGTCTTATTTGTTGTATGACTGTTAATAAAACTATGAATTTTGTTACTTTAAAACTTGTCTGGCTGCTTTTCTGACCTGACGCTGTATACATAGGGTTAAAAAGTCCCTGCTAAGTTACCCTGCCTCTCATTAGCTTAAGAGAGTGCTCAAGTTAATTTCCCCATCTTGTGTTGTTGTTTGGTTATTTGGGCGCCCCTCCTGGGGATGTCTGGGGATGTATTCCTCATGGATTGTTATGGCCGCATGAACCCCTCCTCCAGATTGATATGATTTAATTGGCAATATAATTTAATTGGCACTATATTAATTGGCACTGATGAAAATGGAAACCTGAAGTGACTGGAAGGTCAAGCTGGAAAGAGGCAAATTACTGACTGCTAACATAACAAGGCAGGTAAGTCCACACCCCCTCCCAGGTGAAACTGAAGTCATTATCAGGCAGATTGCAGGCAAATCTAGAAACAATAGGCTTATGCTAGGAGCTGGACATCTCAGAGCAGAAGGGGGAAGACATCAACCAAACTGCAATTTTTCTAACCCTGATCCCTCACAACTGGATGTTTCCCTGCTTTGTCTTCCCAACCTCTCCACAATACAGAGCTATTACAACAGCCATTACCCCTTTGTCACCTGAACAGTAAGACTATTAACTTTGTCCAGACTTGTTTGTGTTGCAACTGCCATTGTTCACTTGGCTGGGAGAGAAATTCACACCTATACCCACAGTGTAGTTTTAGGGTATAGAACCCTCAGTTTTAAGTGGTTCAGTGCAGGCTCTTGACTTCCTGAATCGAATGCTGTTCATTTGATTCCCAAACAAGAACTGTCCTTAGGTGCCTACATAAGCCACATCGCACCTTTTCTTTGCTTCACTCTGTATTATTAATTATCACTTGAACCCCAAACATTCTCTATCCACGACTTTCCTCCTTTAACTGTGGTTAGTCCTTGTGTGAGTGCACGAGTATTTGGATCTTTTGCATGTGTGTGTGTTTCCTGCAATAATAACATATTTTTAGTTCACATTTTTTATTTTCTGGCTAGTTCTTTACTGGGTGATCCTATAAACATATAAACATAGGTGGAAAGATCTCATTAAGTTACCTCCCCTCACAGGCTTCCTAATTTTGAGCTAATTAATTCCCCATTGTCATGTGGAGGTACTTGCATTGTGGGTAGACCCCTAAGTCACCCATGTTTTGGGGTAACAGGATAAGTGGGATGTGCTCTACAGTCAAACACAAACTCTGGATTTCAGGAAAACTGTTATTATCAAGCTTAGAGAAAAACTAGATAGAATCCCATGGCTAGAGATGTTAAAGGAAAAAGACACCCAGAAGGGGGTGGGATTTCATGAAGAAAGAGCTGCTAAAAGTGAAATCACAAACAATTCCATGGAATTAAAATGAGAAACATCTGGGGGAGGGGGAACCAATGAGACTGCACAGTAAACTTGAAGAGGAAGCAAAAAGAAAAGAGAGCATGTATAAAGAATGGAAGGAAGGACAAATCACTAAGGAAGAGTACAGATGTGTAGCCCAAGCTTGCAGGAATAGTATAAGGAAAGATAAGGGCCAGGATGAGCTGTCTTTGGCAAAGCAAGCAGGGAGGAACAAAAAGGGATTTATCAGACATGTTTAAGGCAAAAGAATGTCCAAGAATGTCCAAGGAAACAGTGGTGCAATTGTTCAATAAGGATGGTAAAATGTTGACAGATCACAATGAAAAGGCAGAACTCCTGAATATCTACTTTACTCAAGTTTTCTCCCAAAAAGAGAACTGTATGCTTCCATGCAGGAGCAGAGACCTTGGCAAGGAATCCAGATTGCAAATCAAAATTGATAAGGAATTAAGCAGGAGTTACCTATTTAACCTAAATACCAACTGTGTGACCTTGCAGCCCCATCCTTTCATCATTATCAGAGATTGTTACAATAACATTTCCCTGTTCCCAGTACACTCTTTTGCACTTCATCTCATCATCTCCTCACAGCACAATAAAGCCCATTTATTAAATATCAATGCAAAGCTACTACCTTAAGCAAGTCAGGGAGAGCAAAGCCAACCTGACAAATATCTTGATGACAACTCTATGATCCTAAGTGAGTCACTGAACATTTAGACACCAGGCTGTTCAGGAAAAGCAGCCAAGAGGTTTTGTCCAAATGTCTGCAACTGATTTCTGATAACACACATGGAGACTATGCTGTTTAAACTCCTGAGCTTTCTCCCTACCAGTATAACACAGGTCCTCTTCCTCTTCTTTACTCCCAAGTATGTGTCTAGGGCCCTTTTCGCATGGCATTTTCCATGCGAAAGGGCCCCTTGAGCGTCACGTGAGGAGTGGTCCACATTACCACTCACATTTGCGTGACACTCCAGGGCCTGGCAGGCACCGCTTGTGCACTTTTTCATTTTCGGCTTTAAGTTGAAAATGGTGTGCGGTCATGCATTGCTCCCAGGCCCTGCACACACTTACCTTGCGTGCGGAGCCTCAGGAGCCGGGCCAGTCGCGCTTCCTGTCTCAGTGCAGCCTGGGAAGGTCCCATGCGGCACTGCGAAAGGAAGAGGCAGGGTTCTCATGTGAGCAAGAAGCTCATGCGGAGCTGAAGAAACCTGGACGTGAGGGCCTCTCACAAGAGGCTGCTCATGGAAGCACCACACCCCAGCATCAAAAAAAGGTAGGATGCGGAAAGGGCCTAAGGAGAGAATGAGAATCCCTGCAGTGTGGAATGGATAGCAGAGAGGAGAGGTATTGAAGAGAGAAAAAACAGTGTCTAAGGAAAAGAGTGTAAAGAACAGTAACCATATTGCTCCCTACAATAAAACAACAACCTAACCTAAATACACAATCTAATAACATAACAACAAAAAACTAAAATTAAACAACAGCTAATTAACCTGTTGCATGCAGCAAGTAATAATATGTTAGTAATCCTACCCAAACTACTCTAACAGGGTACCTTAAATGATATGATTTTTTAATCTAAAGTTACCTAAAAATTAAATAATTAATGATAACTAAAGTCTAAATATCATTTCTATCATAGCTACTATTAAATTATAATTATACCTTAAAATATTCTAATGATATAACATACAATTTTAATAACCTATTCAGCTCTTTAACTATAAGAACACATTTATTAATATTACCTTAATATCATTAAACAGCTTATAAAAGTCCCGTCTCTTATTCGTAGTTACTTCTCTTGTAATAATGAAATATTTAATATGGAACAGATTAAAAAGAGAGTCACCTTAGATATCTTATTTCACTTCTAAAATTTCCTTTAAAGTTGCACATTTTCATAAATCATAAGTCTAACATAAGACTAATCATAAGACCAACACATCAGTTTCTAGAACCATAAAATTATTACCTTTAAATTTCAGGATATATACCTAAGCCAAAATAAAAATCATCAATCATTTTGTCTGGTAGGCCACATATTAATCTTATTAATCTTTTTGAATTCCTTTTACTGTTACATCGTCCTTTTCTGTTCCACAAACAGGAGATCAGCAAGATGCTCTGATTTTATCTTAGCTCTACAGAATCTTCAGTCCCCTCCTGGATCAGGGAATCCACTAGCTTGACAGGTGGAAATTCTCATGTCAAGTGCAGTGATTGCAGAGCTTGTGACTTAATAAAGCTCATTAAGTTGCATCTACCATTACCACTGCTGACACCAGAGCTGACTCCCCCTTCTTTTTTTGATTTGCATTTTGTTCTGTCACATCATCATAAGGACTATAGGTATCAATCTGGACTACAAGATCTGAAAGGGACAAGGAAGGCCTACAAATGAACCCCAGACCATCAAACTAACTGGAAGCCTAGCAAAGAGAGTAGGAACAAGGCTTTGACAGCCCACCGGAAAAATCCAGTAAGGCAAGGCAAAAATACCCCACCACTAGCAGAAAGTAACAGGCCACAGGTCTAGCAGATCTCCAGAAAGAGGCCCAAGCCTGAGAAGCTTCTATAAACAATTTGGCCAGCAAGGCCTAGCAGGCCTTTTTCCAACCACTAGGCCTCTAATCTCAACATGGCCAAAGAAGGCCAGGCAGGCCCCAAATTTGACCAGGCCCTATAGGCCCCTAAACAGCCACAGAAACTAAGCAGGCCTAAAAGGCCCAATAGACCTTTAATGGACCACATAGTAAAGAAGCCCCACACCAATAAAGGGCCTGCTAGGTCCCAATAGACCTCAAATTGAGCACACGGTAAAGTGGTCAATAGTCCTCTAATGATAGGGCTCAAAACCTAACAATTAAAAACTTAGGAAACTAGGCAAAACAACAAAAAGCAATGAAGAATAATGAGGCCCATCCATAGGTGATTAACAGGAGGAGAGCAGGTTTTAAACCCTGAAACTGCTTCTGCAAATCAATCCATATGCAAAGCTTGACAAATCCTCATGCAAGGAATGTTTTGGACTCCCACACTGTGAAAATCCAAAGAGATATGTGAAGGGGTGATCAGAGCTTAAATAGCCTATGACTTCACCCCCATCATATGCATTCTGGCACCCTCATCCCTACCATGGAGCATATCAAACTCCTGCTCTCCCCTGCAGAATCTTTTGTTGCACAAGTCCAGGTAGGCATTCCAGCTGTTGCCTGTTTACACCAGGATCCTACAATCACATTTTTTTAAAAATAGAGTAAAGATATATCTATTTTCCAGTTATACCAATTTTATACAATTTTTTTACAACTCGATACCAAGGACTCCTAGTATTTGTAGCTTAGTGAGGTACTCGGGAGATATCATGGTATCCTGACAAAAGAGGGACTGAGAAATGAAGCAATTTAAATCTGTATTGTAGATATTATCAGGGGAGTGGAGTAGAGATATATAATAAATGAAAAATCTCAGAGTTCATTAGGACAGAGCCATGACACTTAGTAACTACTGTTACCCTGCTTGCTAGGGGGCTCCCTTAAGGGATTCCCAAAATCTGTCAAAATTGTGGGGAAAATCAGCTCAGAGCACTGCGTTAGCTTTACAAGAGGGAGGGTAACTGCAGGACCTTGTAACCCAGATTTTACAGAGTCAGACCAAGCCAAGAACTAGGTAGGTCAGGGAGAGCAAAGCCAACCTGACAAATATCTTGATGACAACTCTATGAAGTTTAAAGATTTTATTAAACCCTCAGTAATTAAAGCAAACAACAACAAACACCCTCACGCATTCATTCAAGAGCTAAAGAAAAAGAAAGTAAGAAAAATTGATAGGGATTTTGTTTTGGGGTGTTCAGAGGCAATACTTTACCTTGATTTAATGCCCAAGGGAGCCAATGTTGAAAAACTGGAGATTCAAAGCGATGAAACTCAGAATGGGGGAAGGGGGAGGTGAGGCAAGACAAACTGACAGGGATTCAGGAGGAAAATGTGAATGAACCCACGAACAGATAAAAACATGGGGTTTTTATAGAAAAAATATACCTGGAGGGCTAGTTCTCTCCCTTGGAAAACAATAGTACAGGAGGCTAGATCAAAAGCCTTCAATGACAAACATCTCCGGCTGAATGTTTTCTCAGTCCTTTGTGAATAATACTGCCCAAGTGAGACAAAAGGCACAGGTAGAGTGAAATTGCCCACATTAGGTAGGCTGATTGTGATTCTATTGAGCTGCCATATCAGTGCAAAGGGCCCTTTTGTCTGTTTGATGGTCAGAATGTCTTCCAGGGATCCCTGGCTACGTGACAGATTGGGTCTGAGTCACTTTGGCTTGACCAAAGTTTTCAGCTTTCCTGCCTGCGTGCACTTTCAGTGACCCTGTCAGACACGGAATGATTTCTAATATTAGCCACGTGGAGATATCAATTTGATGTGATAAATTAATAAATTGTAGACCCTGGGAGAGAGCTGTTGGCCGTACTTACACTACGATATCCAGAAAGCTGAGTTTTTTCCCTGGTGTGTACCAGCCAATGAATGTCCACACAGGGTTGGAGAGATCCAAAGATTTTATTTGCTCAAGCAAAGAAGTGCCCAAAGTTTGAAGTTCTCCAAAGCAGGTACACTGATCAAAGAGTTAACAGATACTTACACATTTTACATGATAATTAGCAACATCCTAAAATTACACCAGAGCTGTATCACTCAGGGAGGATCAGGTATCTAAAGAGCATGTGTATTTCACTAGTCATGTATTCCCAAACCATAAAAAGTTTAGGACAACTAACACTATCATTTTACTTTTCTTTCAACCTGGATTGTTTATGGGCCTTATTCCTGCCTGATAAACACCCTTCAGGTTGTTATCTGTATGTTGCATTCCCTATGTCAGCTACAGGGTACTTGACTGTTTTCTTTCGCCTGTTATGATGTTACAAATCAAAGCTGTCTGTGAGATCCAGCGTGGCCTTATTTTCCCAGGATTCTAACTCTCGTTGTTTCATTCAGGGTCCCACCATCCCCAGGTTTTTCTATCAGCCACGGCTAATAATGGGAACAAGACTCAGCTGGTCCCCCCTCCCTCCATTAGATCCAAGCAGCAGGGACAGGATCACACAATCAAGGCTAAAATGGCACTGCACAGCAGCATCTCTTTCTCAGGACCCCTTACTAGTTTTGCAGGGTCCTGGAGATGGCAGGAACGGGTAGCCAATCAGCATCTAGGATTGACTGCTTGTAAGGTAGGGCTAAGCAGGCTGACTTGACTGACAAAGTTCCCAGTCAGGTACACCCATTCATCTTAAAGCCATCATCCTAGCTTCTTCAGTCTGCTTTGGAGTGGCTTCAAGGACAGATGGGCAAAAGCAGCAGCAGTGATGAAGACAAAGAAGCAGTGACAATGAAGACAAAGCAGTGGCAGTGGAGGGGAACAAAGAGCAGAAGCAGAGAGAAATCAGTGACAGCAGATAAAGGGTGTAAATGGTGCAGCATGTAACAGGCAGTGGGGCAGTGAAACATGCAGTAACAGGACAAGAGGTCTAGAAGAAGAGGTAGCAAAGGAAGGAGGGTGGCCAGCAGCCAAAATAGCAACCACTGCAGCACCAACAATAATCCCCCTTTTTAAGGGTTCCAGATCTAACAGCAGAAGAGCCCAACACAAAAGAATCACTGGGGGGGGGGCTGAATAGGAAAGAGGGAGGAGGAGGCTGGGAACAGACAGAAGCACAAAGAATAGAGCAAGGTATATGAAAGAGGAAGCAACCAAAAGATTGGAGGTCATGGCCAAGAGCATGTAAGCCCACATAACTATTGCCTCACACTCCCACTTGGCCAAGCTGGTTTGCTTCTTGGAGTTATTTCTTCTCCTTACAAAAAAAAAAAATCACTTCAAGGGACCCCCTAAGAGTTCTCTTCAATAACTGTGGCATGCCTAACCTAACCTGGTTACTGTAATTTGAAGGTAGGAGCAGTGTCTTATTGCCTAACTTCTTTCAAGTGGATACTGCAACCAGTAGACACCTTATGTGAACTCCCAGGCCTTTTGAACTGCAATTAACAAACCCAGTTTTGGGGGAAGTGCATTAGCTAATCAAAGGAGGAGCTGATTCATTGTCAGGTTGCAAAGCCTCCATGTCATAATATGGAATTGTTACCCTGTCAACTGGGGGTCCCAGGAGGGGCGCCCAAATAACCAAACAACAACAAGCAAAGACGGGGAAATTAACTGGAGCACTCATGCTAACGAGAGGCGAGGTAACTTTGCAAGGATCTTTTAACCATATGTATACGGGGTCAGGTCAGTCAAGCAGTCAGACAGGTTTAAAATAGCAAAAATGATGTTTTATTAAAGACAGACAAACACTTAAGGCAACACAACCACACAACTAACTAAGAAATGAGAAATGAGAGTTTTCGGGGGAAATGGGTGATACAACACCTTTCTCGTAGTCCTGAAGAAGCTGAAGAGGGTAGTGAAGAAACTCAGTGTGGTGGCCGAGGGGAGTTCGCTCAACAGAGTGGCAGCAAGGCTGGATGGAAGTCCGGAGCGATCCGAGAAAGCTCTTGGAGCTTGGGTTTTTTATGGGGGAAAATATGACCGTGGGCTAGTCTGGACTTGGGAGAGAACAATAAAGTTTGGGTGCGAGACAATGTCTCTGAAAGGTCAGAATTTAACATGATTGAGTTAAGTTTGGATTGACAAAGGAATGACCAGTATGCAGATGCAGCTTGCCTGGGCGGTGGAGTGTCCAGCTCGCCAGGGTGTCTGCTCGGGGCAGGGGGCTCTTTGTATTAGCGTGCATCCTTAATGAAGTGTTTGTTTTGGGAGGTCTCCTAAAGCAAGATCTGGCTGTGTCTGGCTTGCTTAGGTGTAAACAGAAATGATTCAGCATTTAATAGCCATGCCTAGCTTCATGCTTGTTCGAGGGCCTCACAAACACTTGGCTGAGGGTGGCAAAATAAGACCGAATTGTGATATCAAAATGATATCTAACGTCTACCAAAGCCAGGCCAATTCACGGTGATAACAGAATGTATAGAGCCTGAGTTCATTTACATATACATATTTGTGTTACATATTGCGTATCATATATCCTGCTAATGCTATGCTTTCTGTCAGAGCTGTTACCCCAAAAGGTGAGTGATTCAGAGGTCCACCTGCAATGCCAATGACTCCGTGGAATAGTGGGGAATTATTAGCTCAAAAGGGAGACCTGCAAGAGGGGAGGTAACCTTATAAGATCTTCCTCTAATGCAGAAACACCAGTTGGAGATTAAAGAATGTTTTATTGAAGGAAAATCACAAACACACAGAAGATTCAAGCAGTCTCACAACCATACAAGGCTAACTGAAGGAAAAGAAGGGAAATGAGATAGCAAGGAATTTGGATGAGGTGGGCAATATTTACCTTTACTGAAGAGAAAAGACAAAGCAATGTGGGTCAAATTAGGCATCCAAGAATAGCACAAGAATCAGAATTTGAGCAGCAGGGTGACAGCCTATGTCCAGTGTAGTATGAGTTCCCAGGCTCAGAGCCAGGGTTTAAATACTCTTTTTCTATCCTGAAGGGGAAGATGTTAGTGGCTCTCTAGCAGAACAAACAATGGCTAATGAACAGGCTAGTGGTTTTAGCACTAGATGGCAAAGCATTGATGGGAATTGTGATAGTTTTCTTATGCCCGGACTGGTGAGGAAACAAAGGAGAGTTTCAGTGGGAAGAGGGAACAGGTTAGTGACAATCAATTGCTCTATCAAGATTGTAACCCCTGCTAGCAGACCCAGTCCCAGGGAAGTGTAATATTTAATATCAAAAAGTTATTAAGCCAGAGGTTCACTGGACAGGAACGTAGACATCTGGAACTAAAACCGAAGCACAGCTAGCAAGCTCAGGGCGACGATCCTACAGTCACATCTCCAAGAGGGACACCTCAAAAGGCACGTATACACACAAAATGGGCCATCAACAACAATGACACCTTGGTGGGAACTATGTGTCCTTTGGATGAGGTTAGAAATGCAAAATGAGGTCCATCTGCATGATTCAGCCATTTGCCCTTGTCTGGAAAGCGTCTGCCCACAATGCATAATTTGCACTATAATTGAGTACCCTTTTGGGGCTCTCTAGAGAACTCCCACACTTGACTAGCCCGCCCCCCCGCACTTTGCTAGTTGAGAGCTCCCCTCAGCATTCTTCCTCCGCTGAGCCACTTTTGCCTTGCTTCTTCCCAAGCCACAGTCTACAGGATCAGGTGCAGTATAAACTGCTCTCTTTCCCTCTGCTTTTCCCAGCCTTCATATCTTTCCAACTCATTAGTTCTTGTGCACTTGTGTGAGTGACTGCTTTGCTGTGTGTGTGGATATTTTGCCAATTCTGCTAAATAAACCACTGACAATTGGATATTTGACTTGGCTCTTGTGTGGTCTGACTCAATAGACATAGCGTTCAAGATCTCACTGTGATGCCCTGCCCTCTGCTTTGCTAAGCAGTGCTCCACTAATTTCTCCAATCTCTATATTTTTGGAGCAAATCTAGGTGTTCCCCCCAGAAGTCAGGGTAACAAGACATGTGCTATTGTTGAAGATTGAGTCATTGTCATGGGCTTCTAGGACCTGGACTCAGACTCAGAGTCTAAGACAGCAGAACCTGCTCTCAGCCCTGGCACAGAGAATGTTACAGCAGGACCTGCAGAGCAGACATTCACCCCAGAAACAGAGCAGAGGGCTGTGCCAGCCCCAACAGGGAGCCCTCCTCATTCTGACATGGAGAGTGACCTGTCCATACATACCTTGGCCCAGCGTAGACACCAAAAGGGTCTCCTGCGTCGCTCCCAGCAAATTTCTGCCAAACTGCAATTAATCAAGCACCTATAAGGATGGAGCCTTTCCCCCTCTAGCTTTTGTCGGTAATTAACTGACAGCTTCTCCTGTGCTCACGTTTGCTGTTCTTGCCTGTTTTTCTGCCTTGACTTGTGTTTGTTTTGTCTGTCTCTGATTTATGAACATTGTTGGGACCATTATTGCTTCTCATTTGCAAAGGTGTTTCCTTGCTTAAGTAAACTGACCACTTAAGTTACTGCTGAGTTTCTGACCTGTGTTTGTTATCAGCTTCTCTTGGCTGCCAGCCCATACCAAGCTTGGACAGTCATTGAGGGAACTATTGCAAGCTCATTAGCACCAGACCTTCCTGACTGATCCCTTGAGCTATGGCCTGGCCATGCTTTGGGGTCCTATCTGACTTACTTTCACATGTATTCAGCCAGTTGTCTTTGCCAGCATGGCCTTTCAGCCATAACAGTGAATGATATATATTTTATGCCAATTATATAACATCCATTGTCAATCATATCATGGGGTAGGGGTGTACGGCATGGTAACACCCCCCCCATGGAACTTCTGTGGTGAAGCCACAGACTTTCATTTTTCTAGGATGGTGCATACACCTACAATCAATTAGCTTGGACAATAAGAGACATGAGATGACAAGGGGAAAAAACATAGGAAGGAGGGTAAGGGTGAGAACCTATCTTACTTCCATCAATTTTTTCAGCTAATTGCTTGGTTGTTGAGGAAATCTAACAGAATTGTGGGTTCCCAAAAGGGAAGAGAGAGGAAATGGAAGGGACAGCACTCAACACATTATAGTACAGTGAAGTGGGTAAAGTGGTAGTCTTTTGGCTTTTTGGAGCTTTCTGGGATTGGCAGTCCCTTTGTACATTGAAGCAGCAAACACCTGTGGCAGACTGTTCTTAAGTCAATGGTAGACTGGACTAGTATATTTACAGTTGTTTGGGGCTGGCAGATCTGAAGTGAAATTGATGGGGTTCCTGTATTGTAGGGGAGAAAGCCTTGGGAGAGGTTAGCAATGTGAGCCTCTCCAGCCGAAGCTGGAGGCCATGCCATGCAGAAGCACTGGGGTCCTATGGAGATTAGAGTTGCCATGTCTTATGGATATGCAGCTCCTTGAGAGTATGAGATGACAGTGGACAGTTCCAATGCATGGGGGTTGTAGAAAGGTAGACTGTGCTTAGTATACCAGCC
This sequence comes from Iguana delicatissima, assembly GCA_948472985.1. Lineage (NCBI taxonomy): Eukaryota > Metazoa > Chordata > Lepidosauria > Squamata > Iguanidae > Iguana > Iguana delicatissima. The sequence continues at coordinate 40,472 of CAOKZL010002580.1, read as the reverse complement.
CACTGGTGTCCCAGGTGCTGGATGTACCCAAGTTGTCAGGCATTCAGTGAGGCCTGCCATTAATATGGGAATTAGAGTAGTACGTTAGTGGCCTTGAAGTAGATGCTAGACCAGCCTGAGAATCCAGCTGCAGACAGATAACGAGACACTACTAGGAAAGTAATGCAGGGAAGGGCATGAACTCTTAAGGGCTTGTTCTCTGCTATACTGCCAATCTAAGCTCTGAAGCCATCTTCATGTACTACTGTTCCAAAATAAAATGCTTTGAAAAGAAGCTTTGAGACCGTGGTTCTTTGAGATCTGACAGAGAGTAAAGACTCCCTTCAGTTACACTTTGAAGCCAAACCACTTTGACCATGTCTCAAGAGAGACAAGGAGCCAAAGCTGAGCAGGGACTGGCAGCAGCTACTGAGGTAACTTACACTCCCACCATCCAGCCCTGAACTGAAGTGCTGAGGCAGTCAGAAGCCTTGCCTGATGTGAGGAGGAGTTGGGCATGGCGTGAAGATGTCAGATGGGAGAAACATTGGGAATCTATATGATGGGACACTAGGGTCAGCAACTATTGCCTGGAAACTGTTCAAGGTCTGTGACGAGGAAGTAGAAAGTTTGGAAAGAAGAGATAGCTGTATTGCGTGCAGCACTGAGTGACCAGTTGTTACTGTAGTTTCTAGTCTGGGCCTTTGGTCTACTAAATATAATTTGATATCAAGAAATTGGCCATCACAAACCGTTCCTCTCCATGTGCTTGCGAGGCCCCCGGACAAGCACACACACAGGTATGGCCGATATAGCTGAACAATACAAGATAAATCCAGGCAGGCCAGTAATTTGCCGGAATGCAGCTTCAGGAGACCTCCAGGCAAGTACACTTTGAGAATAGATTATGTATGCACACAGCGTACAAAAGATTCCCTGCCCCGAGCAGGCAGCTTGACGAGCTTAATAGCCAACTGTCAAGCACTCCCCATTTGCATACTGTCTGCGCTATTGACAACTCTGTCATAATTCAATCATGCTAAATGCTGACCTTTCGGAGGCTGTCTCCAGCCCAAAACCCATTGTTTTCCTGGGGAATGGACTAGCCTACAAGCACATTTTCCCCTATAAGACCCCCTGATTTTGAGCGCTTCTTCGGATCGCTCCTGGCTTCCATCCCGCCTTGCTGCCACTCCGTTTGCTGAGCCTTCCCCTCAGCTTCCACATGCTGAGAATCTCCGCTCCAACTGACTTTCTTCTGACTACGTGGGCTACAGGATCAGATGTAGTATTTCCCCTGAAAAATCCCTCTCAAAATCCTCTATCGAAACTCCCACCTTTATCTTCTTAGGTCTGTGCGAGTGATTGCATACATGTGTGTTGATGTCTTTTTAATAAAGAAAACAATTATTATTTACTTCTGCTTGATTATTGACTCGGCTTGATTCCATAAACATTGGGTCCAAGATCTCACTAGGTTGCCCTGCCTCTTGCAGCGCTACAGCTTGTGCTCTTGCTAATTCCCATACCCCATTATTTGGAACACATTGAGGGACCCCAGAAATCAGGGTAACACAGTTTACCCTAAACCTGCCACATAGTACATTTCTGAGGCAGGCAGCAACAGGGCAAGGACTCACTGTGAGAGCCAGCATCCAGGATGGGCCTTTGGCCAGCAGCAAGCAGCTGTGCCTGTGTGTGAGCAGCTAGGACAACAACTCATCTGTGAGCTGAAAGCAACCTACAGCGAAGATGGGGAGACCCTTGCCTACTCCCTAAATGTGGTTTCCAACTACATGGTCAACTATGGGAATAGCTTCCCAGATGACCCACTGAAGTGCGATACATCAGCCAGTGACTTTGTGGAGAGGTGGCTGAGTGGGTGGTCTCCCTTTACAGTGCCAGAGCATCAGAGACAGTGGATGTAAACCTGTTTATGACTAGTCTCCACAAAAGGTTTGAGGACCCCTTCCTGCAGGAACTCATTCGTAACCTGCTGAGAAAACTTTGCCAATGGAAAGGAATGATGCCTGAGTACACTTGGGAATTCCATCATCTGGCTGCCAAAATTCAGGACTCGCCTGAAGCCATAAAGATAGAACATTTTAAGGAGGGGCTGCAGCCTGACCTTTTGAATCATTGCCTGGCCCAAGGGTAACCCATCACCCTCCTGGGATGGATAGGCTGGCAAACAAGGTCAAGACTCCGTGAGAGAGCATGCAGCACATTCGTAAGTTACAAGCTGGCCCTGAGAAAAACCACCTGGGAGAAAGTGCAGCATATCAATTAGTGAACAAGAACACCATTGCTGACTTTGTGAAGGAGCTGCCTGAAATGTAGAGATAAGGGGTGTCTCGCAACTGAATGCAAAAGCACTGCTGAAGCTGAGAAGAAACCACCCAAGTGCTGCCCAGGTCAGACAAGAGGAAAAGGAGCAACCACCAAACCTCCAACCTCCAAGCCCCAGGCTCAGTATACTGGGTCCAGCAGTTTTGGCAAAGCAAGTGAGATGGGGAGGGACTCAGCTTGATCGCTTCAGAAAAAGAGTGGGACCAAGATGACCCAGCAAATGTGAGTAAGAAAACCCAATATCAGTATGTGACTGTAGAGCTAGAGTCTGGAAAGGCAGTCAAATGTGTTTACCAGACTCTAATAGACTCAGGATGTTGTAAAAACCTAACACACCCATGTGTGGCTAAAGAACTATGCCTGAGGTATAAGCCTTTGAAAAAGACTGTGAAATTAATTCAGATGGATGGTGAGCCTATGCGGGGAGGGCACCTGGACAGTTACACCCAACCAGTAACTGTGTCTGTGGGTAAAATAGCAGGAAAACACCAATTTTTAGTTCCCAAGCACATTGGCTTTCATATAGTTCTGGGGCACAATTGGCTGAGTAAACATAACCCCCAAATAGACTGGCAATCAAGAGTGGTGGCTCCAAGAGACTGTAAGGGGGCAGCAGGACCCTGCAGAATCCCACCTGGGAAGTAAGGAGTGGAGAGGCCACCGCAGGGCTGGTTCAGGAGGAACTTGAAAAGAAAATCACACACACACACACACACACACACACACAGTATTGGGACCTCGAAGAGGCATTTGAAGTTCAGGAGGCTGACAATTTGCCAACTCACAGGGAATTTGATTGTGAACTCAAGCTGATTGTTGGGGCCGAGCTGCCTAAGCCAAAGATTTACCCATTGTCATTGCCAGAAATGAAGGCTCTATGAGAATTCATTGATTAAAAACTTGCAACATGGGTTCATAGAACCATCAAAAGCCCCCCTGGCCTCCCCTGTGCTTTTCCACCCCAAACATTATGGAAGGTTAAGACTTGTCGTTAATTATTCCCTTCTCAATCAAATGCATTTCTAGTGCTAATCCCATCCCCCTAACAAAGGACATTATGGCACAGCTGGTGCAAGGAAATTACTTCACAAAACTAGACCTGGTGGAAGCTTTCCACCACATTAGAAAGAAGGAGGACAGCTAGTGGCTAACTAGTTTCTTTACCCTGCTCCCCTTGGGAACTATCAATGGACTGTCCTGTTTGGGCTTAAACTGGGGCCATTCATATTTCAAATGTTAGTGAATAGTATTTTTTATGAATTCTTATCAAGGCATTGTAGTTTATCTGAATGACATACTAATCTACAGCAAAACCCTCACAGAGCACATAGAGTTGGTGAGGAAGGTTCTGCAAAAACTCATAGACAATCAGTTGTATGTCAAATTGTCCAAGTGTGAGTTCTACACCCAAACCTTTGACTACTTATGATATAGAGTAACTGACTACAAATGGACCCAGCCAAAGTTAAAACAGTCGTGGACTGAGCCATCCCCCCAGACCAAAAAACAATTGCAGCTGTTTCTTCACTTGCAAACTTTTACAGAAACTTCATTCCCAATTGCTACCCAATCAGTTTAGCAGTGAGCTGTCCCTCATTCTTTGAGCAAGCTTCCCAATCACTTATTGTGTAAAGCATAGAGACCACGAAGAAGAAGAAGGAGTTGCTTATCTGTAACTGTGGTTCTTCCAGTGATCATCTGTCCCCTCACACAAACCCACCTTACCTCCACTCTTTCAGGTCCCTGCTTTTGGCAGACTTTGAATCTGAAGAAACAGTAGCTTGGCAGGCTTGAGCATGTGTGGTATGCAGGAAGGGTTGGGGTTCTCGCCAAGCAGCTCAGCTCTGGAACATTCCAGTGGAGGTCTCTGTGCAGGCACAAAAGTTGTTGTATGAGGGAACAAATGACCACTCAAAGAACCACAGTTACAGGTAAGCAACTTGTTCTTATCACATTAGCTTTTTTAGCTGCCACATCACACTACTGACTCATGTTCAGCTTGTGGTCTACTAAGACACCAAGATCCCTTTCATGTATATCCAGGTGTCACTCATCTTATATCTCTGCATTTCATTTTTTCTGTCCTTTTCTACACTTCTCCACCTTGAAATTCCTTTTTTTTTTTAAGTTTTGGCCTGGCTGTCTAATCTGTTAAGGTTATTTTGAGTTCTCTGTCTTCTGTAGTGTTAGCTACCCCTTCTAATTTGGTGTCATCTGCAAATTTGATAAGAATGCCATCTATTCCCTCATGCAAATCATTGATAAAGATGTTGAATAGCAGTGGGCCCAGGACAGAACCCTTTAGCATCCCACTAGTCACTTCTCTTCAAGATGAAGAGAAACCATTGTTGAGGACCTGTAATTAGACCATACACTTCCACACTTTGATTTGGTTTAATTGGCAAAATATATTAAGTGGCATAAATATAAAACATGCTCTGATATGGCTGTATGACTAGGCTGGACAAGAGGAAAAGACTGGCCGAACATGTGCAGTGCGAATTAGCTCAGAAAACACCTCCAGGCATAGCCAGGTCATAGTCAGAAAATCACCGGGAAACTCCAGAGATAATGGGCTTGCAGTTAGCCTTTAACAACTTGACCTTTTGGAAAATAGTGTCTGGGGAATTCCCACAGGACTGTTGATTGTGTTAACTCCTCTTCCTCTGACCAAGCAAACCTCTCCGTTGTCCTAGAACCTGCCCAACAAGCACCTAGCTATCAGGACAATAGCCTTTTGTCACTTAATGCTAAAGCCATTAGTCCATTCCGGACATCATTGTCCACTCTGCAAACTCCATTGTTTACTAGCTTGGAAAACCATTAATATCCTGGCCCTCTAGGTAAAAACTGGCTATATAAACCCTTATTTTTGCAATACACTGATTATTGGTTGCCTCTCTTTGCTCCAATTCCTGACTTAGACATGAGTCTAAGTCACATCGCTGCTTCTTCGCTGCACTTCTGGACCAGTAAATATCACCCACTTTGCCCTGAAATCATGCTATCCAAAACTTTCCTCTCTTTTCCTTCAGTTAGCCTGGTGTGATTGCGTAACTGCTTGGATCTTGTGTATGTGATCAATTCCTCCCAAAAAGCAAAAATAAGCTTACTTTCAGATCTTTGGCTTGTTTCTCCCTGCAGAAGTACTGGTAAACATTGGTGTAAAAGATCTTGTTAAACTACCCCCATCTCTCAGGACTCCTAAGTTGAGCTAATAATTATCTTTGCTTCAGGGAGGGACTGACATTGTGGGTGGACCTCTGAGTCACCCACATTTTTGGATAACAAATGCAAGAGGATCTGGATGGTGACTTTGAAGAGGAAGAAGAATGGTGCCAGGATGAGCAGGAGGGGTGTGTACAAGGATGGAACTGTTGTTGCAAGCCCATCTTTTTTGCCATCACCATGGCCTTGTAGATATGCTCCACCGAATCATCTGTGGTGGTGTGAAACAGACCCTGGTCATCAAAAGGAAGATCCTCAATTCTCTTTCTTGTGTCTTCTGTGAGGCCTGCCAAATTCAACAACACAAATCATCATAATCCCACTGCCCCTGCCATCACCTTGGCTGTGCATTCAGCGGAATCATGTGAGGATTGGATTTGTTGGGTCACTAATGCTTGCACTTCCTGATGGAACTGTAGAGTCCATGCCTTTTGTTCTTCTGGTAAAAGTGGAATAAGGGTGAAAATCTGATCCCATATGTACTTCTGATATACCACCATGCATGCTTCTATGTTGGACACCCTAGCAAATAAAAAAGTCTGCCAAAAATGCTGAAGCTTTTGCCCTCTCTGCCTGGCAGCATTGAGTGTACTTTCTCCCCATCTTTTGTTTGAAATACTTTAATAATAATGAAATTTGGACAAGGGTGAGAAGAAAGGCAAGACACATTGGTCTGGCAGTTCTTATACATGTGCTCCAGTAATCTTGGTGTTGGTGGCAGTGAAGCAGTTTTTACTCAGAATTGCTTTATTACTTTTTGTAATGCCGGCAAGAATGGGACAATGGTTGGTGTAGTTGCCTACATATCCACAATCTGGAAAATTGAGTCAATGGTAGGTGCAGGAGGAACAGAGACATCCAAACCTATTGCCTTAGCTATGTTCATGGCACAGTGATTGAGACTGATGGGGAGGTACTGGTGGTGGAAGTGATGAGACAGTGGATTCTAGTACAGAGGCAGTGACTGAAGTAGATGTGGCAGCAGTTGGTGAAGTGGTGAAAGAGGAGGCTGGGAGAGTGTTGCTGTGGTGTATGGAGGTGGTGATATTGAACCTGATCAAAGATGCAAAGATTCAGATCAAGGTGAAGGTGGAGTTGTTGACTCATGAGCCATGGTCTTGAAAAATGGAACTCCAGGCAGAGGCGATGTATCACAGACTGCTTTAGATGACCTTCTTGGGATCTGGAACACAACTGGAGGGACTGACATGATGGAGATCTTGGTCTAGCTCAATCGGGTGTCTATGATCACGATCAATGATAAGACAAAGATCAGGGCAGATGCTTTGACCAATGTGATTGGATGTCAAGATGAGGCATATTTGGATCTTGAATAGGAATAGTGCTGATGGGTCAGAGGATATGGATATTGGTCCCGGTGCTGATACCAAGAGTACTTATCCCAATAGGTCAGTGAATATGATACAAAAGAGCACGGTTGTTTCCTTCAGACATGCTCACATCAATAATGGTTGGTGTAGGACATGGACATGAATGGGGTATCCTCATGAACTCTATGTTGATACAGGCCCCTGGAGGGAGAGTGATCACAACTGCACCAGCCATATCAATCACGATCATGAGGTAGTTTCAACAGGAAAGATGGATGAAGAAAAGCAGCTCTTAGTCTTGATTGTTCAGTGGGCATGTCGTTTGAGACAGATTGTAGTGCTGAGGTTTGTATGGGAGCTGATGGAAGCGCTGATGCCTGAGTTGAGTGCTGCCAAAGTGGGTACCTCCCACACTCAAAAAGTGGGAGGCAGTGATTTAGAGGCCACTGATTGATTAATAGTCAAAAACAATGCTTGTCCAACATCCACCGCACTATAGTATTTGGTGGATTTTTTTAAATTAGGAATTTTAAAAATTTTGACATAAGTGGACAAAACACAAACAAAACAATACATCCAAGACAGAAAAAGAAAGAAAACAAAAAACAGTTAAACTAAAAATTATAAATACTCCTACCATTATTAAACAAAAAAACAGAACACAAAACATATTTAACATAAACTATAACAAAGCTTGATTAAACTAACCAGCAAAAACAAAAAACAAGAAACAAGAAACAGACAAACAAACAAACGAAAACAACTACAACTAATTAAAAATAGTTCCTGCCCTTATTGGAAACAGCTTCTGGTTATGTAAGTATATTTAACTTAAAATCATTACTTAAAATTACTAATAAATTTGTTGCTCATTATATTTATACTCATTAACTATTTTAAATTTTGACTTTCTTAGATTTCTATTTCAAACTGTGTATCAAAGTTGTTAATCACTACAGAGTATTGTTATTTAAATTGATAAACCATTAATTAATTCTCAGTAAATCTTTTATTTCTATTAAAGAATCCATACATATATTACATATATTAAAAAAATCAAAATAGTAATAACCTATAAACATATTCAATTTTTGTGGTCTCAATCTCATGATAACAATAACATTTTAAAAAGTTTTAAAAGGAACAGTAATAATCCTAAAATCATTAAATCACCCGCATTATGTAATCCATCAAAAATCTCTATTCCAAAATAAACTCTTCTTCAGAGTTTCCCTTTAATTTGGCTGACAATTTATCCATCTCTACAACTGTCATCAATCTGTTAAACCATTTGGCCATTGTTGGGATTTCCACTTTCTTCCAATAACTTGTGTAAAGAAGTCTCACTGTTAGTGGCATATACTGAAGTAACTTGTGTTGTTGTTTATTAATAGGAGTATCATCACCTCAGATCCCTAGTAAAAACAATTCAGGTTTCTTGACTATTTGCCATCTGTATTTCCATCAGAAACTTTTTAGCTTGTCGCAGATCCACCATATATGAAACAAAGATAATCTCTAAGGTGTAGATACCAGCAGAACATCATCTTATAAAAACTTTCTTGAAGGTCATAGCAAAGTACATTTTTAATTTCTTTCCAAAGTTTTCCCATTGATTCATGAATGTACTATATCCAAAATTCTTAGCCCAGTTGATCATATATTCCTTAATTTTTTCATCTTCCATGTCTATTTTCAATAAAAAATTATTTATTTTTATTTATTTATATTTTTATTTACTTTATTTATTTTTAATCAAAGACAAAACCGACTGCAGGCTTCACAAAATCCAGACATGAAGTGTTCCATCTGAATTGGACGCCTGAATACCAAAGGGCGTTTGAACACCTCAAAACGTTATTCACGACTGAGTCCATCCTAAAACATGTGACTCCCATGCGATCTTTTGCAATTCAAACAGACATGAGTGACTTTGCGATGGCTGTTATCCTCTTACAAAAGGATGATAGTGGGGCACTATGATGCTGTGCTTACATATCCCAGAAATTCAACTGTACACAGAAAAATTGGGCTGTTCAGGAAAAAGAAGTGGCTGCCATCCATTTCACCTTAAGTACCTGGTGCCACTTTCTGGAGGGAAGCCCTGAACCTTTCAAGGTGTAGAGTGACCACAGAAACCTTGAAGCACTCCAACAGGTGAAGAAGCTGAGCCCTAAACAGACACGATGGGCAGAATTCTTCCAGTGGTTCAATTTCAAAATGCTTTTTAAACCTAAAAGATGCAAAGTCTTTTTAAACCTAAAAGATGCAAAGTCTCTGAATGCTCCCACAACATGAGGAGCAGCAAACTGCGTCATGTCCTACCACTACCACACTGTTCTCTCCTGAGACTCTGGCACTGGCATATGGACAGGGAGGCAATGAGGACAGTGTACCCCAGGTGGCAATTTTTGGGGGGTGCCCCATGCAACATAGCCACACTCCCATGCGATGTGGCCATGGCCCCATACAATGCGGTCACGCCCCTGCAGCAATGCAGCCACATCCCCTGCATGGAGTGGCCACACCCCTGACCCTCCATCCACCCCCTGCTACTTGCACTTAAAGCTATGCAGCTCTGAGATTGGGTGTCATGGTTGTCATGTGTGTGCAAGTGCGCACATAAAAGACAATAAGTTACACTGTAGACTCTGGCCTCAAAGAAAGTATCAAAAATGCACTACACTGCTGACTCTTGGGTACAAAACCCTACAGCCACAATCTCTTGGATGCAAGAATTGGCTACAATCGGGGGCAAAATCTATGTGCCCAGCCTTGCAGGGATGATATTCTAAAGAGACATCATGACTCAAAAAATGGCTGACCACTTCAAGTTTCTGAAAACCCTCCATGCTATCTGCAAAAAGTTCTTTTGGCTAGGACTTTGAAAGGATGTGGAAGTCTGCTGAACTTGCATCACTAACACATCCACTGTGACTAAGCTGTAAGGTCTATTGCACCCTCTGCCGACACCAACAAAACCTTAGGACTTTGTCTCATGGTACTTCATAGTAGGTTTGCTGCCTAGTGAGGGCAATCAAGATATATGGGTAGTAACTGATCAGTTTTCTAAACAATGCCATTTTATACCACTGAAGAAGATCCCCCTGCAGAAAAACTCACCAAACTGTTCATCACTCATATTTGGAGAATACATGGGATTCCAACATGCATAATCTCCGATCAGACCCTGTTTTCACTTCCAATTTCTGGAAAAGCTTCCTCAAGTCTTTGGAGATGGAGAAAAAGCTGAGCACTGCATTTCACCTACAAACTGATGGCCAGACAAAATGGGCCAATCAAACCATTGAACAATATCTTTGCTGTTTTTTTAATTTTCTACAGTCTATGTGGGCCTCTCTCATTCTGTACACCGAATTTGCCTACAACTTGGCCATACACACATCCAATGGGAAATAGTCTATGGATATGAAATAGTCTATGGATACTTACCTCACCCCCTTCCTCCACTCCTCTCTTCCAGTGATTACCCTAGTGGCTTAAATGATTGGATATCCAGAATCACTGATGCTTGGTTTCAAGTGCAACAATCCATCGACAAAGCCAAAAAGGCTCACAAGACTCAGGCAGACAAAAGACAAAAAACAAAAAACAACAGGTACAACATTTTAGGTAAGATCATCATTTTATATACTGATATTCTCTCAAATAGTGAAATATTAAGATTTTGCCATTTCTTAAGATTTTTTTTTATCCCCTCCCATAATTATTCTCATATGATTCTTGATTCTTCTCCATTAAAACTATACCTAAATATTTAATTCTTTTAACAATTTCAAAACCTTATTTATTATATATTTCTTATTCCTCTTCCTTATTCATATTTTAGTTAGGATTTTTGTTTTATCTACACTAATTTTAAAACCAGAAACCTTACCAAATTCCTCAGCATCTAACATCAAAGATCCTATGCTACTAATTGGATCTCCTAATATAAGAACTATATCATCAGTTTGTCTTTGTGTTTTTCATTCAATTAAAAAAAAACCTATCCAGGACTGGGAAGGTTTATCCCAACAGACACAAGCCTGCCTTATGTTGTCCCTTCCACCATGCCCATACAAAATGCAAAAACACCTATTGGCCTTACTGGTTGTTAGCCTCTTCCTTTTCTTATCCTTACATGGACATCTAATTTTTCTACTCCAGTTACTCCAATTTCAACTTAGCAAAATCAAAAAATATCAAAGGCATTTTATCACATTTTAATTATTTTGTATTCTGCATTAACTTATATAAGATGAAACATGCATATTTACTTCAATCAAATAAATTATATCTAAACTTTTACTAGTTATGTTTCTGTAACAGGAAAAAAAAATAACTTGTAGCTGGCCTATCACCCTTGTTGGAACTAAGTGGTGCATAAATTGCAAGGAGACAGTTTGTAACCCCTTCAGGTTGTAAAGAACACTTTTGCAATTTTGAAGCTTACATAACAAATTCGATTTTGTTCTTCAGATTTGAGTACTAAGAGAACAATCCTCTGGTTCCATTATATCAGAGATTGTGTCTTAGTATCTTGACCAAGTCCCTAGTCCAGAAGACCATGTCATCAACTCTCAGATGTATTGCAAGACATAAATCAAAGAAGCTAATAAAATGTGGGCTGGACAGGGTTACTGTTAGGTGGATTTGTAATCGGTTGACCCAAAGCGTGCTCACGAATGGCTGCTCTTCATCCTGGAGATAAGTGACTAGTGGGGTGCCATAGGGTTTTGTCCTGGACCGAGCGCTATTCAACATCTTCATCAATGACTTGGATGAAGGAGTAGAGGGCATGTTGATCAAATTTGCAGATGACACCAAATTGGGAGGGTTTACTAATAGCCCAGAGGACAGGATCAAATTTCAAAATGACCCTTGACAGATTGGAGAGCTGGGCCAAAGCTAAAAAAATAAATTTCACAGAAAGAAATGTAAAGTCCTACACTTAGGCAGAAAAAATAGAATGCACAAATATAGGATGGATAGCAGTACTGGATGGCTGGATAGCAGTACATGTGAAAGGGATCTAAGAGTCTTGGTAGATCACAAGCTGAACATGGGTCAGCAGTGTGATGCAGCAGCCAAGAAAGCCAACACAGTTCTTAGTGACATCAGTAGGAGTATGGTGTCTTGATCAAGGGAGGTAATAGTACCATTCTATTCTGCATTGTTTAGGCCTCATTTGGAATACTGTGTCCAGTTCTGGGCACTTCATTCCAAGAAGGATATCGACAAGCTGGAGCGTGTCCAGAGGAGGGCAACCAAAATGGTGAAGGGTCTGGAAGCCATGCCATATGAGGAATTGCTTAGAGAGTTGGATATGTTTAGTCTGCAGATGAGAAGGTTAAGAGGGGACATGATAGCCATATTTAAATATTTGAAGATGTTACCCTGTTTACTGAGGGTTCCATGAGGGACTCCAAACATGCTCAAATAAAAGTGGGGAAAATTAGCTCAGAACACAAGTTAGCAAAATGAGAGGCAGGGCAACGCAGCGGAATCTTTAACCCAATGTCTACGGGGTCAGGTCAGTCAAGCAGTCAGACAGTTTTAAACTAGCAAAAATGATGTTTTATTAAGAACAGGCAAACACTTAAGATAGCACAACCACACAGCTAACTAAGAAATAAGAAATAAGAGTTTTTCAGGGGAAATGGGTGATACGACACCTTTCTCGTAGTCCTGAAGAAGTTGCAGACAGAGAGAAGAAGCTCAGCGTGGTTCACTGAAGGGAGCTCGCCGGGCAAAACAGCAGCAAGGCGATCTGGAACTCGGGAGCGATCCAAGGAAGCTCTCAGAACTGGGTTTTTTTATGGGGAAAGTATGACCGTAGGCTAGTCTGTACTTGGGAAGGAACAATGAGGTTTGGACGCGAGACAATGCCTCCGAAAGGTCAGAATTTAACATGATGGGATTAAGTCCGAATCAACAATGGGATGGCCAGTATGCAGATGCAGCTCGCTTGGGCGGTTCTTTGTAGTAGTGTGCATCTTTAATGAGGTGTTTATCTAGGGAGGTCTCCTAAAGGAAAATCTGGCTGAATCTGGCTTGCCTAGGCGGAGAAAGAAATGTTCAGCAATTAAGGGCCATGCCTAGCTCTGTACTTGTTCGGGGGCCTCACAAACACTTGGCCAAGGGTGGCAAAATGAGACCGAATTATGATATCAAACGATATCTAATTTCTTCCAAAGCCAGGCCAGTTCACGGTGATAACAAAGGGATGTCATGTCAAGGAGGGAGCAGGTTTGTTTTTTGCTGCTCCAGAGACTAGGACAAGGAGCTATGGATTCAAGCTGCAGGAAAGGAGATTCCACCTGAACCTCAGGAAGAACTTCCTGAAGGTCACAGCTGTCTGGCAGTGGAATATGCTGCCTTGAAGTGTGGTGGAATCTCTTTCTTTGGAGGTTTTTAAGTAAAGACTGTATGGCCATCTGTTGGGAATGCTTTGATGTGTGTTCTTACATAGCAGGGGTCTGGACTGGATGGCCCCTGTGGTCTCTTCCAACTCTATGATTCTATGAAAGTAACATAACACTATCCAAATGAAATCCCAGGGCTGATGCCACTCCACAAACAGAAGTCAAAAACTGAACAGCATCAGAGATTTGGAAAGAAAAGTAGGACAGGGTCAACATCCTAACCTTATTTGTACTCTATTTGTGTAGCCACCATAGAATGATGATCCAGCAAAAAAGTGTTGTAGGTCAATATCACTTGCATTGCACCCTGTGGAAAGCAGGGTGAAAAATACACTGTTTTACCTTCTCCCATACTGCTCATTCAGCCACTATAGAGGGGCTGAATTCTGATTTTGACTAAACCAGCAGCTAGTCAGTGCATGCGAATAGGAGTCTATGCTTCCCTTGCAGTGAGTCTATAACAGATGCAAGGGTGCATGATATGAAATTATATCATTTTGGCCTCACATTTTAGAACAAAGAACAGAAACAGGATCTGAAAACCCAGCTGGCACAAAAGAGAGAATTCTTTGTATAAAGAGCAAATCACTAACTCTTGTCTTGTCAGAACTTTTACTGGTACCTCTTTTCAGAACTACAGATACTCAACAAGAACTTAGGCCATTTCTGCATTACACTGTTATAGGCCTTTTTCGCATGGAATTTCTCATGCAAAAGGGCCTCTGGAGCATCGCGTGATTGCGAGGAGTGTTTCAGATGACGTCCTCAAAATTGCACGACGCTGCTGGGACCAGCAGGCGCCAATCGTGCACTATACCATTTTTGACTTTTAGCTGAAAATGGTGCACAATCGTGCATTGCTCCAGGCCCCACACGCACTTACCTTGTGTGTGAAGCTCTGGAGCTGTCCTTGTGCTTCCTCCCCCAGCACAGCCTGGGAAAATACCCAGCTGCACTGTGGAAGGAAGAGGTGGATCCCTCATGCTGTCTGCCAGCCAGCAGGCAGCTCCTGCGGAGCCAAAGCAACAGTGACGTGAGAGCCTCACAGAAGAGGCTGCTTGCATGATCCCCGCATGACCACGCCGGATAGATGTAAGGTGCGAAAAGGGCCATAGTACTGTTATTCCATTTTCAACATCCTGTGGAATTCTGGAGTTTGTAGTTTACTGATGCCAAAAAGCTCTCTGGCTAAGAATTCTAAATGCTTCTCCCTAAACTGCAAACCCCAGGATTCCACAGGATGTTGAAAGTGGAATAATAGTGCTATAAACAGTGTAATGTGGAAATGACCATAAACTTAAACTGTTCTCTATCTTGAAGGTTTGTTCCATGCTGGAACTGGTATTTCTATTTCCTCCTCTCACTACCGGTTCTAGCTTGCTAAAAATGCACATTCCATTAAAAATACAACCATAGTCTCATGTGTTTTGTGCAATTTCTTCACAGGAAGAAATTTCTCTTTTCTGGCAGGAAGTAGGAAGGCCTGTGTGCTCTTTCTGCATGTCTACATCCTAGTAAATTGTGGAATTGAGAAGTCCGCTGGGTTCCTGTCTTTCTTTCCCTGCATGTGCCTGGGATGTATGGAGTCATAAATCTTCATAGCACAGGTCATAGTGTTTCCTCCAAGGCCACAAGGGAGACTTTACCTTCAGGTAAGGTTAAATCCAGCTCCCAGAAACCAAGGAAAGGGACTGGAGACATTAATGTGGGCCCCCATCTTCTGGATAAATAGGCTCCCAGTATACTGTGTGGTGTGGGAATGCTATTTTGGATTTTCTTTCTCAATGAGCATAATGTTTTGAGCTAGCCTTTATTGTCAGATAGCCTTCATATTTTAGTTATGGGACATGTAGTAGGAGTTAGGTAGCAGCTTGCTTGTAACAAGGTATGAGAACCAGAGACCATTAGATAAACAAAGCTAGGAATGTAGTGATAAGCGCTGCCAAGCTAAACCAGAACTCCAAGGTCTCTTGTGGGCAGGATGAGAAACTCTTTGCCTTTAATGTTTTGAATTTCCCTAATTGCCTCCAGTTCGCTCACTGAAGTCCTGTACAATGTATCACACTCCTAATAAATAGTGTATTTGCACTGTTATATCTGTGTGTTGTGAATTTGGTTCCTGACATTTATAGTTTACTTTTCTTTATATATGTAAACACATATATTATTTATTTTATTCATTGTGGAAGCAATCCTAAATTCCTGCAGAGAACTGTTGAAATGCCAGTGGGTGTGGCAGACAGCTTCTCTCTGTCTACAGAAGGGTTTACTGCGGGTGAGACCAATGGAAACTCCACCTACAGTAGGGAGGAGAAAGGGATGTGTAGGGGGCAGACCTGGGAAGGACTGAAGGAGGCCTTGGCTTATGGGATGCAAAGGCCACTCTTCCTACTGATCTACAATAGGCAAAAAAAGAACATCATCCTTGGAAACAGTGTGCTTATTTAAAAAGGAAAAAAAAAGTCCTAAAAAAGGGAGGGTTGCCAGCACTTTCTGCCCTGATTAATGAAAGCCTTGCAATGCTTAATAAGTCAATTTCTTTGCCATACTTCAATGCAGATATTCTTGGGACAACTCACAATAGTAAAAAAGTAATAATAATAAAAGACACATGCAACACTGAAACAATTACAATTTCAAAACTAACAGTTTATGTCTATCACTAACTGAACTATTCATTATGTATATTCCCTTTCTACTATTACCATACCATGGCTGCTTTCCATAAAATGAAGAACAACTACTTATAGATGTTACAGTTATCTCTGCTTGTAGCAGTTACAGTTAACAACAATGGTGAAAGTAAGTTAACATATGAAAAGCTGGAGCCATTTGGACTTGCACTGACAGGAGCCTCATCTCCAGGCCTTTGGGAAAAATAACAATTCTTTAAGCCATATATATATTCAATTTCTCTCTGTCTCTCAAGTTTTGTATCCACAGAAATCCAGACAAGCCTTGCACTTTGGCTGACGTTCAAAACTATCACCTCTGAGCAAATTAACTTCAGAGGCTTTGTCATTCCTCATATTTAAAATGCTATTACTGGGAATTAGCACAGCTTGGCACAGGCAGCTTAAGGGACTGATTGTGACTGCATGCACAGAGTGTACTCATGCCTCATGGCCACACAGTCAATGTCACCATCATGGAAGTACCATTCTGATAGCACAGACTAATGTCCTTTGACCAGGTCGAAGCCCACAAAGGTAGCATTTTACCCCAGTAAAGGAGAAACTCAAAATCTTATTCCTTGCAGCATTGTCTTATTTTCTAAAAAAATAAAATGTGGGAGATTATTTTATCTTGCATGTAATGTTGGGAGTAGAAGCCATCTCTATTTTCCTCTCTGCTTTGGTAAATACCGGAAAAGCTTTCTGTCTCATGTGCCTGAACTCCCCTAGCAACTTAACTGGAATACTATCGTGAGATAGCCCTTGAAGTATACAAGGAGCATTTGCACATTACGTGATAATAATGCTGTGATCCCACTTTTAACTGCCATGATGCCATCCTATAGAATCTTGGGATTTGCAGTTTAGGGAGAAGTAGTTAGAATTCTTAGCTAGAGAGCTCTTCTTGTGCCTCTGACCAAACTACAAAGCTCAAGATTCCATGAAATGCAACCATAGTGCTTTAAGTGGAATGATTGTATAATGTAAATAGGCCCCAGTTGACTCCATCTTTATTCAAAAGTGACAAAATAGATCTCATAATGAAAGGTAATGTGTAAAAAGAGAGTGCTTGTGTATTACAGTGATCCTGGTGTCTCAGTGCTTGTTTCAATAGAAAGTCCTTCACAGACCCTCATGCACCCCATGGTGATGTATGACAATGTCAAGAGATGCAAGACCACAAGCACACACTTTACCCTGTCCTTAACAAGGCAAGGTGCAGGTTTACAAACTTAGAAATGAATGGCAAAGACATATCTGTAATTGCTTTGTTGTCCAAAAGTACTGTACATTTACAAACTTTATTTTCCTGTGTTGATAAAGTTTAGAAATGTGTTATTTTTTGGCAGTAAAGCTTCTGCAAAAACAAGCATGCATCACTGTCTCATTCTGCCAAGTCTGATACTTGTATCATTTGACTACCCCCGCTTCTCCCTCTTTCCCTCTCTCTCTCTCTCTCTCTCTCACTCACACACACACACACCTCCAACACAACTCTTTTTCACCCCCCCCCACATTTCTCCAATACAAGTCTCTACTAGCTGGATAAAATTGTGGAAATTATTTCACTAATTTTGCATTAATACTTCAAATACCCTGAATGGAATATCCAGGACACATGAGTGAGATTCTGCTAGATCATTACGTCTGTATGACAGTAACCATCAAATCTATAACCGGTGTAGAATACCTTGGCAAGGAGAGAATCAGGATGAATCAGTATTTTTCCCTAGTGGGAACTATGCTATTTCTTCATATTTCAAGGGTTATTCTGTGTACCCATAGAGACACTGTTACAAGTGTCTGGTTAAGCACTTGGACTTGCAGTGAAAGCCCCTAGGGAGGGAAATGTAACATAACATCAAAAGGTTCTAAAATTCTGACCCTTTCTTAGACATGTCAAAAAGAAGGACGAGGAACCATCCTTCTCCCACCCTCTCCACATACTCTTTGGGAGAACAGAGCAATAGGTGAAAAGTCATGGGAAGGACAAGCTGACTGATGGGATTTAGGTTGTGAGGTCAGTACAACACTGCTGATGTGGGCTCAGACAGAGCCATTTCCTCTGTGATTTTTATCTTTTGTCTGTTCACACATCGAGCCACCTGGATTTAATTCTCAAACAGCTCAAACATTCCCTCCTCATAAACATAACTTAACCCTATCTCTTCATTGCTGGGAAACAGCAAATGCTACAAGGAAAGTAAAGGCCTCTTTTAAGTTTCAGCCAATTCTTTGCCTGTGCCAGAAAGTGGAAGCTTTCTTTTATAAGGGGCTGTAAGTACTGAGTACTAAATGCTGTATACTGACAATGACCCTGGAGACAAGGGTTTGATTCCCCACTTGTCCATGGAAACCCACTGGATGACCCTGGGTGCATCACACACTCTTAGGTGCAGAAAATCCAGTGATCGGTTCACTTTAGGGTCACCATAAGTCTGAAACACACAGCAGCAACAAAATAATGTAACAAATCACCTTTCTATTAGCTCAGACAAATAGAAGTAGCAACTTGCCCTCAGTTTGCTAAGCTATGACTTAACATTCTCATTTTGACTAGTTGTGAAAGTAGCCACTGGAGTTTCATGGTTTTCTTGAGTTTTATGCGTCCCTGTTGACTTTAAGCTTCTACTTGTTTCCTCATATTTCTAGACACTCAGTCCAAGGTGTGGGATGCAGGCAGGACTTTTGCCTCACTTAGTATCAATCTATCAAGAGGTTAGTACCAATAGATTTGCAAATTTTTGTTTAGAGAGTCTTTGCTTTTAACAGCTGATAAACAAATTCCACAGGTACAGTTTCTTTTACATTCCTGTAGCTTTATCCTAGAAAAAAATTATTTATTACATGTTTTTTCTACAACACTTCTACAGAAGAGGGGAGGGGGAAAACATGTTGATAGACTCCACTGATTTTTAAAATAATACGAACTTGCAATTAACCATCATTGGTTAAAATTACTTTAGTGCTCAAAGTGGTTCCCATGAGATTAGTTAGATGTCTTCTGTTTTGGCATCTAATGCTGTCATCTTCATTTTCAGAGACATAGCATAACAAAAAAGCTCCTTTCCTCTGAGAGAAGTTTAGAATTACACCAACCCATGATGCCACTCTGCACAGCAATGTGCTTGGCTACTTCCTGTGGCCACAGAGAAAGTATCAGGCTCTATTTTTATAATTATTGTCTTTCCAATACTTAAACATAAAGGTAAAAAACAGGTTTACAGAAAATTGCAAATGAGATATTATCTCTCAGCATGTGGACTTCTGGCCTTAATCAGGGGATAAATGAAACAGAGTTTAAAGGAGGCCTAGAAAGCAATCTCATATTACCCATGAGATAAGATCCATTCAACTGTTCAGAATTGTCTCAGACTTTGTGAGGTGCCAGAAACCAATAGTCCTAGCAGGAAACAATATATTTCATTAGTAATTTGTGCCATTAAAATGAACTGTATGATCTAGTGACTGTAGGAAAAAAAGGTACTATTCTGTCCTTAGGTCTTTACTCTCTTCCAATCTGCCCATCTTCACCCATCCTGTGATTTTCTCCAGAATCTTCTGCAGTGGGCAATGCTCTAGTCCCAATTCCTTCATCATCATCTTCAAGAGTGCACAACTTGTTCACAGGTGGAAGGGCCTCCCTACTTCCCACGGATCACTGACAGTGCTTGACTAAACACATGCTTTGAATGTTTCTTGCATGGAAACAGCAGCAGTAATTAATAAGACTATTTAGAGAAAAATGTCTGAACGGGCTCCAAAGAAGGAGAGTCCACTGTTAGTAGGCTGTACACCTCCATGCTGTTACCCTGCACCATGGGTAATTCAGGGGTCCATCTGTGATGCCAGTACTTCCACGTTGACAGACGGGAATTAATTAGCTCAAAATTAGGAGGCCTGTGAAAGGGAGGTAACTTACTGAGATCTTTCCACCAATGTTTACAAGGTCACACAGGAAAGAACCAGCCAGAGAATTCAAAACATAAACTAAAAATGTGTTTTTAATGAGAAATTCACAGATGCACGCAAAAGATCCAAGCACTCATGCATTCACACAAGGACTAACTGAAGGGAGGAAAGTTGTGGATACAGGAATTTTAGAGTTCAGCTGATAATTACCCGCCTGGAGACAAGCAAGGAAAAGTGGCAACATGGCTTAGGTAGACACCTAAGGACACTTCTCCTTCAGGAATCTAGGCAACAGTGTGGCATTCACCAAAGTGAAAGACTGGGAGACTGTACTGAACCACTCAAAATTGAGGGATTTTACACCTGAAAACTATCCTGCAGGTATGGGTGTGAATTACTCTCCCAGCTGAGTGGACAATGAGAGTTGCAACACAAACAATGAGTTCTGGATGGTGTTAATGGTCTCAGTGTTTAGGTGATAAAAGAGGTAATGGCTGTTGTAATAACTATATTGTGGAGAGGTTGGGAAGACAAGGCAGGGAAACACCCAGGTGTGAGAGGGATCAGGGTTAAAACAATCACAGTTTGGTGAGAATTTCCCTTTTCAGCACCAAGATGTCCAGCTTCAACATAAGTCTATTGTCTCCAGAGTTTCAGTTACCTTGTAATCTGCCTGCTCCTCAGCGCGTTGTTCTCTCTGGGAAAGGATTAGCCCCCAAGGCACATTTTCCCCTATAAAACCCCCTGTTTTTAAGCGGTTCCTCGGACTGCTCCGATTTCCTCTCGGCTCCATGTCGCTCTGTCTGGCAATCCCCTCAGCCCTCCACGTGCTGAGTTTCTTCTCTCACTCCGCTGCTGTCTCCATCTTCTATCGTCAGGACCAGTTGCAGTATACTCCAAAAACACCTCTCCAAAATCCCCTATCAATTTTCCTCTCTTTTATTTCTTTTTAGCTCTTGGGTGAGTGAGTGCAAAAGTGCGAATGTGCGCAGTGACTTATTTTTAATAAAAATAAAATAAAAATCATTTCTTCTATAATTTGGTGTGGTCTTTGGTTTGGCTTGACCCCGTAAAAATTGGGCTTTAAGATCTCAATAGGAGAATGGTGTCTAGATCGAGGGAAGTACTGGTACCATTCTACTCTGCTTTGGTTGGACCTCATCTTGAATACCGTGTCCAGTTCTGGGCACCCCAACTCAAGAAGGACATGGTCAAACTAGAGCAAGTCCAGACCAAAATGTTGAGGGGCCTGGAAGCCATGCCCTATGAGGATAGACTTAGAGAGCTGGGGATGTTTAGTCTGCAGAAGAGAAGGTTAAGAGGGGACATGATAGCCATGTTTAAATATTTGAAGAGATGCCGTTTAGAGGAGGGAGTGATATTTTCTGCTGCTCCAGAGACCAGGACAAGGAGCAATGGATTCAAGCTGCAGGAAAGGAGATTCCACCTGAATCTCAGGAAGAACTTCCTAACAGTCAGGGCTGTCCAGCAGTGGAATATGCTGCCTCAGAGTGTGGTGGAGTCTCCTTCTTTGGAGGATTTTAAGCAGAGGCTGGATGGCCATCTGTTGGGAGTGCTTTGAGGGTGTTCCTGCATGGCAGGGGGTTTGACTGGATGGCCCGTGTGGTCTCTTCCGACTCTACATTTCTATGATTCTATGATCTCGTTAGGTTACCCTGCCTCTCATAGCTCTACAGCTTGTGCTCTGGCTAATTTCCATTCCCCATTTATTGAAGCACATTTAGGTGTCCCTTTTGGGACCCTGAGAAATCAGAGTAACAATACTATACTCCTGTTGATGCAGCCCAGCCTGTCTCTGGAATATTAGCTACCTCACCCTTACATGTTGTTGTCATCAGCAAATTTTATAAGCATGGTATCCATTCCATTATCAAAGTTGTTTATAAAGATATTAAACACTTGACACAAGAGAAAATCCTGTAGTACCCTACTATTACTGTCTTTTATCCTTTCTGAAGATGGGAAAAACATTTGCCCTCTTCCAATCTTCTGGGACCTCTGCTGTTCTCCAAGAATTCTAATCCAATGGGTAGGAAAAATGGGAGGTGCACAAAGTATCCAGAATGGATGTCTAAGGAACTTTCAGTGGACCTAAGATTTGAAAGGGATATGTGTTACTATACCTTACCATCCCTCCCTCCTATGAGGGAGTTTTTATAAATTGAACTTATTAATGACTGGAGAACACTGTCAGGGTCCCACTGACCAGATATACGTTTGGAGTCATGAAGGTTTAGATAGGCTTATGCAGAAAACCCCAACACTGATGGGTTTGTGCTAATACTTTCTTTGCTTCAAGCTCTTGGCATTTTTCAACACAATCAAAAACAAACTGCCCAGATTGATAAGCAATCAGGGACCATCTCTCAATCTTACCCTATGGAGATATTCCACTACCTGACCAAACAGTAAGAGATTGTTGTGAGTTCCATCTAGGTTTTGTCACTCCAGAGTTAAAACAATCAGCCCATTATGGACCTCTTTGTCAGTCCCATGGGAAAGCCATGTTGGTTTTGTCAGTTCACCCCTCAAGAGTGAAAAATGGGATATAAAAATACCAGCTTGGACGCCAACCAATTGTAGTACATAGAATGTATGTAATGTTCCAGACTGCCACTCTTCCATGCTACCCTCAGATGCTGTCTGTGTTAGAGTTTAACTCCCAGCCTGTGCTTATTTATCAGCGAGGGAAGGAATGGGACAGTACTTACCAAGGAGGCAGAGGAAATTAGGAGAGTCCAGAGCAAAGAATCCAGAAGAATGCTGAGCTGAAAGCCGAAGTCAAGCTAGTCCAAGGAGTCAAGAGTGTCAGAGTTCACACAGTCACAGAACAGGAATACAAAGGTCAAGGGGCTTTGTATATCAATTTGCCACAAGCAAAAAGCAAGTCATGCCAATGAACTTAAACAGTAGGGAAAACAGATGTTCTTAATCAGCCTCTTGTCTTCTGAGTCTCAACAAAACGGCTTTCTTCTGAGCCTCCCTTTTTTACTGTCTGCATGACTGAAGTCTAGGAGGCAAAGGTGAATCTAATTCCTCAAAATTACCACTGACCTCTTCTTCCTCAGGCATTGGCTATAAAGTCTCTGTTTTAGCTTGTCTCTCAGATGGTGGAGGCACTGGCAAAATAGATTGTTCTTCATCTCTGAGTCCTCATCTATCACAGTCTGACCCCTTTGCTGTGACCTCCTTCTTCAAGACTGGTAACTATCACCCTTTTGACCCCTAATCTCTCTCTATTCAACCTTTCTTGCCTCACTTTCCAATGGCCTTGTGTGTTTCTTAAGAGTGTCTGATTTCACATTTGTTTGTCAATTCAAATAAAATTGTTTAACTTTGACTGGAGTCCTCTCTACAGTTAGTACTGGTATACATAGGTGCAAAGATCCTGCTGTTACCCTCCTCTTTCAGGCCTCATTTGAGCTATAATTTCACCACATTCTAAGGAGGCACTGGCATTGTGGGCAGACCCCAAAATCCCCTTCCTCTTAGTGTAACAGCATATACAAAAAATGGAAAAAGAGGGAAATCACCAAAGAGGAATTTAAATAAATAGCCAGCAAGTGTAGGGAGAAATACAGAAAAGCTAAAATGCAGAACAAGCTCAGGCTTGGTAGAGAGGTTAAAAACAATAAAAGGGGCTTTTTTTTTTTTTGGTTATGTCAATATGGATATATCGAAAACAAGTCAACCCAGAAGATGAGGAGAATGCTGTGAATCTACCATATCTTGATTTCAGTAAGGCTTTGATAAGGTCTCCAGGATATTCTTGGAAACAGGCTAGTAAAATCTGGACTAGACAATGCTACTGTTAGGTTTATTTGTAATGGCTTGACTGACCAAATCCAAAGGGTGCTCACCAATGGCTCCTCTTCATCCTGGATAGAAGTGACTGGTAACTGGTTCTGTTCTGGGACCAGTACTATTCAACATCTTTATCAATGATTTGGATGAGGGATTAGAGGGCATCCTTATCAAATTTGCAGATGACACCAAATTAGGAGAGATAGCTAACACCCCAGAGAGCGGGATCAGAATTAAGAATGACCTGAACAAATTAGAGAGCCGGGCCAAAACTAATAAAATGAATATCAAGAGGGAGAAGGTAAGGGGGTTTCTGAAGCTGGGCAGAAAAAAATTAAATGTACAGATTTAAGATAGATGATACCTGGTTTGACCACAGTACATATGAAAAGGATCTACGCTGTTATAGCGCTATTATTCCACTTTCAAATCCTATGGAATCCTGGGGTTTGCAGTTTAGGGAGGGGCTTCAGCTTTGGCCCCTCCCTAAACTGCAAACCCCAGGATTCCATAGGATTTGAAAGTGGAATAATAGCGCTATAACAGTCTAGTGTGGAAGTGTAGACCACAAGCTGAACATAACTCAGCAGCGTAATGTTGGAGCGAAAGAAACCAATGTGATTCTGGGCTGCATCAATAAGAGTATAGTGTCTAGATCAAGGGAAGTGATAGCACCATTCTATTGAGCTTTGGTAAGACCTCATCTGGAATACTGTGTCCAGATCTCTGGTGTGTCCAATACACCAGAGCTATATATCTGCTTCTTTGGGAGAGAGAACAATCACATCCAAAATATGCTGTACAACTTCTCCTAGATCACTGGAACCCCTGACCAAATACCACATGCATCTTGTTTGGATTTAACGTTTAGCTTATTTGCTTCTTTTCACTCCAATTGCCAAGCGTAACTTCTTAGGACATCCAGTCCTCAAACTAGGTTGAAAGCCAGAATGGAATGAATCTAAATATTTTTATCCAAGAAAATCTAGAGTTGAAAATCAAGGAATAAGACTGGTTTGATACAGGGAACTTTTTTTCAAATCACCCAAGTCAAGACTAGTTTCTTTTTTCCAGGAAAAGTCTATCAAAGCATTTCTGCTAAGGGTCTTGACAAAGGTCAAGTTCCAGGCAGTCAGCCTTTGGGATCAAGGAAGAGATAAGTGTTTGTCCACATGGTCTAGAGGCAGGTATGCAACTCAAAGCAGGTAGGTATATAGGTCCAAGAGTGCAGGAAATGACCAAGAGGGCTAGAAGGAAGTGGGTGATTAAAGCCAAATATGGATCAAGATCCCAGATGGCAACCACGAACAAGAGAAGGAGTTTAGGCTGGATCCTCAGACATGAGTTATATCACTCTTTCCCAACCTGTCATTGCCCATACTACAGTTCCTAACATTCCTGGCTATTAGACCTGTTTGCTGGTTCTGATGGAGCTGGTCCCAAAAATCAAGAAGACAGTGAATTTGGAATGCAGATAGTTTAATGAATAATGGCAGATAAACTGCTGCCTAGATCCAAAGCTTTTTGTGTTGGTTAATAAAATTACAGATTAGATCCTGAAAAAATGAGATACTGCAACTAGTTCCAAAAATGTCCACTATTTTTGATTTGGAAGGTATTACAAATGCTTCTCTACTTTAATTTAAATGCCACAGGTTGCTCAAACCACTATACCACAATGGCTCTTACTTCAAGTTAAAAATTATGGCTGGCAAACAGATAAAGAAATTATGTGGTTTTACTCCCTTTATCTGGTAATGCATACATTTGCTTTAATAATATCTTATTCTGTAATTCAGATTCTGAAATTACACTAAATGTCACATCTGCAACATTGTTTTGCTATTTGTTATTTGCTCACCATACCTTCTAAATTCACAAATGCTGAATGAATTTCTGTAAGATCAGTACAAAGAACAGGATCTATTTCTCTCCCACAAATCATGTTCAGAATCACAATGAGAAGCTTGTGATATAAACTCCTTTCTTATGTTGTAGCATGTTGACCTGACAATGTGCCACCACAATTTTAACAGTATGGCTCTAAAAAAGCCTTTCTTCATGTCAACAAATATTTGAATGTGAAGCAAAGTCAGCAGCTGAGAGGAACATAATGGAAAAGTAATAACACATGTTCTTCACCAGAAGATGACAGAAAGCATGTTACAACTTGGTAGCTCATGCACTGATCTGGGCTTATTACAGCTACCCCTTAAATGCAAGAGCTGCTCATGTCTCTACAGAACATTTTGAATGGCACATTTGAGATATTTAACTACAACAAAACCCAAGGTAGTGTAGCCTGCCTTTTATAAAATTGCAGTAGTGTGATCATAAACTTTGTTATTCAATGCCAAAGGTCTTTCTATAGCTCTGTCAGAGCCAACAGCATAGAGAAGTCAATGTAAAACTTTAGTCTTCCCTGTCAAGAGTTCTATAGAAATTAAATAAACTAAATTTAGTATGTAGAAAAGAATTAATTTATATCTTTCAGAAAGAAGTTCTTTTGGGCATCCCTCATTAATGTTGGGGAAACATCTTCGCTTGATGCCCATGGGGAACTCCCCAGTTCCTGGTCACTATCAGTTACCTTACCTTAGGAGTTAAATGCGGTTGAAATACACGGATTTGAGATCCTGCATTTCTAATTCCTCAAACTGTGTTGTTCAATACCTGTAACCTTTGGCCATATTCCCCGATCCAGTCTGTATTCAGAGTTGTTAACATACAGAGATTGGGCTTGTGAGGGGACTTGCTGCTAGGCCTCATCTCCATAGCAACCAGCCTTTTCAGAGCTTTATGGCTGAGAATTCTAAAGGCCCCTCTCTGAACTGCCAATCCCAAGGATGGAGCTGAGAAGTCACAAGGAAAGGAGGGAAACAGAGAAAGAAATTCAGTTGTCGACACAGTATGTATGCATAAAGAGGGAAATTAGAGAAGAATAAAAGTCCAGAGAGGAAAAGAGAAGGAGATTTGGAGCTGGAAGAGATTGCATCTGGCACAGGGAAGCAGCAGCCAATACTGGCCATACTTGTTACCATAAGTCTCCATCTCACATCCTCATATCCTAAAGGTAAATGATCCCTGGCCCACTTCCAGTGAACTAAATACCCTCTGGGATCTCAAGAGGAAGGGAGGAGTGAACAAGCACAAGGCTACATGCTTGGGTCAAGATACAAGAATAGCCACCCACACAAGCATTTTGCTTATCCCACTCACTACCACAAATGTTCTTTACACTGGAGCCATGAGTGGAAAAGGGCTAAGCCAAGCTTCATACACTAATGTATAACATATGCAAAACCACCAAAATCATATGAAATCAGCAAATCTCACATGGGTGACTGGTCTCAAAAGACTACACCCTGTGGATGATCTTGTGATGGCCTCAACTTGCAGCCATTGTGAGATCTTCACTCTCAGTAGCAGCATGTCTTGCTGAGCAAGCAGCCTGGCCATGCACAATGGGCTGACAAGGTTCACAGCAACATCCCACCCCCAAAGGTGCATGGTGGGAGGATTATCACATAAGGTTCTTATAATGGAATTGAGATGGTTGAGCATTGGCAAGCAAGGGGCCTTTTTTGCACAACATTGCTGCTGTTCCATTTCTCTCCTGGTGTAATCCCAGTTTTGTTTTGTTTTTTGCCACCAAAAATAATCCATTGTCAGCCCAGATTTCAGTATTGCCCTGAGACTTTAAACTAGTGCAAAAGATTACTTTCACAACTATCCCAGTTTAGGGATCATGTGGGTGTGTTCAGAGCACGTCCAGCAGATTGGGTACACAAGGTTCCACTCCTTCCTTCTGACTTTGTTACCAGTGGGACAGGTGGAAGAAAGGGCTAAACATACCAAGAATGAAGCCTTCTCCCGAGGTTGCCAATGATCTCTCAAATTCTTCATTTTTCAAAAATATCTGTGGCTCCTGCTGTGATAGTAGTATAATGTCAAGGGAGCCCTTTGGAAGTTGCTTCAGTTTGTTCTGTCTTAAAAAAAAAAATACCTTTTGCACTTTTCCACTGCAGCAGTAAAGTGGTGCTGGAGTGCCTTAGAAATCTCTCGGATACTTGTGTTACCCTGCTTGCTGGGGGCCCCTTAGGGGGATTCCCAACGCCTGTCAGAATTATCACTTGTGTGGAAAATTAGCTATGAACACCGCTTTAGCAATGCAAAGAGGGCAGAGTAATTAAGGATCTTTTGCCCAGTGTTTACAGAGTTGGATCACAGAGAATCAGGCTTACTGTTCAAATCTAAGTATTTTATTGAAATAGATGTTGAAATCCATACAATCACTCCGCTGCACTCACTCCAACAAGCATACAAGACTATAGGGATTTAGAAAGAAGTGAAAATTAAGAGAGAGAGAGACATAAGGGTTTTGGGGTAATACTGTACTAATCCAGAAGTCTTCAGCTGGACGAAAACGAGCAAAAAGCCGATCTCAGCCACGCCTTTTGAGGCTGAGAGGAGCTTACCAGCAGCATGGTTTGCGGGTCTGGGAGAACTCCGAAAAGGAGGAGAAAAGGGGGCTAATTGTAGTGGTAAACAGAGCTAAAAAAAATGTCCTGGGGACCAGATGGCTGCAGTTTTATTTATTTTTATATCATTTTATTCAAATTTCATATATAAAACAAACATTATTACTGTTAATTTACATGAAATATTTTTGATCTTCCACACTGATCTAGATTTTATTTCCAACATCTCTTAGCATAGTTATATCAATGTACCGCTTTATGCTGATAATGTTACATGACAGTTCTTGCATTTCATTTTCTACATTACAGTTTCATGGTTTACATCAGTAGCCCCCTCATTAGTTATCTTAACCATGAATCACTCATTTTCATTTAACAGTGCCCAGCAATTACCTGTTACAATCTGCCATTCCTTTTTGATCTCATCGTCTGTTTTCCCCTTTAGTTTCTGTGAAACTATATCAGCATTTCTATTTCCCATAAATGTTCCCCACCATGGTTCTATTGTAGGTATTTGTTGAGTTTTCCAAAGCTTTGCATATTCTATTCGGGCTGTTGTTGTCATATAAAGAATTATTCACCAATATTTCTTTACTTCAGTACCATCAAGTACCTTTGCCATATTTAACAAATACAATTCCGGTATCTTGGCAAACTGAACTTTCATTATAGCACACATTTTATTATGTACATCAGTCCAATATTTCTTAGCTTTGAGACATGACCACCACATGTGATATATTGTACCGATCTCTTTCTGACACTTCCAACACAGACCGGTACCTGTATTGTAAATCTTTTTTGATTTGTCTGGTGTCATGTACCGTCTATGAAACAGTTTGTAATAGTTCTCTTTCAAATTCTTTTTTTTCACTTTCTTTTTTTTTAATAATTTTATTGTAATTCCAACATATCAAACAAACTTTTCTCATTGTACATTTTAAATGAATTGTTATAGCTTTCTTCCACACTTCTCTGGATTGCATTAGCTGTTCTTTCATTGACATATTAACATTTATGCATCGCAATAGATTGTTATTGTATAAAGGTAGTTCCTGCTTTTCAACTCAACTTTACATGTTCCATGATATTTCCCTGATTTTCTCCTTCATGCTACCATGAATTAAGAATTGTTTACTGTCAAAACCCAACCCAATTCCAGAACAATTTGCCATTCTTTGTTAATATTGTCGTCTGATTTCCCTTTTAGCCTCTGAGAGACTATATCTGCATTTCGGTTTTCAATAAATTTTGCCCACCATTGCTCTATTGTAGGTATTTGCTCAGTTTTCCATAACCTTGCATATTCAATACGAGCTGTCATAATCATATACAACATTATTCTCCAATATTTCTTTGTAACAGTTCCATCTAACATATGTGTCATATTTAATAAGTACAATTCAGGTATCTTATCAAGTTGAACCCTCAATGTTGTACATATCATATTATGAATTTCATTCCAATACTTTTTAGCCTTAGGACATGACCACCACATATGAAATAGTGTACCAACATTCTCTTGACACTTCCAACATTGCCCTGTTCCCGTATTATGTATCTTAATTTTTCTGGTGTCATGTACCACCTATGAAAAAGCTTGTAGTAATTCTCCTTTAGGTTCTGAGCTACAGTAAATTTCTGTGTCTGTTGCCAGCAATGTTCCCAGCACTCTAATTGAATTAAATGTCCAACATTTTGAGCCCACAATATCATTGCCGATTTAACTGCCTCCTCTTCCCTTTCTTGATGTAAAATCTCTTGTTATAGGTAAGATAATAAATGAGGTGGGTTTTCACGCAGTAGCTTCAATAATCCTCCCTGGGCCCTTTGTTCTATTCCATAAGTTTTCACATCCATCTGGAATCTCTCAGTTAACTGTCAGTTAACTGTCTGTAAGGAAACCAATTTAACTTTATTCCTTCTGTTTCCAATTTTTCTCTTGATTTCATCTTAAAAGCATTCAAATTTGTCTTTTCTAATCATCATAACAAAGCCATTTATCCATCTTCCAAAGAAGGCGTCTTGAGGGGAAACCCATGTAGGTAGCTGCCTAATGTTCTTATTCTTGCAATCGATCCATATCTTGAGTAATGATTTTCTTACAAAATGATGTGCAAAATCTTTATCTACCGCAGCTTTCCCATAGAACATATAGGCATGCCAACTCATCCTTAAGTCAGCTCCTTCTAATGCCAGCATTCTCATATTTTGTAGATTCATCCAATCTTTTATCCAAGTGAATGCCGCTGCCTTGTAATATATCTGCAAATCTGGTAAGCCCAACCCTCTTCTTCCTGCTAGATCCGTCATGATATTCCATTTTATTCTTGGTTTTTTTCCCTGCCATATGAATTTGGTTAAATCTCTCTTCCATTATATAAAAAGCTTGGTATTTGTAATAATAGGAAGATTTTGGAAAAGATAATTCATAGTTCTTTTTCAAATTCTGAGCAACTGTAAATTTTTGTGTCTTTTTCCAACTTTCTTCCCAGAATTCTAACTGAATTGAATGTCAAATATTTTGACCCCATAAGATCATTGCTGACTTAATTGTTTCTTCTTGCCTTTCCTGTTGTATTACTTCTTGATATATATGTGATAATAAATGAGGGGGATTTTCAAACAGCTGTTTAATAATCCCCGTTTTCTCTTTTGATTCTATTCCATATGTCTTTAAGTCCATTTGAAACTTTTCAGTTAACTGTCTGTATGGGAACCAACTTAACATTATTCCTTCTGTTCCAATTTTTCTCTTGTTTTGATCTTGAAATTTTTTAAACTTGATTTCTTTAATATGTCTTCATATTGCAACCATTTGTCTTTTTAATCCATTACTGAAGAAGGCTTCCTGAGGGGACACGCATTGGGAAGCTGCCTTATGTTTTTAATCTTATATTCATTCCATATCTTCAAAAGTGATTTCCTAATGCAATGATGCGTGAAATCTTTATCAATTATTGCTTTGTCATAAAACATATAGGCATGCCATCCCATCCTCAGGTCTGCACCTTCCAGTGCCAACATTCTCATATCTTGTAAATCAATCCAGTCTTTTAACCATGTGAAGGCCCCGGCTTTGTGATATAACTGAAAATCTGGAAGTCCCATTCCACCTCTGCTCTTTGGTTTCATAATACTCCACTTTATTCTGGGTTTTTTCCCTTGCCATATAAATTTAGTCAGTTCTCTCTTCCATTGTGTAAAAGGCTTGTTGTTTGTTATAATAGGAAGATTTTGAAACAAGAAGTTCATTTTTGGGAGTGCGTTCATTTTTACTGCTGCTATCCTCCCCATCATGATAGATCATAAATCCAACTTTCCAAATCCTTTGTTATTTCTTTCCATTTTTTTTTTCATAATTATTTTGGTATGGAGCCCTGGTGGCGCAGTGGTTAAATGCCAGTACTGCAACCACAAGGTTGTGAGTTCAATCCTGCCAGGCTCCAAGGTTGACTCAGCCTTCCATCCTTTCGCAGGTCGGTAAAATGAGTACCCAGCTTGTTGGGGGCAATTGCTAAAATACATTGTAAACCACTTAGATAACACTAGTTGATAGGCGGTATAGAAATAAATGCTATTGCTATTGCTATATAGCTCATTATTCCTTTTAGCTATCCAGACTCCCAGATACTTTGCCTTTCGAACTCTGTTAAATCCTGTTAATTCTACTAATTCCTCCTCTTCTCTCTCAGTCATGTTTTTAGTTAACAATACTGTTTTATCCTTTTACTCGAAATCCAAAAAATTTCGCCATATTTTTGAACTATTCTAATCAAATCTTTAATACTTCTCCCTGGGTCTTCCAAAAACAAAACCAAATCATCAGCAAATGCTTTTAGCTTATATTGATATTTCTTAATTTGAACTCCTTTTATAGTTTTTATAGTTTTATCTTCTCTTATAGCATTGTTAAGTATTTCCATTGTCAAAATAAACAAAACAAGGGACAAAGGACAACCTTGTCATGTCCCTCTACGCAATTCGATCGGTTTTGTTTTTTCTCCATTTATGACCAATTGAGCTTGTTGTTGATTATAAATGGCTTCAATTCATGACACAAATTTGTTTCCAGCCTGCATCTGTTTAATCACCAACTCCATAAATGGCCAGCTGATCATGTCAAAAGCCTTCTCCGCATCAACAAATATCATAGCCATTTTCCATTCATTGTGCCTTTCATAATATTCAGTTATATTTAAGACCGTTCTTATGTTATTTCTCAAACTTCTTTTTGGTAAAAACATTCTAGTCTTCATCAATGACCTCTGTCAGCACTTTTTAAGCCTCGTTGCAAGGATTGAAGCAAAAATCTTATAATCTGTATTCAAAAGTGATATTGGTCGATAATTCTTTACAT
This sequence comes from Iguana delicatissima, assembly GCA_948472985.1. NCBI lineage: Eukaryota > Metazoa > Chordata > Lepidosauria > Squamata > Iguanidae > Iguana > Iguana delicatissima. The sequence goes on along the minus strand of CAOKZL010002580.1, from coordinate 7,904 downwards.
CAGTTAAGTTTTACCCTCTTTTGGAATCAGCACCACATTAGCTTTTTTCCAGGTGTCTGGTATCCCTTTCCCTTTATTATTTCATTTATTGTACTTTGCAGGGGTATTGAGATCTCATGTTCCAAAACTTTGTAATATTTTGCTGTAAAGCTGTCAGGTCCTGGAGATTTATCATTTTTCAAATTCCTGATAGCTTCAACAATTTCCGTCATTGAAATAGATTTATTCAAAACCAACCTTTTTCTTCAGAAAAATCTCATTTTTTTCAGTTTCTCCAAATATTCTTCCACCTCATGTTGCTTTTTCAATTTGGGAATCTTGCTCATTAACTTCACATAGTATTTATAGAAAGCTTGTTTTATTCCCTCTTGTTTGGTAACTCTTTCTTCACCTGTTCTAATCTCCATATGATATTTCTGGTCCTTTTTTTACTTAGCAAATTGGCCAAAAACTTTGAAGGTTTATTCACTTGTTCAAAAAAATTATATCTCATTCTTCGTATCTGTTACTCTATTTCATTCAAATTAAGTTGATTTAGTTCAGCTTGATATACCTTCATCTGTAATCTAATCTTTTGGTCAGACGAATTTTGTCTCAACTGTTTTCAATTTCTTTCATCTTTCCCAAAATTTGTTGTTCAACGTATCTCCTTTCTTTTCTAATCTCTGAGACCATCACGGCTTTACTTGCATCCCAAATAGTTTTCATCGACAGTTCCGGGCATCATATTCTCACTAAAATAATTGATTATCTCCCTTTTTGCTTCCATGATATACTTTTCCTTGTTCAAAATTTTCATCATTCATTCTCCATGATCTTTCTCTGACCTTAACTTTTTCTTAAATATACGGATTATAATCAGAACACAAATTAGGAAAATTCTATATCTGTGGTTTTCAAAAGTAATTGTTTGGTTATCAGCATCATGTCTATCTTTGACATTGGCCTGTGTTGGTCAGAATAGAACGTATGTCCATTTAGTTGTCCATTTTTATATCTCCAAATATCATATAGGCTTAAATCATCCATCATATTAAAGAAGCTCTTAGGAAGTTTACTGTTGTTTTGGGGGTTAATTTCTGTATTGTTCTGTCCGCATTTGGTTTAAAATGATTCCAGTAAAGTCCCCCAAGACAATAATATTCGAATTTCTTGTTTCATTTAAATAATCTTGTACTTCTTTATGTATTGTAGGGAAGAATTCACCTTTAGCTCCATTTGGTGCATATATTCCAACTATTAATATTTTGTCCTGTTTCAAAGTCACTACAACACCTATATATTGCCTATTATTATCCTGAAAAATTTGCTGAGCACCATATCTTGAATTTACATATATCAAAACTGCCCTTTTCTTTTATCAATCGTAGCTGCGAAACAGTTACCAAGTTTCAAATTTCAGACATATTTCAAGTCTTGGGTCTTAATTCGAGCTTCTTGCAGACATTTTATATCCAATTTGTTTTCCAAATAATGAAATATTTGTCTTCTTTTGTATTCGGAGTTAAATCCTTTAATATTCCAAAGTACATGTTTAAATCCATTTTGACCTATTATATTAATAATATATTTCAAATGAACTTAGTCTTTGAGTAGATCTCCTTCCAATTCTCCTTCTTCTTGTTCCAGAACTCCTTATTCTGCTGCTCCGATATCTTCTTCATGAAGTTGTTCTCTTTCCTCATCCAAAGATTCCTGCTCCTGGTCTTTTCTCTTTTCCCCAGGAGTAGCTTTTTGTAAGTCTTTCTTCAATCTTTCCATCATCTCTTTTGCCTTGTGCTAATCCTATATTTTTGCTGTTTATATATGAAGAGAGACCCTCAATTTTTTCCATCTGTAACTGATCTGAGACTTAGCCAAGAGATTTGCTAATGGTTTATATTCCTGTCTCTTCCTTAAAATTTGGTAAGGTATATCTTTAAAAATTCTGACATCTTTATCTTCAATCTTCAATGAAGCATCATAGTTTCATTGTAATATTTTATCCCTTACCATTGTCTGTGTAAAAGTTATAACAATGTCTCTTGGTAGTTTCCTCTCTCTTTGCTACCCTGGAGGATACTCTGAACATTCTGTCATATAAGTTTCCATCTTGTCCCCTTCAATATCAGTTTCTTTTTGCCAAGGCTGGTACCATTTTTTCATACAAATTCTCCACTGAAGTCTCAGGAACACCTCTAAAATGAAGACATCTTTCTCGATATTGCAGCTCCTGCAGGGTAATTTGAGATTCCTCCTCTTGTTGCTTCCCTTTCAAATCCGTCATCTCCTTTTCAACATGCTTCACTTGTTGTTTTATTTCTTTAGTGTCAGTTTCCCCAAATTGGTCACATCCTTTGTAATACTTTCCAATTTCTTCCCCAGTTTATCTATTTCTTTTTTATGTCAGTTCTCATCTCTTTTCTTGTTTCTTTTAACTCCTTCGAATATCTTCTCTGATGTTTTTTAACTCTTCCATCATCTGCAGCATGAGATCTTTAGATTTCTGGGGTATATCTGTTGATGTCCTCCTGACTGTTGGGTAGTTGTTGTTATCACTGCAGCAACCGCACCTCTTCTTGTTCTTTGATCCATCTTGTCTTGCTCTTAATAGCTAAATTTTCTTCTAGGTTTTCCTAGAGATTAAGATCTTCACTCCTTCCTCTTTCCTTCTTCCAAATTTATATAAAATTTAGTATACAGAAAAATAAGCAGTCCTTACGTAACGTTATGGCAATATCCCAGCCTACTATATTAATTCAAAAATTCACAGTGTATTGTTATAGCTTGCCCGTAATAATTAGAAATTCAATTCATTATGTATATATATAGTTTTTTAGATAGCACTGAGTTTTCCCTCTAAATTAATTGCTTAAATTGAAATTAACAAAGCACAATCATTGCATTTTAACAATACTAACAATCAGTTACAGCCTATATTTAAAATGTAATGCTATGTCTCTATATGAATTATAAAATGTATTATAAGCAAATATATTCTACAAGATTAAAATGTTTAGCAGCAATCAACAATCAAAGTAGGATTAATTATATTTACCTATAATAGTTCATTCAAAACTTTTAAACTTCATTAAAGGCTGTGCCCAGGCCCACAGCATTCAATTCCCCCTCCCCCAAATATTTTCCCCCCTCCTTTAGAGCTGTTTCAAAACCTTGGACATAGATTTTCTCCCTTGCTGCTGATAACAGAAGTCCAAGCCGTTCCAATGCGTGGGGGTGGGAATCTCTTCTCCTTCCGGCACAGCCACAACAAAAAAAGTCTCTCTTCAGTACAAAAGTCACACTTAAAAAGTTCTCAGCATCGTACTGCTTGCTGAAAAACTTAAATCATGTTGCCATTTATTCCATCTATGATAAGCAAATAAATCCCAGTCCGCTGTCAACCATCCAATAGTATCACAGTTCAGCAATTACTCAACTCAAACTCACAGTCAAAGCAAGCATTAAAGACTCTGTCTTTTTAGTAATCTTGAAGATAGAAGGGAAAAAGAAAAGCCAAGTATTCTATATCCAAACAGATCTCTGTAGGTGCTCTGCCCAAACTCCCATATTCCCAAATGTCTCACTGCTTCAAAAGTCAAAGGTTCCAAAAGTTAAAGGTTAAAAGTTCAAAAGTTCCAGATTTTTTTAAACCTCCCCAGATAAAGTCAAACAGTCAAAGTATTCTTTGTATTTAAAAAAACGAAAAGAATATAAAACACTAAACGAGCAAAAACAATTTTAAGGAGGAATATCCAAGGAAATGTCTTTCCGATCAAAAGAGAAAAAACGTAATGTCAAAACATCCACAGCTCACAGCTTATTCCACTCATTTCCAAATTATTTCATAGACATCTGTTCCTTAAATGCTACTTTAAAAAATCTTATAAAAATCCAACTGGGAAATCAGTTACTCTTCAAGAAAGTACAATGTGTACTCCAACTGTTAACAGTCTTCCTTAAAACCTTCGGCCATTCCAAACTCACTCACTCACTGTCAGCTAGTTTTGTTCTACACTTCTGCACACTGTTGCATTCCAAAATGGCTGAGCTTTATGAAGATGGATTTCAGCTTTGTAGTTCAAAGAAAATACAGCCAGGCATCCTTGTAGTTTCCTGCAAGATGAGTTTCTCATCTGGGGATGCATACCGCAAGGTGTCACATTCCAGGCTGTTTGTATTGTTTATTTGTTCCCAGAGACCTATTGTCTCCTGTTGGTGTTGTCACGGCTGAAAATCCATTTCCCAAAGGCCTGTGTGAGTGTCAGGAACAGATTCACGTTCACACGTAGTCAATAAACTGGATAAAAGTTTTATTGAAACATAGTGGGTGATGCTGTCTTTCAGACGTTAAACTTTGAGAATGGGATTTGTTTCCCACATTTTACATTTAAGCAGGCAACTTCACAGGACATAACCATCAAAGGCCAAGTGGCCCTAAATCACCATGACAACTATCTGATCTATTGCGCCTGTGAAAACTCTAGCCGGAAGGAATGCTCTGCATATGTAAATACCCTAACAGATTACTATCACTAGTCCTTCAGCCTATTGCTATCCTAAATCAAGTAATATATATATATGGCACCCGACAGTGAGCCATTTGCAAGATTCACCTAGGGTGCGTAAAAAGAAAACAGGCTACTCTTTGATCTATCTCCATACGTGTCCTTCCAGTAATCTCTACAGCTCACTATGTTTTATATAAAATAATTAGGATCCTCATGACATAGTTTTTAGGTGGGCTCTGCTGCTGGACACTATCCCATTTTGGGTTTTCGAATAGGGGTGCCCTAGTCCAAGGACCTCTCTAGCAATGTTGTGGCCAAATTGAACCAACCAATGGGGGGGATTCTGGGTGAAGGCAGGCATCAGGACTGATAGGGAAAACACCTTGCCACTTTACTTGTAGATTCCGGAGCAGCACTAAAAGTGCCCCACCCTAAATTGGTGAAACATGGTGAGCCTACCGCAGACACCATTGTTTGACCAGATACAGCGGTGGGGGGGGCATCATGCTCAGGTTTGGACAGACATTCCCATGACCATAAGCATGTTCCATTTCAAACTGTGGGCTTGTGAGAATCAGGGAGATGATGAAGGTCTTTCAGGCATCGGCTTCCGCCAAGGAAATAAACTCACTGTAGATTATGCGAATGGCTTCTTATGGAAGTTGGATCAAGGCCCCCTAGAGATCTCGGTAGCACACGGGTGTGCAGACATCAAAGCCCCTGCCCCTGTGCAGAGCCTGACTAGTGATCTGCGGGTACAGGATTTTCCTGAGGTGTGGATACAGGACAAAATAAAGTGTGGAAAGGTAAAAAGTGCCTGTGTTCTGACAGAGGGCAAAGATCCACTATCCCAGAAGCAGTACAAATACCCTGCTAAAGCAGAGAAAGGTATAGGAAAGACCATTGAAGGGGTCATCAAATGGGATGTAATCACCCAGATGCAGTCCATCTGTAATGTGCTGTTATCACCGTAAACTGGCCTGGCTTCGGTAGACATTAGATATCATTTTGATATCACAATTCAGTCTTATTTTGCCATCCTCAGCCAAGTGTTTGTGAGGCCCCCGAGCAAGCATGAAGCTAGGCATGGCTATTAAATGCTGAATCATTTCTGTTTACACCTAAGCAAGCCAGACACAGCCAGATCTTGCTTTAGGAGACCTCCCAAAATAAACACTTCATTAAGAATGCACGCTAATACAAAGAGCCCCCTGCTCCGAGCACGCATCCTGGTGAGCTGGACACTCCATCGCCCAGGCAAGCTGCATCTGCTTACTGGTCCTTCCTTTGTCAATTCGAACTTAACTCAATCATGTTAAATTCTGACCTTTCAGAGACATTGTCTCGCACCCAAACCTCATTGTTCTCTTCCAAGTCCGGACTAGCCCACGGTCATATTTTCCCCCATAAAAACCCCAAGCTCCGAGAGCTTCCTCGGATCGCTCCGGACTTCCATCCAGCCTTGCTGCTGCTATGTCAAGCGAACTCCCCTCAGCCACCACGCTGAGTTTCTTCACTCCCATCTCCAGCTTCTACAGGACTACGAGAAAGGTGTCATATCACCCATTTCCCCCCAAAACTCTCATTTCTTATTTCTTAGTTAGCTGTGTGGTTGTATTGTCTTAAGTGTTTGTCTGTCTTTAATAAAACATCATTTTTGTTACTTTAAAACCTGTCTGGCTGCTCTTCTGACCTGACGCTGTATACATAGGATTAAAAGATCCTCGCAAAGTTACCCTGCGTCTCATTAGCTTAAGTGAGTGCTCCAGTTAATTTCCCCATCTTTGCTTGTTGTTGTTTGGTTATTTGGGCGCCCCTTCCAGGACCCCAGTTCACAGGGTAACAGAGTGGTGGAGCAATGCGGGCAACCCCGGTACCCCTAATTTGAGAAGGAGTCGCGGACCTCCTCAAATCGGGTGGTACTGACCTAGGGAATGGTCAGTTGAGCTGTTTTAGAATGCTGGCAGGCAGGCAAGTGTGTGCGTGACTTCTGTGTGCGTGAAGTAACTCTATAGGGTGGAAATCTGTTCCGCTTTCTTTGTCTTGTCCTGGGAACCACCTCCCCATCTTGGGTCTATTGTGGGCTGGGATTCTACGTGTTTTAGACCTAGCACGTCAGGAACAGTCTACACGCATTCAACATCTTAGCAGTAAGGCACATGAAAGGTACGGAAGGAGCAGCCCCCACTCCTTCCCTCGCCCTTTTGAGTTATCCCTTGAATTTGGCTTGTTTGTGTTGGAGAAGGCGCGGGTGCTTCTCACTTCTCAGGTGCTTCCCGATTTGCCGGCTTGTTAGGAGTGGGTGGTGAATCCCGACCTAGCTTTAGGGTTTAGCGGTTTAGCCCATGGTGTAGGAGGTACCCCTCACCCAGAAAACCAGTGAGGGATGGTTTGGTTTTGGTTCCTTGCCCTTTTTCCCCGCTGTTCGGCCGGGGAGCGTAGTAAGTTCCTTAGTGTTCGTCACCATCCTTCAGGTAGGCAGAGTACTCCTGAGGGATCCCTGGGTCTAGGTGACCTCCCTGTCCACCAACCGTTTCCCTGTCCTCTCATCCCCAGTGCTGTCGAGGTGTAAAACCGGGCTTGGGTGTACCAGAGTGACTTTGTTTGGGCAGGCTGGAGATTGGTTCCTCTCCCTCTTCCCTTGAGTAGTTCCATAGAGTTCGTCTTCCTTAGCTGCCCCAGGGGTCTAGGTGATCCTCCCTGTCACTCTAGTTCCTGGTCCCGTGTTTGTGTAGTGAATTGCTGTTGTTGTTTAGTGTGGATATGGCTAAAATGAGCCCCATTGCTATAAAGGACCTCATGTATGAGGAAGAGGTCCGAAGGAAGTTGGAGAGATGGGTTTTGGGTAAAGGAAGGTGCCCCTGGAAGGACTCTGTCTTCCAGACGGCCGATCCCTTTACCTCTCTCCGAGAAGCATACGTCCTGGCGCATAAATCAAAGAACCTACTCAGGCCATCAAAGGATGCCTTGGCCACTTGGAGACTTTGGCTTATGGCCAGAGAGCGCTAGTGCTGCCCTGGTAGAGACCAGAGAAAAGTTAGCAAGCTTAGAAAAGGAGATTGCCCGGCTTCAGGCCGAGACAGAGACACTGTGCGCAGACAAAGTAACGTTTGCGTCCGTCATGCAGGCCTCCACACAGAAGCTCAGTGACCACTTTAGTGGCGCAAACTTGGGAAGAGAAAGCCCACGCCTTAAAGGCTCAGCTCACCCATGCCAAGCCTGCAGCGAGGTTCATGGTTGGGCAGGTGAAGGAGCAGCAAGAGGCTGTGAGCCATGCAGCTTGCCACCAGCAGATTGCAGCACTGGAGAACCAGCTCCACACATGCAGAGCCCTAGTTTCGGCTGTGTGCCTGGAGCTGCTCCCATCGTTCTCAAGGACTTTTCCAGGGAGCCCTTGCCGGAGGATGCTCTGGT